>VBSM01002035.1:24722796-24757568 GCA_008086735.1 Cheirogaleus medius | reverse complement strand
TAGTGAAAAAAAAAACACCCTCAAAAATGACTCCCTTGTTCTTACAACAAGAAGATAAAAAGAGAAATAAAACAAAAATTACTCCCTCAAAAGAAATAACTAGACACACTAACCTTTTGGGCTAATATATCAGTTAGCTTAGTCCAATTTTTACTATTGTGCAAAACCACCTGCAAATCTCATTGGCTTGCAACAACAAAGCTGTATTTCTGGGTCTGTGTCAATACAACTGAAGGTGGGCTGGCTACATGTCACTTCATGCATGCTTTATCTCTCTCTGAAGGAGCAGCTCATACCTGGGACTTCGCTGGCCTCACGGCAGAGGGAAAAGGAACACCGAGGAATCACTCAGTGACATTTCTAAGGTTTCCACTTGAGAATAACACAGATCACTTTTGTTTGCATTTTACTTGCCAAATCAAGTCATATGGCCCAAGCCTAACATCGAAGGGTCAGAAATGCATAATCATCCCAAGAGGTGGTGGGAGGGGGGAAGAAAACATTTTGAAGAATAATACTATTGCTACCATATCTAATCATAACTCTTATTTATTGAGCAACTACTACATGAGAAGCTTTATGCTACATGCTACTAGACATATTTTGTCTCCTCTTCACAAAAATCCCTGTAAGGTAGATGTTTTTGTTCCTTCTCTATAAATGAGGAAGTTTAGACACAGAAAAGTTTGATGTATTGAACTACAATTCTTGCATTAAGCTCAGTGGTAGATACTGCACTAGAGCTACAATGATGACCAGAAGAGTCATGATCTTTACTTGTGCAAAATCTGATATTAGCAGGAGGGACTATTTAATGTATAACTATTTGATTGCAATCGTGATACGTGCTTAAGAGGTGTAGGATGCTGCAAGAATAAACGCAGAGAGTGATCAAGAAAACCTTCTCTGAGAAAATGATCTTGAAGCTGCAATCTGACTCATGAATAAAAGGCTGCAGGACATATAGACGCAGGGGTGGATTTTTTTTCCCAAAGACCAGAGAAGGGAGATGACACAGTTTTGAGATCACGGCAGCATGGTCACATGTTTGATGGGAATATGCGCAAAGTCACGGCCGAGGAAACAAGTTCTTTTACGGGAAGTTAAAAGAGAAGCTGTGTAGACTGAGTGGTGGTGCCTGTGTTTGAATCCCAGTTTTCCCACTTGCTATGTGGACAATATCAAGCAAGTTATTTTAACCGCTTGTTGTCTCAGCTATCTCAATTACAAAATGGGAATACAAGTGGCACCTACCTTAGAATTTTGTTAAATGAGCTAATTTTTGCAAAGCACTTAAAACGCTGCCCAGTGCATGGTTATTGTTGGGTAAATTTTAGCCTTTCTTCTTGTTTGTTGAAGTATGCAGAGCAGGAAACACAGGGGCATCTCTGCTGGGTATTCGGGTGTCGAGGCAGTAGTTAGGACAAGGAGCCCAACTGCCAGGAATAACGCAGCCTGCATGCACTTGCTCTGACCCGGCGAGAAACGGGCAAAAGAGGGGTGTTGCCCCCACCCCTCGCTCCATCTCCCCACAGATGGGGCTTGGCCGGGGTCAGGTGGATGCGTGGCAGGTGGGGGGCGTCATCTCACTACCAAGGAACCCCTGACAAAACGCTCCTGCCTCTGCATGGGCCCATGGACTCGGGGAGAGGGAGAAGAGAGTAGGAGAGAAAAGGCACCATCTCAGCCAGGGCCTGATCAGGCGGCGTCTGCATGGAGGTGCCTGGGCAGGGAGCGTCCAAGTCACAGAGCATGGCTGGCGCGGTGTGGCCAGAGTGCTTGCCTGCAAGTCCCTCCGGGGACAGCGACACTCTGCCTGGGCACCCTGCACGGTGCAGGGGGGAGAGCAGCCTCTCCCATAAGGCCTGTGCCCGGCAAAGCCTGGCGTGTAACCGTCTAGGGTTGGATCTGAGAGATCACACACACACACACACAGGATTTGGGCCTGGAACCAGACTCCTCAATATTCAACCAGAGCTGTCAATTTCTCTGGCTTACACTGTCCTCATGAAGTTTCCCAGCTGCTGATCGTACTGCGATTGGAGTGAGAACCACAGCCGGTCCTCTGGAAGGGACTCTGGCCGGTCTCAATTATTTATTTATTATTATTTTTTAAATAACCTTCTGCCTCATCTCAGCAGTCTCAGAGACCGGCTTTCCACCAGGCAGAAGTACCCGCTAACAGCCCGGCACTTTGCCCGGCGCCACTGGAGGTGGATTTCCTAGGGGGTGTCGGCCCCCTGGGACTCTGAGGCTTCAGGCCCACTCGAGGACAAATCCCGCAACTTGTTTCAATAAAGAGGCTGAAAGGCCCCGCGTGTCGGAAGTGAGATTAAATGGCAGCTCATGATAAGGCTGCAAGGCACAAAGGGACCGGATCAAAATGCAAGTGCATCCTCCAAGGCCAGATGGTCAATCCACAGGGAGCTAAAACTCAAAGCCACGTGTACCTGGCTCCACAGCCTTGCTCAGGGCACTGAGCCAGATCTGGGGGGAAAAATGTCATTTGAAGATGATGAGGGGTTCAGAAAACTGTTTTAGTATTTCTGGGAGAAAGCAGTGATCTTATACAAATGTCATTGGCAAGAACGGAGGAAATTTTTGCTTAGGGTCCTAGAATGGAATTTTGATCTTTGGGTCTCAACCATCTTTTGCATCACGTGGCTACACACCTGACGGGCAATGGCAGCCTCGAACGACCTGAATCCAACAGTCCATCGGTGCAGATGTGCCTGATACTTCTTCGGCATTTAGCTCTTCCATGCAACGTAATGAGGGGAAATGTAAATCTGAGTCCATGATACATCTGCTCGTAAACTTCCATTTGTTAAATATGAAGCGAAATTCTGACAGCCATAAAACAGGGTGAACAGTTGTGTGTTTGTATTAAAATATCATTGAGATAAGCAATAACCAGCTATCCGAGCAAAGGAACATCTGCGATATTATCATGCTATTTCTGGCTGAGTCATCTCACGCTGGGAGAAAACACAGGCAAGTACAGTCATTGCTCGTGGTGTTTTTAATTGAGTTAAGAAAGGGCTCTGCTTTTTATCTTCCCCAGGGTAGGCCCCTAGAAATGTAACAGGCACCGTTTAAAAAATAAATTTTTAGCTGATTCTTAAAATTAACTGCAAATCAGGCCCTGCAACCAACTTTACAATAAAATTCTGCCCTGATAATTTCTGTGATAAAATGTAAGCACTCAAAGTCCTGTAATCAATGAATCTGCCCCTGTTGTTTGCATTTTTGAAAGGAGTTTTTTGTTTTACCTCTGGGGAGGAAGATAGCACATCAGAAATGTTCAATAATGCTGGCTCCCAGGTTCTTCCCATGAGAAAGCTTAACTACTAGGCAAAGATACCTCCGTAGGAGGTCCTAATGAAATGCCTAGTAACTTACTAACTATATATCTTAGATACGGATAGGACCAAAATGAGCTTATCATACTGAACTGTTCTACAGAAAAGTACTGAATTAATGGAATCACGATTTTGTACTTTTGCAAGAAGCCCTAGAAGTAATTTCGTGTTAATGTCTCACTATATAGATGATAAAAGTGCACCCACAGAAATGAGATTTCCTGTTGTATGTAATGGCAGGTAGGGGTCATAGGTTACATCCAACACACCTGGATTAAATATTGAATTTTTGGCCTTGAGCAAACTATCTAATCATTCTTAACCTCAGTTTGTTTCTCTCTAAAAGGGGAAGAAAACATTAGTCTTGTCTTGCAAAGTTCTTGCATTAAATAAATGAGATGATATATTTAAACTGCTCGGGCACAGAACTCTGCTCATCAAAGATGCTTCGTAAAAGGCTTTATTATCAGCTTGATTAGAGGTGGAAAAAAAATAAAGCTCAGGGAGCTAGCTTGTTATATCAAGTTATTTCTGCATATACAATAAAAGAGAGAAAGAAAGCCAAAGACTCTCGGATGTTGAAGCATTTGGTGAGTTTTTCCAGGTATGTCTATCAAGCCCACAAAGAGCATACCAGTATACCTAAGGTTGTCCACAATTTAAACCACAAGTCCAACCACACCTTTTGCCAACCCAACTAATGCAAAGAACAAAGCCATCTTAACCTGAGGATCGACTGCAAAGAACCAGACTGGTCAGATGATCCTCCCACTTAACCCTCCGTGTGGTAAGGAGGAGCAGGTATTCACGTCCTTATTCTTGACAAGGTCAATCTTACCAGGTGGTTTTGGTTTCTGCACAGTCAGGCTTCGTATTCAGAGATACACCTACTGAAAACAAAGAGCCTACCTCCCAAAAGTCATTTATATGAGCAAATTCAGAGCCAGACATGCAGACATGATATGGACTGAAGTTTAAAAATAATTATCTCTGTGTGCGTGCCTCCATGAGATATAGAAAGCCCTTTGAAAATTACCTTCAAATGGGGAAATACAAAATAAACAGCTGGCGAGTGGAAATAAAAATTTAGGTAGTACAAACTATAGGCATCGAATTCGTGTTGTTTAATAATATCAGCTATAGGCCGGGTGCGGTGGCTCATGCCTGTAATCCTAGCACACTGGGAGGCCGAGGCAGGAGGATCGTTCAAGGTCAGGAGTTCGAGACCAGCCTGAGCAAGAGCGAAACCTCATCTCTACCAAAAATAGAAAGAAGTTAATTGGACAGCTAAAAATATATAGAAAAAATTAGCCAGGCATTGTGGTGCATGCTTGTAGTCCTAGCTACTCGGGGGGCTGAGGCAGGAGGATCGCTTGAGCCCAGGAGTTGGAGGTTGCTGTGAGCGAGGCTGATGCCACGGCACTCTAGCCTGGGCAACAGAGTGAGACTCTATCTCAAAAAAAAAAAAAAATAATAATAATAATATCAGCTGTAACTTTGTACAGTGCCTTTTATCCATACTTTAGTAATCAGACAGCACATTAAAAATATTAAAAAATAAATAACTCTTAGGAATGCCAAAAGCTCAGAAGGATTGTTTCACTTCTAGTACGTGGTCCCTATTTAAATATAAACTACCTGATACACCGATGTAATAAATGTATACCTTCCTCCCAAATGCTCAGCCCTTTACAAACAAATTGATCTTTCTGACAGCTCTATACAGTGCAAATACACTGGTGTTTTACCTTAGTTTTCTATATTGTACACTATGAGAATAATTGCTTTCCAGTGTGATGTTTGTGGGAGCCCAGGAGAAGTGGTGTCCTCTACAGGCGTACGGCATGACAGCCCTGCTTGCTTCCCAAGTGGTGGCCTCCTGTTCAACACGGTACCCAAGATTATCGCAAGCTTTCATTGCACGGGTTGTTTTCCCAGTAAACCCTTGCTCCAAAGTGGACAGTATTTACCGTGTTTCCCCGAAAATAAGACCTCCCCATAAAATGAGCCCTAGCAGGATCTCTAAGCATGTGCGCAATAGAAGCCCTACCCCGAAAATAAGCCCTACTCATACAATAAGCCCTAGCAGGATGTCTAAGCATTTGTGCAATAGAAGCCCTACCCCGAAAATAAGACCTCCCCATAAAATGAGCCCTAGCAGGATCTCTAAGCATTTGCGCAATAGAAGCCCTACCCCAAAAATAAGCCCTAGTGACGGGCGTGGCTACGCAGCACATCTGCACGACCCATGCATGTCGTCGCGGAGCGGTCAAGAACACGAGCAGCCCTTCTCATCTGCCCCATGAGAGCTCTGTGGCTCCACAGGAGAGATCGGGGCCGATGGTTCTAAAGGAAATAGAGTCGCAAGACATTCAGGATGGGATTCGGGGTTTGGAGAGTGATGATGATGTTCCAGAAGACGACGACTTAACTCTATTTGAATCAATGTAGATGGCTGTACCGTACTTAAAAAAAAGATAACACATTCCCTGAAAATAAGCCCTAGGGTGTCTTCTTGAGGAAAAATAAATATAAGACCCTGTCTTATTTTCGGGGAAACATGGTACGTTCTGGCTTTGCATCCATTCTTACAAGATATTGACTCCAGCTCTTCTGATAATGCCTGAGAGATATCCACGAGCCCTCTGAGTTCTGAGATCCGTACACGTCAGGAGTCTTCCTGCCCAGCCCACGGGGAAATCTCAGAACCAGGTGACCCTATACACTCAGCACCTGAGTATCAAGAGTTGGCTAAAACGAATCCTCTGTACATTAAAACATAAAATAAGTTTTAAACCATCACAGGACTTGCACCTCAGGCGTTTGTGACACCGTAAGGCATTTATAGTCATCTGCTGGTAACTATAAAAATTTGTAGTGAACAACACCAGCGTAGCATCCTCTAGACACTGGTGGTTTGGTTCTTTAAGTGTTACTTTGGATCGCTATTTTTATAAATGCATTATTTAACATCGTACAAAAACCTATTTGTCATCCTTAATTATGGTTTACATTAGAGTTTATATCGATTGGTTTTTGATTGGCTCTGAACTCTTTGTCCAGGGACAAAAAAGTAATTTCCACGAGAAATTGCCATTCGTTACTTTCTGTGCTGTTTAAAATATACTTTTTAAAAATGCATGTTGTTATGATGATGGGGGCAACAATCATTTTTAACTACATCTAACCTCTCGTTATTGGGTTGTACGAGTAAAATAATATAAGGTTTACATGTAATCTAAAATAATTTAGGACCTGTAGTTGCCAGTTTGCATTAATGTTTCACAAAAAGTCTAACCGATTTTCCCAATGATGGAATTTTTGTTTATATTATCTCAAAATGTTTGAATTTATATTTATACCAAATTAAAAAAAAACAAAACATAGACTAATACACCACCTCTCCACATACAGTTTGGAATCCCCTGGAGGTGCCTGTTATAAATCCTAGATTCCTCTCCAGTCTTCATGAATCAAACCATGTAGAAATTATTACAGTGGATTAGCGGTTGGTTTTAATGCTGAGAGGCACATATTATAATTGCAGTTGTTGATTTTACTCCCATCTTAAAAGTAAGGAAACTGAGACTTAGGTTAGGAAATTGCCCGAGGTTACTGAGACATAGAATAGCAGAGCCGGGACTTAAACGCATGTGAATCCAACATCACAGCCTACGCGCTTAACCAAGGGCTTCGAGATTTTGCCGAATTTATACAAAATGTATAAATGTATACAAAGGAAAGATCTGCATAGAATATAGATCAGAGAAACAAGGGAGATGAGAACAACAGGAAGAGGCTGGAGGAACAGAAAGGTGGGCTTTCTGTCGGGATTTCAGGTTGAGCTGACGTAGCAAGCCCCTACCGGGAAGCATCGTGAACGTCAGGCCCAGGAAGACGCTGGCGAGCACGGCAGTGGCTTCTCGCTGGGGCTGCTGGTCTGCACGTGTCTCTCAACACCCTCAGTTCAGGCCGCCGCCACCTCCCTGAACCACGGCAGCATCCTGAGCAGGCTGCCTCCTCCAGTCTCGCCATGCTGTGTTCCCAGTTTCCATCCTTTCAAAATGGAAATCCCATGTCATTCCTGTGCTTGCAGTTCTCTGTGCCCAGCTGGCTTCCCACTCACCCACGACCCCCCGACACCAGCCACACGGAACTGCCTTCCTTTCTTCCCATGAAATATCATGATATTTCCCCCGACTTGGCCTTTGCTGGTTCCATGCCGGTGTCTCTGCATGGAACATTTTTATATCATTCCCATGCATTCATCTGCCAACAGTTCTTTGTTTTTTTCTTTGTTTAGAGACAGGGCCTTGCTATGCTGCCCAGGCTCAAGTGCGGTGGCTAATTCACAAGGCCTGATCATCTACAGCCTTGAACTCCTGGGCTCAAGCAATCCTCCCACCCCATCCACCCGAGTAGCTGGGACTGTAGGCCCATGCCACCGCACTCGGCATTCACCTGCCAAGTCTTACCTGTTCTGCAGGTCTCTGTTTATGTACGATCCTCCTCCCCAACCAACCTACCCGGGCACATCTACTACCCTTGCTTATTCTAGCATGCATCTCGCAGTGTCTTGATAAGCTCTGTGCTTTTCTAGAAACCCCATTAGCGGTAGTATTCCCTTAGGATGGGCTCAAGCTCTATCTTATTTACTAGGGAATCTCTAGTGCACACTACACTGCCTGCCAGTAATAGCTCGAGAAATATTATTTGTCAAATAAATAAAGAGATGGACCGGCAAATGAATGATGAGGGGAATACGATGGGACCGATAAGAAAGGGTGGATGTAGAAAACACAACAGAGTAACTTAGTCGCCTTGGATACCGGAATCAAAGAATAATATATTTCATACTATAATGTATCAAAGCGCTCTTTTCAAGGGAAAAAAAGTATCCATTTCTTCACATCATCTCTACAGGGTGTCCATAATGTCTGGACACACTGTTAATATTTTGTTTTCTATAAATGAAAGATTTCTTAGATGACACGTAATACTAGTGATATATTTGCCTACGTTTCTAGACTTTTTGACACCCATCGATAGAAGCACTATGCAAATGACCTTTGCAATCCCTGCTGCTCCAATTTCTGCTTGACTTGGGGAGACTTGCAGCCCCTCCAGTCAGCAAAAGGGGAGAATTCAGTTGACGGGAAGAGGCTGACCAGGAATGCCTCATTAATCTGGAGCATCTCGATGAGGGATATAGCCTTGATATCTCGATATGGGATAGCCTCCTTTATCAATGAGCTCCTCCTCCCACCGCAGCCTGCGGGGTTCACGTGACAGGCTGCTGGAGCAGGAACCACCAGAACATGGCCTTGGTGTCACCCAGACCTAGGTTCAGAGCCCACAGGGCCAGCATCACCCTGGCAACTCCAGGGCCTCGGTTTCTTGATTTGCAAAATGAAATTAATGGAGGGGCTTTTGAGAAGTTTCTCTGAGATGATGGTCTGGATTTTTGAACTAGCTTTAGTTGATCTTCCTTAACTTTTCAGGCAGTTTCATCTTCAAGGTAGTGCGGAACCAACAGGCCAAAGTACACATCTCTGTGCTCTGGGCCCCTGCATTGAATGGTGGTTCTGATTCGGCATTGCTGGTGGTCTCCGCTAGGCTCCATCTTACCCCCAACTCGTGCTCGGCATTTGTATCCCACGCCCTCTTCATTCTATTATTTACTCACCTGTTCATTCTCTTATTTACTTACCTGTTCATTAGAACACAATTACTTCTGGATACCTGAATGTCACACACAACTCACCATACCCAAATAATGTCATCCTAGCGGCCCCGCTCCTGGAAGTGGCCTTTATTCCCTGAAGCTGTGTCCTCTACAGAAAAACCCATCGGCAAGAAAGAGACAATTGTCCCCAAAGCTTCCTCCTTTTTTAAAAAAAAATCATACTTAAAGTGAATCTCCAAGTAACTCTAGGGGGAAGGGAATAACTGTGGAAGAAAACAAACTGAATAAAAAGCTCGCCTACCTAGAAATCAGAAAAGTTGTTGATCACAGAACCAAGGGGCAGAAAGGAAAACAAAGATCCAGAAATTTCCAACGGTGAAAGACAAAATACTGGCCGTGAAGAAAAATATTACTGTGGAAAGTGAGATTGTTACATACCCACATGACCATCTAAAATTATGCACAAATTGCTGTTAACCTGTAGTTATCCTAGTGAGGGAAACAATGTTCACATTAATGTCCTGTACTGTTTATTACATTCGTTACTTTTAAAATGTGTTACTATTATTTAAAACAGATAGAAAAGTGCTATGGTGCATTGTTCTGCAAAAAAACCAACCACAGGTCTATTCTTAGACTTTTTGCTACAGGCCTGAAAATCTTTCCAGAAAATCTGTTATTTTGGTATTTGCCGGGCATGATGATCACTTTGAGACATTATGCTGTATATTAGTTTCTTTAAAAAATAACACTTCTACATCAGATATTAGGTTCTTGGGCTTTTCGTTAATTTTTAGAACATTTCGGGATTGTGGGGTATACTTCCCCTTTTCAAAGGAAAAATCACTGTTTGCATCTGCTGTGGTTTAGAGCAAGAAACATACTTCTCTCCAAATCACCTGCTTTATTTTTTACTGTTGTGTTACCGCACAACCTTCTGTGTGTGGTATTCAAATGGCAGGCAGTAAAGATATTGTGGGTTTGCATGCATAATAAACACGGTTCCGTTTGAGTAGTTGGTGAGTATCTCATAATACAAGAGTAGGAAATGGGGCAATTTAAATATTTTGGGAGGCTTCAGCGTATCTTCACTGTGCATGCATATACATATATACATATAATTTTCAGCACTCTTATTTATAAGCAAATAGCCAGACAGGCAATTATTTGCACGTGGGCCAATATAACACAGTCAATGGTTTGGAAAATACAGGCTAGTTAACTAACTCGTTATTGTACAATAGAAAAATGCAAGTAAGGTACATCAACGATGGGAAACGTGAGCCACTGAACATAGAGTAGTTCCCTTAAAATCAAATTTAGGAGCTGGGTTTAGATGTGAGTCCTCTCGTTTTCGTAATATTTAAAAGAACGTGGAAGTAGGAGACGTCTGAAAAAGCCACTTAGAGTAGAATGTGGACCGATACCTTTCCATAAAAGAAGTTGGCAAATCGAAACCGATGTATTCCTCGCGATTTCACATTTTAATTCCTAGGAATGTTGTGTTGGTTCGGCTGCAGCTTCGAAAGCAGTTAGTCGTTTGAATCACAAATGGTAATACCTGCAGAGAGTAAAATACACCTAACCAGCTCTTGCATTAGCGTCAGACCCTGTGGGAGTCAAGAATTCGAAAGGAAGAGGAGGCAGACGTCCTCCAGGATGAGTGGAGGCGTCACGGGCACGTGCCGCACACTGTCCTGCTAAGTCAGTCGCTGGAAACGACTGATCTACAATGTGCGTGCATCCTCTTTCCAGTCCATCAACAGGACATTATTAAAACCAGCCAGCCGGAACCCATTAGAACAGCGCTCACGTGTGAAACAATGCCCAGGTCTGCCTGTGCTCCGTTTTTATGCACTGCTGCAGGGCTATAAATATTCATCGTAATGTAACTGAAAATTATCGGAGTGAGAAGAAAGAGAAACAGGGAAGCCATTTGCTTCAATTCATAAACAGCATCTGTTGGGAAGTTATTCATAGATTGCTCCGGGGCCTGCTGAGCAGCAAGCCCACGGAAAAGGAAGCCATCGCAGGGAAACAGGCGCAAGCTGCACGGAGATGCCATTAGACACGATTTGCTGACAGCCGGGGAGAATGATCAGGCGCTGGGCTGTTTCATGTGTTCCTTTATCACTGGGACACAGAACTACCCTCCAGCCAAAGTCTCACACCGTTCGAATTAGACGAGCAGCCTTCTAAGGGCATTAAGGCCTAACTAGTGGCCAGGGAAAGCTAAGGGGACAGCCACACTCCAGGTGATGGGACTTGTTCGTCTGCCCACACCTGAGGCCCTGCACAGCCTGGCAGAGCTGACCATCCCTGGCAATGCTCTGTCCACCACAAATTAAACATTAAAGAAGGTTCCAGGAGGTTGAAGCTAAGTCGGTGGTGTGCTGGCCCCGAAAAAGAGCGAATCCGAATGCTCGCTGCTTACCAAAGCAATGCTAAGAAGAAGAATTAGCAGGGAACTCTCTCCAAGCTGGCGTTGTGGTGAGGTCGTATTTCATCAAAAACTGGATTTATGGTTTCCTAGTCAAAGCCCCAAATTCGGCTCAGAGAAAATAAACACAGCAAGAACTTTCAAATGTGAAGCGATCATGAATAAAATAGATGGGTTGATTTAGTAACTGTTTATACTCATATATTGATTTATGTGTTTGCGGTTAAAAGGCATCTTTGAGACTGAGAAAGAAAATATTTATCTCAGATTTTGGGTGTTTTCTTTGGCAATGTGAATGTCATCTGTTTCAGGCTGAACCCACTGATCAATCTCAATATCGCTAAAAGAGGAACAACCAGACACAACGTTTCTGCTAATACGAGGCAATGGGAAAGTTTTACCCTTGGTCATCCAGGTATATGCGTGCGTACACACACACACAAACACACACACAGACACACATACAAACACAAACACACACACACAAACACACAAACACAAACACACACACACACAAATACACACACACAAACACACACACGTTAGAACCTAAATCGGATCAAGCCTGTAGATCGAATTATCACTTCACTTTCTAAAAAAAAAAAACAGGGGCCAGGAGAACACACTAACACCATGAAAGTTCTATCAGCGACTTTGAGACAGTGCAAAACCACAAAATAAGTGACCTGGCTTCCCCAACAAATAAATTGCAAAGAAATTAGAAGGGGTGGGGAAGGAAGGGAGAACCTGTAGATTAAAAAAAAAAAAGAGAGATATATCAAATGATGCAATGCATAGATCTTGTTTGGGTCCTGATTTGAATAAAACAACTGTATACCCCCCAGGGAAATTTTACATTATATATATATATATGTATATGTGTGTATATATATAAAATAATATATAATATTAATATAATAATATATTAAATATATAATATATAATATATAATATTAATATAATAATATATTTAAAATATATATGCATTGAGGCTAATTTGAATGGTTTTAAGGGATTGTTTTAATTTTTTTCTATATAACAACAGTATTACACTTGTATGTTTAGAGTTCTTATCTTTTAGAGACACATATTGAAGTACGAGTTCCAGAATAATCCAGTTGGGGATGGAAGGAACGGGTAGGGTAAGAGATAAAACAAGAATTTTGCACGGTCTGATAATTACTAAAGCCAGGTAATGGGAACACGAGGTCCGTCAGACAATTCTCTCTACTCTCTGAAATCTGCCCATAGTAAGTTTTTGTGACTTTGCAGTTAACTTACTCAGCCTTTTGTTGGAGCTGGCTCGTGCTGGCTCACAGAGCTGATTGTTAAGTTTTCAAAAATTTTACAAGCCTGTTATTAAACGGTTGGCAGCTTGAGATCAGCCATGGTGGGGTCGATGACTTCCAGATTCACTGGGCCATGTGAGTCGGCTAATGCTACAAACCAGGGCTTTGGTTTTCTCTGGAGAATGGATTCTTAAACATTGACCAGCACACCACTCACTGCTTACGACCCCAACAGCTAATGCACAGACGTATGCATATGTCAACATAGACATGTGCATGTATATAAAATCAGGAAAACCTTCTCAGCAGTAATACCGTGTTTCCCCGAAAATAAGACCTACCCATACAATAAGCCCTAGCAGGATGTCTAAGCATTTGCGCAATAGAAGCCCTACCCCGAAAATAAGACCTAGTGACGGGCGTGGCTATGCAGCGCATCTGCACGACCCATGCATGTCGTCGCGGAGCGGTCAAGAAGACCAGCAGCCCTTCTCATCTGCCCCATGAGAGCTCTATGGTTCCACAGGAGAGATTGGGGCTGATGGTTCTAAAGGAAATAGAGTCGCAAGACATTCAGGATGGAATTCGGGGTTTGGAGAGTGATGATGACGTTCCAGAAGAAGACGACTTAACTATATTCGAATCAATGTAGATGGTTGTGCCATACTTAAAAAAACTAACACATCCCCTGAAAATAAGCCCTAGGGTGTCTTCTTGAGGAAAAATAAACATAAGACCCTGTCTTATTTTCGGCGAAACGCGGTAGAAGCAGCTGGCTTTTCAGTTCGCGTTCGGCCACTCTCCCTGTGCTCCGCCACCTGTTTCAAGCTGCCTCAAATGCCAAGGTGTGGCAATCTTTGACACTTTACATTCCACCTGGGCTCCAGTCATTCTTTCCTTCATTATTAAGTCCTTACTGTTTCTTCTCCTATCAAAACGTCTCCAAACCATGGCCCTTTTCCAACAGGACATTCTTTGACATAGACCAGTGCTCACTCGGATGATCAGATTAACTAATTCTGGCCAGATATAAATAAGACTGCATCCTTCTGAAATGATTTTCACTGAACATCTCTGGACCTTTTGGCAGACTTCATATTTTGGGCTAATTCTACATCTCCAAAGCCCTTTCATACACATTGTTCATTTATTTACTTACCTGCTCATTCTTGGTATTTATTAAGGAGCTCTGTATTATATACGAGATAAACCCTCAATAACACATTGTCTTATTAGATCCTCAGAACAAAAATACGAGCTAACAGAGGGGCTGGAATCCTCCTCCTCTGGCAAGTAAGAACATCAAAAAAGGAGGGAAGTTAAGTGTCTTATCTAAGGCCACCTGGCTAGCTAGAGACAAACCCAAGACCAAAGCCAAAGAATCTTTTCTATCCTAATCTAAGAATCTTTCTACAAACCACCAGTTCATTGTTTGCATAAACATAGGGCAGCTTTGTGTAAACACGTGGACCACAAAGGAAAGCAATTTCAAAGGCATTTCTTTGCCTTTCTCACATGCATTGGTCCGAAGGCCCTCAGCTAGTCCAGTCCAATCCATAAGGACTTATTAAGTACCTACGTTAGGGATGCAGCACCTGTTAGGTGCTATCAGAAAATGAAAACATCCTAGGTTTTAAGAAAAACACATACTGGCTCTCTTAATTTGTAGTTATCGTAGATTGCCAAAAGGGTGTGTTTTGTTTGAAGTACTGTGATTTGGGGAATTATGTGGCTGTCATTCCCGGTTTCTTCGTGCATTCCAACTGAAGCCATGCCAGGCTTATCCAGGAACCGTTTAGAAAGCTTGGGCTGTTGTCCATTAACATCTAAATACGCCATATTTGCGTCGCCCTCGAACTAGAGAAGCAGGACAATTCCATCCACACTTGCGGTTTCCTTCTGCTTTTCTGTGACTGTAAGTTGTGACTCAGATCCTGCAACTGCGAAAATGGCCAGGTGGGAGCGGAACGATGTGATCTTCATGCCAATGCTAAATTAAAAGGACATATTCTGCCCTTGTGTGCTCTTGGCAGAAATGTGAGTAGAAATTAAGTGCTCCTAATTGCTCATTAATTCCACTATCCCTTTTTATTTGCGCATTCCTGTATTTTATTATTGACTACCTGCTACCTGCCAGGGACTATGGTAAGCACTTGGGATATGACAGGGAAAGACCCTGACCACAAAGATCTCGCTCACAGACACGTGACAGGGGGGCTTATAAGCAAAGTCGTATTACTTTATGCATTACATAAAGATGCATTAGTGTTTGCAACGTGCTATAGGGGGCTAGATACCAAAGTGCTTAACGGGAGCACAAAGGAACATCTCACCTGTAGTCTTGGGTAAAAAGAATATTCTTAACGGCTGGGACACGTAAGCTAAAACCCGAAACACAATAGGAAATCTTTCCAATGAAGTCATCGAACTGGGAGCAGACACCACATGGGAACACCATGTATGCAAAGGTTGGAAAGATTCCACTCTGAGATATTTCAATTCAAGAAGTTTGAAGCGAAGCCCAGGAAAATGTATTTTTGGCAAGCACCACCAAGAGATTATAACGCAAGTGATTAAAAACTTCAAGAAGGTCAATGGCGACATGATAGTTTCAACGAGTTCAGAATATGATCATCCTGGAAAATGTGGAAAATTTGCCTCTGGTATCCACAAAGCACCTTCTTTAGCACTATTTATATTATCAACTTAAGGCATATTGATTATGGACCTGCTGTGTGTAAGCTTCAGAGGCTAAGAGTGTAGCTCAGGAGGTGAACCAGGTAGCCACCAAGGTGAGAAAAAGGTGCAGGTGGACGGTACACATGGGAAATAGACCGCAAGGTTTATAGCAGCAAAGGAGGGCTCTCTGGGCAGCAAGACGCCGAACTAGCACTTGCAGAAAGGGTGGAACATGCAAGAGAAGGGGACAAGCATTTCAGGTCATTGAGATCTCCACTCTCAAGGTCTGGACTGAATCTAGGTTTGGCTCCTTCTTAGATGGGACATTCAGCAAGTTGCGTGACTTCTCTTTGCTTCAGTGTCTTCATATGTAAAATGGAAATGATAATAATTTCAACTTGGTAAGACTATTGTGAAAAGTCTACGAAAGGATCCACCAAGCAAAACGCTTATGGGGCCTGGAACAGAGTAAGTGCCCACTCAATATTTATTGGATAAAAATAAAAACTAGTCGTTATTACTTGGCTGTCATGGGGGAGGGTACCAATTTTGCTACAACCTCAACAAATATTTCTGCAGGTGATGACTCAATATACCGTCTCCCCAAAGCTTGTATGCTATCACAGAACCATCGTTCTCAGCTGCAAGGGACTCAAGAGACCATTTCATTCCAGCTTTCTATTTTACAGAAGGAAGAGTGTGGTTTTTAAAAAAAAATGGCAGAGATTTTAGAATTAGATGTATGTAGGGTTAAATCCTGGCTCACTACTTACTGGCTGTGTAACCCTGAACATGTTTTAGAAACTCTTCCAGGCTTGGTTTCTTTATAATGTGATAAACATGTAACTCAGAATTGTTAAGACACCTTATTCATTCATTCGCTCACAAAAATATGAATTAAGCATTTACTGTGTGTGAGAAACTCTTCCAGGATCTGGGAACCAGCAATGAACAAAATAGGAGATCCCTGGCCTCATCTTGCCGACACAGACAACAAAAAGTAGGTGTATTATTTCCCCAGGGCTCTGTAACAAATTTCTACAAACTAGGTGGCTTAAAACAAAGGAAGTTTATCTTCTTGTGGCTAGAATTTTGAAATCAAGGTGTCAACAAGACCATCTTCCTTCCAAAGACTCTGGGGAAGGACCCTTCCTTGCCTCTCCTAGGCCCGGGTGGTTGGCAGCAACCCGAGCATTCCTTGGCTCCTAGACGCATCACTCAGTCTCCGCCTCCATAGTTGGGTGGCATCCTCCCAGTGTGTCTGTGCGACCAAACTTCCCTCGTCCTACAAGGACTCTGGTAGTTGGATTTCGGGCACACCCTAATTAGGTACCAACTTGACTACATCTGAAAAGACTCTATTTCCAAAGAAGGTCACATTCACAGGTACCGGGGATTAGGACTTCGAAATGCTGTTTTGGATGGGGACACGATTCAGCCCACAACAGTAGGGAACGAACAACCTGACCAGGTAATGTCTGGTAAGTCATGCCAAGGTCATGGCTTCCAGAAAGCCCTCAATAAATGACAGCTAACAGGAGTAACATACTTTGCTTACATTTTACAGATAAGGGCACTGAATTTTCCTTGTTAACCAAGGATCACGAAACCAATATATTGGAAACTAGGATTTTGGTCAAATAACTCCTTACAGAAGGAAGGCTTTCTCCAAACCACAGTGTCTCCCCAAATAGGGTACTCCCATGCCTTAGGACTCCTAAAAACATGTAGATGTCCAGTGGACAATCATTATCTTTAATAATTACATATTTAATGTACATTAGAAAAACTATTACAAGCAGGTTAAACCCGTGATTTTGCAGATAATACTTATGATGTACCCCACGGAGAGTTGACATTTAAAATAATTAGATATTTAAAGCGAAACAACTAATAGAAAAAGTTGAGAAAAGAGGTGGTAAGTGCCTACAGCAACAATGCTACAATGATACGCGGGTGATTCAAGTTTCAGAAATATCGAATTCCCATGTGTTCTTTCTTTGTTCATCCTGTCAAAGAAACTAGCAACCCTGGCTGCATGTTTGACGTGGATCCAATCTGCAACACACAGTTTAGGAACTTTCCCTGTTGAGGCACTGAGCATGAAGACTGTAATTCGTCTTCACGTCAGCCACCTGCCGAACTGATGATCATTTCCTCCGAGTCCGCATCTTAAATGCCTCCTAAGCTCAATTTCGAAACTTACCAAAAAGCTATGGTAATCAAGACTGTGTGGTGATGGAACAGGATGCGCATATAAATCAACGGGATAGAAGTAAGATTCCGGAAATGAACCCACACATGTATGGTTAATTGATTTTCAACCAGGATGCCAAGACAATTCAACTGGGGAAAAAGGATCTCTTTAACAAATGGTCCTGGGACAACTGAATATCCACATGCAAAAGAATGTAGTTGGACCCTAGCTCACACCATACACAAAAGTTAACTCATTGTATGTCTGACAAGGGTATATTATCCAGTGTGTTTGTGTTTGTGTGTGTGTGTGTGTACATGCACGCATGCAAATATTTTCTTCCATTTTAGGGGTTGTCATTTTTTTTTCTTGATGGTGTCCTTTGGTCTATTTTTTCTTTTGGTTGCTATGCTTTCTTCTAAGCATTTTATAGTTTCAACACTTGCACCTGAGTCCTTGATCCATTTTGAGTTAATTTTGTATTAATAGATGGCATTCTCTCGGTTTTTGCTTAGAATGTCTTAATTTCTCTTTCATTTTCTGCAGAGAGTTTTGATGGATGTCTGGGTTGGATTTTCCTTTGAATACATTGAATAGATCATCCTACTGCCTCTGACTTCCATGGTTTCTGATGAGAAATATCTTAATGCGTTTGAGCAACCCTTGTAAGTGATGAATCACTTCTCTCTTTTTACTTTAAAGATTCCCTCTTTGCTTTTGGCTTTCAATTTGATTCTGATTTGTCTAGGCTTGAATCTCTTTGACTGTATCCTGCTTGGAGCTCATTGAGCTTCTTAGATGTATAGATAAATGTATTTCATCAAATTTGGGACGTTTCAGCTTTCATGTCTTCAAACATTCTTTCTTCCCCTTTTGCTCTCTTCTCTCCTTCGGGGTTCCCATTATGTGTACGTGGATGCACTTGAATGTCCCACAAATCTCTAAGCTTCTGTTCATTTTTCTTTTTTCTATCTGTTCCTCAGACTAGATAATCTCCATTCACCTGTCTTCAAGTTCAGTGATTCTTTCTTTCACCTGCTTGAAGGTGCTGTTTAGCCCTGCTAGTGGATTTGTAAATTTGTTATTGTACTTTTCACCTGCAGGATTTCTATTTAGTTCTTTTATATATATGTAATTTTTATATCTTTATTGGTAGCCTCTATTTGGTGAGAAGTTGTTCCCATACTTCCCATTAGCTTTATAAACCTATTTCCTTTAGTTATTTTGAGTCTATTTGAAATAGCCGATTTAACGTTGTTATCTACTTAGTCCAATGTTTGGGCTTCCTCAGGGACAGTTTCTATCGATTCCTTTTTTCCTAAGCATAGGCTATATTTTCTTGCTTCTTTTGCATGTCTCACAATATTTGTTGAAAACTGGACATTTTAAATAATGTGTGGAAACTCTGAAGATCAAAATTTCCTCTCCATAAGGTTTGTTGTTGCTACTGATTGATGTTATTGTTTGTTTGCTGGCTTTTCTGAACTAATTCTGCAAAATCTGTATTCTTCGTCTTGCTTGGTCAACGAAATATCTACTCTAGTAGCTTAGTGGTTGCTAATGATTACACAGATGTGTCCTTAAACACCTGAAACCCACAGGTGCCCTGTTCTTTGCTGCGTGGCTGTTTATACATGGTGGGGCATATCTTCAATGTTCAGCCAGCCGACTGACAACTTCACATGAGTCTTTGCTTCTTGCTAATGCAGAGTCTCAGCATCTGCCCAAGGTGAGAGTTAGGATGTTCGCAGTTCTTTCCAGAGCATTTGCCCAGCCCTACACAAGTGCATGACCTTCTAGATTTTTAGAAACATGTTGGAGTTTTTCAATGCCTTTATGGATTATCATGCTTCAGCTTTTCCTTGTAAGTCTTTTGGTTAGCCTGTTATTTGCCCTAACTGTTGTCAATTGCCTTGGGCGGCCACAAAGTTGAAATGAGAAATATCCATAGGAATAAGGATTTCTTCCCTTGGTGAGGTGGATGTCAGGTCAAATAAAGACAGTTTGCAAGTGGGGTCTTCCCAGTAACCACCAAATAGGTCAAATAATATTAATAACAATTCTCTGGAAATGAGGCTTTGAAGAAGCTCCAACCACATTCTGCCCCCTCCAATGGCTACCATGTTGCTGGTTTTCACCATGACCTTGGTCTGGTGGTTTTAAATGCTGCTGTGGAGCTGGAGAGAGAGAGAGAGATGGAAATAGAGCAAGTTAAAATGCAACAATGCTCACTCTTCTTATGAAGATTCACCTGTTTTTCTGGGATAAATGCTCCCCCAGATTTCTGCAAGCGTTTGGTTAATTTCCAAAGTTCTGGGAAAGTTGGTTCTGACGATTTCTGCCAGTTTTCTCATTGCTTTTATGGGGGAGAGACTGAGAGAGGTTCCTACATCATCATTCTCAAAATTGTCACCGCTATCCTTTCTTCGTCTCTAAATGCAGGGTTGGCTTACAACCTGCACCGTGCTCACTCCGCTCTTTCTTTGCCTTTTTATTTTCCCTCTCTTCCTTAATTTACTCCCAGAAAATACCAAGTGTCAGGGTTGGGTAAAGGTTCCAGTGTCAGGTTTGGTGAGTGTTTAGAAGATGAGAATCACTGAAGAGTAAGTCATTTTTTAAAATAATTTTTGTCCCATATCAATGGCAATCATTCAATTAACCATGTGGATATTTGCGCCACAATAAAACTATCTACTGAAGCACACACATGAAATGACATTTGTGTCCTGATGTTGAGAAGGAAATACAAAATGAGACCATCACCTACTAAAGCGCACACATGAGATGACATTTGTGTCCTGACAATTGAGAAGGAAATAGACAATGAGACCATCACAAATGCTCGAGATGATGAATACAGGTTGGCTGCTTCCTTCTAAGTCACATCAGACCTTTGAGGTTGCCAATGCATGGCTTAAACTCTGAGTTTTAGAATAATAAAGATCAAGACTTCTATGCAAACTTCAGAGATTTCTTTATAGCTGCTTTCTAGAGTAAAACAGCCAGAAATGCCTAAGAGCAAAAGTAGCATCCCCAGTTATTCCCTACGCCCTTTCCAGTCAGACTTGACCTTTTCTTCAGTGCTTCCCAAATTCCAAATTCTTTTCTGCCCGAGGGAAGGAAGAGCATTTCCTACCGACAGAGACAGCCCAGATGCTGCAGAAGCAACAGCTGAGCAGAAGTGATTTTCCCTTCCCGTGGAGCAAGCCAAGCCATAGACGTGGATCGTTAGGTTTCTAGGTATGAATCCCAGATTGGCAATTCTAGGGGCTTTATTTAACTTCTTCTGTTTGATGAACATCAGCACACGGTCTCTCTACACGCAAAGGTCTAGCATGTGCAGAGCAGAACCAGAGATACGTCTGCCCAAATAGAACGATGATCAAAGACACAATGCAGGGATGGTGATGGCCCTGAGGTCCCCTAGGGAGTTGGGAAATGGGAACTGGTGTTTTAGCATAAGAAATTAGTCACTAAGGGGAAACCCAGTGTCCCAAGTTTGGCCAGGTTTTGGTCTCATTGGGGGATTCACTTACCACTTGTTTCCTAAATACTTATGGCTGAGAGACTTTGGGTATTTGGTTTTTCATCTTGCAACTAAAATGTGAGCAGAATGTATTTGTTGGTCTTTAAAACCATCGTGTTAAGAAAGAGCCCCTACCTGGGCATTTTGTACCTGCTCAGTGAGGCTGTTTGGATCTGCCTGAGAGAGACAAGGTCACTGGTACAAATGGTGACTGCTCCCCTGGACACATTTGTCTGCCTCTGAGTGTGGCCTGAAACATCTGGCTGGGACAGAGCTCACAGCCCTACCTTGCTCACAGTCGCAGACAGACCTTGAATGATAGAGGTCTGGGGAAGGAAACACATCGCAATGTCCTGGCCACTTATTTTAATTCAAGAGGGAGATCAGGAAGTAATAACCTTGCTCCTAACACGAATCATTCCACGGAAGAAGCTAAATAAATTGCCTCCACTCTACGCAGACCACTATTAATCTGCACAAATACTGGTCAGTTAAATTCAGTTACACTTATAGAGTGCTTGGCACCAGGGCCCGACACATAGTAAGGCTTCCTGTGTAAATCTCAGGGGCAATGGATAATAAATCATCTTGTGAACTGTTTAGTGATATTCTGCATGCGTTTGAAATTCCAACAGAGATGACCTCAGTGCAGAGACACGGAAGTGCTCTTGGTAAACACTTGGTCACCATGTGATATTTTATGTGTCTGAGACGTCAGGTGTTCTGCACGTTTGGACATGCATGAACATTATGTGGGTGTATTTGGGGGAAGAGAGAAAGGATATCAGCAACTATGGAGGTGAGGGGTTTTGGGGGGAGTACAGTTAATGAAAGTGAAGTGTGAAATGTCTGCCACTTACTCTACTGTGGACACTATGTATAGCCCATGAACCAATAACACTTGACTCTTTGAACAACTGTGGATTAAGCAACAGCATCCCACTTTGTCTCAGCATTCTTTGTGTAAGCGTCCTCAGTTAATTTCTGCTCTGAGATATATTTCAGGAGAGTCATTGTCTTTGTAGATTAATATATCTTCTTTCCATTTGCAGAAATCACACTGCTTCACTTGGCATCCTTCTTTTTGTTGCTTTAGCCACTTCAGAGTTGTACCTAACTTTATCCCCCAGGTGGGCAAAATCTGCTCCGCCAATATGTGGAGTGCTAAAAACACCAACTCCTTCTGCTTTCTCCAGACGGCTCGGAGACGTCCCACCCTACTCAGTGTCTGAAGTTGCCTTAAGTCTATAAAGGTATAAAGAACAGCAGAAAATGGCATTTGCAAGATAGCGCTGGTAAGAGAGCAATGCGGCGTGATGGCAGGTTAGGTGTTACTCACGTCCAGAAAGCTGGGTTCGAGTTTATTTCTCTCTTTCTTTTCTTTTCTTTCTTTCCTTTTCTTTTCTTCCTCCCTTCCTTCCTTCCTTCTTCTTCTTTCTTTTCTTTTTTTCTTCCTCTCTCTCTCTCTCTTTCTTTCTTTCTTTCTCTTTCTCTTTCTTCCTTTCTTTCTTCCTTCCTTTCCTTTCTTCCTTTCTTTCTTTCCTTTCTCTCTCTCTCTCTTTCTCTCTTCCTTTCCTTTCTTTCTTTCTTTCTCTCTCTCTCTCTCTCTCTTTTTCTCTCTTTCTTTCTTTCTCTTTTGGAGACAGAATCTCACTCTGTTTGCCCGGGCTAGAGTGCTGTGGCATCAGCCTCGCTCACAGCAACCTCCAACTCCTAGGCTCAAGCGATCCTCCTGCCTCAGCCTCCCGAGTAGCTGGGTCTACAGGCATGCGCCACCATGCCCGGCTAATTTTTTCTATATATTTTTAGTTGGCCAATTAATTTCTTTCTATCTTTGGTAGAGACGGGGTCTCGCTCTTGTTCAGGCTGGACTCGAACTCCTGACCTTGAGTGACCCACCCGCCTCGGCCTCCCAGAGTGCTAGGATGACAGGTGTGAGCCACCACGCCCGGCCTCGAAGTTTATTTCTAAACCCAGTTACTTGAGTCTTTAGCTTCTCCATGTGCCATGATCGTTTGTCTTTGCTCCTTTGGCTGACCTGGCCAGAATGCCTTTCCCGCCTCTCATCTTACCTAAGGCGAGCTATTAGTCAAAACTCTTCGAGTTCCACGTCCTCAGCAGAACCTTTGGGGACAGCTCCTGTCAACTACTCCATTTCTGTCCCTCCAGTGGCAGTGAATGAGTGACCCCGGACCGTCTCACCAAAGCAAAAGGTCGTAGTGGCTGGCACTTTTGTGGAACTCGCTTGATCGAGGAAGAGAAACTCGCCTCCCACTAAGCCTGGGGCTTTCTGGTGGCCATAGTAACACCCAAAAGGAAGACATTTTCTGCAATTAATACCAGCACCGAGGAAAGACGGTTCAAGAGATGGAGATGACATACACTTTTGCGTATTTAGATCTAGTCATGTCTGAAACCATCCGTTAGAGACGTTTCAGGCATACTGAGCAATGAGTTATCGCTCATGGTGACGCCTATTTGAGTCGCGTTTTCCTCGTGTGTTCCTGCAAGCCTGCTGACCCACGTACCTACAACATGCTCCGCGCTGGGAATTCAACAGTGACCAAGGAAAGTATAGTCCCTGCCACCAGTGGAGACACACAGGGGCTACAGAAGCACCCAGGGGGCCACCTGACCTAGCGTGGGGAAGACCTCTTAGAGGAGAAGAACAGCACCAGAGGAATCCCCGGTCATCTGTTCTTCAGGGGTTGCATTAAAGATGTTAAGTTTTTACCCTCACACTGAGTGCACCGTGAGTCGTAATGTTGACACCTAGACAGAGATAGTGTCATTGTAATTCCAAAGCTATAACTTCACCTTAAAATTCCCACCCGGCAAGATGTCATCTTTTCCTTCTATTTTAATAGATAGATTTGCATTATTCATGATGATTGCCTCAAAAAAGCATAAATTATCCCAGCTGTTCAGCCGCCGTATATATAGTTTCCAACCCCGACCGCCCACTCCCAATCGGAGTTTTGGCCACGGCCCCAGTTGGTACCGAGAGAGAAACACACAAACGTTAAATACTATAACAATCTGTGGTGGAAAGGGGGAAAAAATCAGCAACTGACGGTGCTGCAAAATGTAACTAGGAAAACAAAAATACCTCATCCAAGTGCCCTTTTTTTTTTTTCAAAAGTGATACATGCTGACACCATCATTCTCTGATAGGTTTAGTAAACCCATCAGAACGCTGACAGAGTGCACTCAATAAAACCTTTTTATGGCTCTTTTGCTGAGAAGATAGTATGGACTTGTCAGCAGCTGAGCAGTAGATTAAATACTAGTAACCAATGAAGGACAATATGAATGTCCATGTATTATATCATGGGTTCATTACATACCAGGAATTATGAGAGCTGAAAATTTTTTAACCCTTTGTTAGAAGTATCAATGGACTGATACCATTAGATTGCTCAAGATCTGGTCTTAGGGTTTTGGTGGCTTTTTTTTTTCCCAATCCACATGCTCTTTGGTAGTTAGATACAAAAGGTTTTGTGAGGAATGGCCCTCTAAGAGATGCAGAATGAAATGTTATCAAGGTATCCTTCGAAACCACTTGTATAAAGAGTGACTTCGAAATAAGAAAGTCCAAAAGGGGAAAACCCGCTAAAACATAGAACTATACTGAAGCTCTCTTGGATTGGGATATTTCACAGTTGGAGGAATATTGGAGAAATAAATCCACTAGGGTAGGGCTGATGAGACGTGGTGGCCAATGTCCAAGACAGTCCTTGATGATTCCGGCTTCCGGGTATCTATGCCCTTCTGTGTGGTCCCTTCCCACAATGAATAGGGCTGGCCTGTGAAACCAATAGAATATTGCCAAAATTAAGACATGTGACTTCTGCAGTCAAGAAAAAGACACTGTGGCTTCTGACTCTCTCGTGGATCAGTTACCTGTCACTCTGGGGAAAGCCGTGCTCTGAGGACCTCAAGTAGCCCTCTGGAGAAGGCTAAGCAGGGAGAAACTGAGGCTTCTCACCTGTAGCCAGTACCGTCTTGCCAGGGACACGAAGGAGCCACCTTGCCCCCGGACCCTCCAGGCCCCGTTAGGCCGACCGATGGCTGCAGCCCTCGCCGACATCCCAATCACGACCTCGTGAGACGCCCTGAGTCACAACGGTCCGGCTATGCCAGTCCTGGGTCCCAGATCCACAGAAGACATGGGATAAGAAATGACCGTTATTGTTTTAAGCCCCTACATTTTGGGGCAATTGATTACGCAGTGATAGATAATTAATTCACTGGACAGGTGACCCAACTATTTCTCTCTTCTCTAGACTGTAAAGTGATTATTTATTTATTAACAGAAGGAATGCTTATCGTTCTAAATCTCCACCAATGCCGATTCCTGTTAGAGAAGAAGCCTGTGACACCACGTCAGTGGCCTGTGTTTCAAGTTTGGGGCTTGACAGATTCCTGAGAATGAAGACGTCTCTACCTCCATCCGTGCATATCCAGTTCAGGGCACCTTGGCAGAGTGGACAAACAGCCTGTCTGCTTCACCTGCAAGGGAAAAGATGCTGGTATGTACCCATGCACCCAGAATGTCTCTCTGCACCTCGGTCTTCAAGGAATCATGAAATAACAAAACTAGTAAAAGACCATCAACATCCTTAAATCCAACTCTTCTTCAACACGTCGGCTGTAAGCTCCTTAAACTAAGCCTAAGCTCCTCCAGTGGCAGGAATCATTATTTGTCAGAACCCATCCAAAAACACTCAAGCAAATGTATTCAAGTAAAATCTCAATATCTCTCTCTCTCTCTCTCTCAATGCCAAATACTGGCCTCAGACACTGAGTAAGTTCTGCTCCCCTCTGGTCAGTCCTTCAGATTCCTGAAGAAACATCTTCTGTTTGAGTTCTCTCTCACCCTAGGATCAAGTATCCAGCACCAACTGTTGCTCATAAGATATGACCGACTGTTGTTTCCAGTCCCGCTAAACCCCATAGCTCCTGCCTTTTTTATAACTCGGTTCACTTCTCCCATGTCCCACCTGTCTGACTCAGGGCTCCCGGCACACGGCAGGGGGTCCCGCCCTGCAATGAACGAGAACTGCTATTTGGCCTGCTGCCTACGCCACAGACGGCGTCAGTTCAGAAAGTGTCCCGTGGTTATCACTGAGACAAAACCAGGGCTCCATCACCTTCTTGGCCCACTCTCAGGCATGTCAAGTTAGTAAGTATCTATTAAGCATCTCCTGAGTGGCCCCAAACCAGGAGAATCACATGGAAGATGGAAAACTCGCCAGTCTGCATTGTGGGGCCAGGACCTGTGCCTGCCTTACTCGTCCCCACTGCCCTGCGAGGGACCCAGCGCATAATGACACTTCGACACAGGTGGGCCAAGGGAAGAAAGCAAGCAGACGTGCAAACAGCAAACCTCACTTGGTGACACGCACGCGTCACGTGCTTGCGAAATCTAAGCAGAGGGGACGTGTCTAAAGCTTGGTATGGTCAAAGGAGGAGACGTGGAAAGATGTGAATTTCTCACCAGGAAACTGTGTGTCTGCTCAGCCCATACGTGAGTCTCTTTGAAGAACAACCGCTCTGAGCGCGTTTAATCAGCGCCTGGCAATAGCCGCCTCTGTGTTCGCTCCCTTGTGTCGGCAAGCTGCGAGAACGAGAAGATTTTTTACTGTTGTTGTTTACTGTGTGATTTACTGATGGCATAAATTTGGAAGAGGTAGATCTGAGGTCCCTTTACCTTTCTGTTAAGGACAAAGTTGGAGTGGATCAAAAATGCAGGCAGCGAGTTGTTCTCAGTGAGGACTCGTGGGGGAAATAAATAATCCCGTGGAACACCTCAAGAGGTCTTTCTCTGTTGTTTGTTTCATGGTACACACATCCTGCAAGACTCAAGTAGAATAATTACCTCTCTAAATATCAGCTGAAGGGGGGGGGACGAAAGCCAGCACACAATGGCTCTCGACTTTTAATTCCGGTGACAGCTAAAAACACCATTAAACTGTACTTCGAGTCTTTAAAGCATTAAAAAGTTCGGTTAGAAAATAGTATATGGCCATGTATCCAATTTAGTAGCTAATGCAGGTCTCTCTCTCTGCAGCTGGGAAGACATTTAAAGCACAAAAGGAATGGTGCTGGAAGCTTTAAGGACCCAAAGGAAAGTAGCAAGCCTTTCAGAACAAGTTCACAGGGTCGTGGAAATCGTAGCCTCCTCTCCCCACTTCATTGTCATTATCCAATCATGTCTGGCCTTCTGGAGAGCCAGCAGAGACCCCCTGGCTAACAGTCTGAGCTTTCTCTGAGGTCAGCCAGGCCTCGGCTTGCCTCCTACCCTGCAGCCTGCAAGCTGTCGCCTGATTTAACCACCTAACTTCTGTCTCCCTCCGCTTTCTCATCTAGAAACGCAAGTCATACTGACCTCATAAAGTTCTCAGAAGGACTAAATGAAGTGACAGATACAGTGATCACTGTAACAACTCTAAGCCACCATCTATGGAGAGCTCACTAGGGGCCAAGCACGTAGCTAAGTGACACATGATCTCTTGTGTTCCTAACAGGATCTCTTGTATTCCTTCCCTGTATCCAGAGAGAACACCGAACAGCCAATAGGAGAGGGAACAATGATATTTGATTCCATTTATGACATGTCGAGTTTGGAGCATCCATTGGCCATATGAAGAGAAAACCTGGTCTTCACATCTCTGAACAAGATCTTTAGGTCCTCCTTAGAAAAAAGCTGTCCCAGAATTTTGGACTTCTCTTGTCTGTCATGAAAAGGGTCCATATTCTAGACATAACCTGATAATACATGGAATGGCTCAAGGCCTGTACCTAAGGTCACGTCATCTATTTAAACAGCTACATCGTACAATACTAATATAAGCAGTGCTTGTCGTCATCTGAGACCTCTATTCTTTTGCCCTCACAAGTATTTTTTTTCCTTTTTATATTTCAAAATATTAAGGGGGTACAAATGTTTTCGTTTCATGGATACATCGTATAATGCCGAAGTCAGGGCTTTTAGCATGTCTGTCATCAGAATGATGTTCATTGTACCTGATAGGTAAGTTTTATATCACTCATCCCCCCTTCCACCCTTCCCTCTTCTTGGTTTCTCTTTGTGCCCACGTGTATACATTGTTTAGTTATCACTTACTAGTGAGAACGTGTAGTGTTTGTTTTTCTATTCCTGAGATACTTCACTTAGGATAATGACTTCCAATTATATCCAAGTTGTTGCAAAAGACATAATTCCATTCCTTTTTAAGGCTCAGTGATATTCCATGGTGTGTATATATATATATATATATACCACATTTTCTTAATCCACTCATGAATTGACGGGCACTTAGGCTGATTCCATATATTTGCAATTGTGAATTTTGCTGTGATAAACATTCAAGTGCACATGTCTTTTGTATGAGTTGACTTCTTTTCCTTTGAGTAGATACCCAGTAGTGGGATTGCTGGATATAACGGTAAGCTTACCTTCATTTCTTTGAGGAATCTCCATGCTGTTTCCCAGAGAGGCTGGACTGATTTGCAGTCCCACCAACAGTGTGCAAGCATTCCTTTTTCTCTGCATCTATACTAGCATCTATCGTTTTTTTTTTTTTACTTTTTAGTCATGGTCATTCTGACAGGGGTAGGGTGATGTCTCATTGTGGTTTTAATTTTCAATTTTCAGAAATTTTAATTTTCAGAAATTTTCAATTTCTCTGATGATTAGTGTCGAGCATTTTTTCATACATTTTTTTGCCATTTGCCTAAACTCTTTGGAAGAACTTCTGCTCATGTCTTTTGACCACTTTTTGATGGGGTTGTTTTTCTTGTTGATTTGTTTGGGTTATCTGTAGATTCTGGATATTAGCCATTTGTTGGATGTATAGTTTGTGGGTATTTTCTCCTATTCTGTAGGTTGTCTGTTTATTATCTCCTTTGATGTGCAGAGGCTTTTCAATTTAATCAAGTCCCATTTATTTATTTTTGTTGCTGCTGTATTTGTCTTTGGGGTCTTAGTCATAAATTCTTTGCCTAGAAGAATTTATGGCCTTTGTGTACGCTGATGTCTAGAAGAGTTGTTTTCCTCTAGAATTTTTATGGCTTCATGCCTTAAATCTTTTATCTGTCTTGAATTAATATGGTTTCATGCCTTAAATCTTTTATCTGTCTTTTATCTTTTTTATCATGTTTAAATCTTTTATCTGTCTTGAATTAATTTTTATATATGGCGAGAGATAAGCATCCTGCTTAATTCTGTATGTGGCTATCCAACTTTCCCAGCACCGTTTATTGTACAGAGCTTCCTTTCCCCAGTGTACATTGTCTGCTTTGTTGAAGATCAGTTGGTTGTAGTTATGTGGTTTTATTTCTGGGTTCTCTATTCTATGTCTCTACTTTTATACTGGTACCATGCTGTTTCGCTTACTATAGCCTTGTGGCATAATTTGAAGTCAGGTAATGTAATGCCTCCAGGTTTGTCCTTTTTGCTTAAGATTGCTCTGGCAATTTGATCTCTTTTTTGGTTCCAAATGAAGCTTAGAATTATTTTTCCTGGATCAGTGAAATACAATATTGGTACTTTGATGGGGATTGCATTGAATTTGTAAATCACTTCGGGCGGTATGGACATTTTAACCAATCTGTGAGCATGGGATATTTTTCCATTTGTTTGTGTCATCAATTATTTCTTTCATTGGTGTTTTGCAGCTCTCCTTGTAGAGATCTTTCACCTCCTTGGTTAAGTATATTCCTAGGTATTTTATTTTCTTTATAGCTATTACAAATGATATTGAGTCCTTGATTTGACTCTCAGGTTGACTGTTATTAGTATATAGAAATGCTATTGATTTCTGTACACTGATTTTGTAACGTGAGACTTTGATGAACTCACTTATCAATTCTAGGAGTCCCTGTTTGCTGATAATATGATCTTGTATCTAGAAAACCCCAAAGACTTCATAGGCATATTCTAATGCATATCATACTGATATCAATCTTGGATTTTTGACACCCTCTGAACTTTTATTGTTAGAACTCGTCTTAAGGAAATCTCCACTGTTCTAGCTCATCCTGTTGGATTTTCTCTTTGATTTTGGCATTTTTCACTTATTAGCTCCCCTTTCCAACTTTGATATCACCACAATACTGTAGAGTCTTTCGTGATGGGCCAAAAAATAAAAAGCCAAAAGAAACCCAAACAAACAGACCCTCTTCACTATGTAAAGAACATGGAGAAGGATTTTCAACATTACCTGGAGTCCAGCAACTGACACGCCATGTCCGACATGATCCCACGTAGAGCAATTGACATATTGTCTATATCACCCTGCCGTATGAAACATGTGTATCTCTGTATATCCAGCAGTTTAATTCTCAGGCCATGAATGAAAACGTACAACAGAAGAAATACTAGGAACTTATAAGTGAAAATTTACCACAGTTAGTGAAGACATGCAGTTATATGGCAACAAGTGGACTTCGGCATTCCCTTTTGTGAAAGTCTAACATTTTGTGCAAAGTGATACTCAGTTTCTGAAGCTTCAAATTGCTATTCAAAAACACATTTCGCAATCACATTCGTAAGTCATTCCTGCACAAATTAACTTGTAGAATTACCTGTTCTACTTTGAATGTGGCCATAGTCTCTTATGCTATTAACTACTCACCTTTTCATTTCCTGTACACAAGAAATGAAGGAAGAGGATTTATCAAAACTGGTGAGAAGAAACTGTTTACACATCAAAAATTTTCAGATGAACTGTAAAAAGCCACTAACTGTTTATATGAAAAGAATAGTTTCCATTTTCTATAATATAACAAAGTACTATGTTCACAGCTATTATGTAAGGACCAAAATTATTTAAAATATCTGATCATAACTCATTAGATACTGAGAAAGGAAGGTATGAATGGCTTATAAATAAGTATGGTTGTGAAAATTTAATAGGTGAAGTTACATGTAGAATATGTCAAAGTTCTTTTTAAAATTAAAGCAAAACAAATGACTAGAAGTTTTTCTACAAACTATGAATTTCAGAAAAAATGTTCATTGTCAAGGACTATTATAGTTTATATGTTTAGAAATCCACATGGACTTCTACATTTTTTTTTGGCTTATGCTCATAATAAGCTGTAGAAAAGAGAATCTGACATATCTTATGGTGTATGCTTTTTTTTCCCCCCCTAAAAGCCATTATCTATGACATTTTTCTAGGATCATTTTCCTAAGAATACATCATGGGCCAGATCCTGTCCACATCCTTTGGGCTCAGTGGATAATAACAAGGTTTTATACTGTGTCCCTTCTGGATTTGACTCAAAGCTCTACAGCTTTTTTAACTCTGTGACCTTTGACTCATTACTTAACATCTCTGAGCCTCAGTTTCCTAACCTGTAAAATGAGTATTGAAATGGTTTTACAGTATTAACATTTAAAATGTTTTAATGAAGAGAATTAACTCTTTTTTATTTCTTTTTTTTTTATGAATTCCTAAAATTAATTCTCAGAATTTCCCTTCACTTCCCTGCTTGGTTTCAAGTTTAGTTTTTTTTGGTCGCTGATCATTTGAGCTATGGGTTTAAGGAATCCTTCCTATCAGCTGTGAATGAAAAAAGACAAGAATTTGCAAAAAAGGAGGAGGAGAAGGAGAGGGAGGGGCACCAGAGGGATCAAAAGAAAGTGGAAGAATGAATTCTTTTTTTAAAAAAAAAAAGCTCTGGGATGTTGGAATCTGATACTAGAGCCGACTGCCTTAAAAGGTGAATGACCTACCTGCCCAGGAAGAGACAGGTGGCCAACTCATGGAAGGACCCCTTGTGGTGGTACTGTTTCCATATGCCAGTGGGTCTCGTGGGAGGTAAGTGATCACCCTGATTACTAACCGCCTAGCCATCACTAAAGGAAGAACCTTCCAGTTGATCTTCATTGAAAAGCCAAAAGAACAGCATATCACCGATAAACTCCCTGCAGGAGTGGTGCCTATTTATGGAAAAACACTTGGTACCTCTCACTGCATTGGCCCATGAATATGCAACTTCTCCAGGGACCTGTATGGCCCTCAAATGATAATGAAACTCCAGACGCTAATTAGGGTGATGATGGAGAAGTTTCCCTATCTGTGCTTGGGGAGAGGTGAGACGAGGTTAAACTAAATAAACCCAGGACTGTCATGTTGAATCAGTGGTTACATATGGCATGTTAATTCTTGCTTCGTTGGGTTCTTAGGAGATTAAGCAAAATGACTTATACGAGGTACTTTGTATTGTGAGGATTCAAAATAGGAGCTATTTTCCTCGTTATTATCACAGCTGCCGTGCCTCCTTGTGTTATCGGGACACGAGGAAGCATAAACAGAAATAAGAAAGTGCGATGAATGGCAGGATATACTCCGAAACTTGGCAAGAGTTAGTCTCCTCATCAGGAGTTGCTAGGAAAGACGAGAGAGATCATGAGGTCATTGCAAAATAAAAGAAAAAACTGTCTCAAAATTTTACATGTTTGACCTGGAAGTAAACTGGAGATCATCTAATTCAACCACCTCTAGCTGTAGATGTGCAAACACCGATGAGAGTTTAAGGTTTCCAAGATGTGTTTTCGGTAACTGATTACATAAAAGTAAGGTGCATGACATATACTCTTGACTTTCATCAGCCTAGGTCTGAGGGCTATGCTCTCAAGAATGAATTCCATTGAAAAGTTAAAAAAAAAAAAATCAAAGTGTATTAATCACGACCCTTTTGGATTGCACGTGAACTTCCATTCAAATTAAATGGAATAGAGAATGTACCAGCTGACCCAGTTGAAATGGATAGGGTAGAAGAACTTTAGGCAAGAAAGGAGTCAGGGGCTCAAATATCATGATCAGGACTCAGTTTTTCCTTATTAGCTTCATTTCCTTTGGGCTGGCTTCTCCTGGGCAGGCTCTCTTCTTTGTTATCGGTCAATACAGCAACTCTAGTTGAAGGATGACTTCTCTTTCCCAACAGTTAGACCGAAAGTCCAAAGACTGACCGTCTTTGACTATTCTGGACTTTGCACCCATCCTTGAGCCAAGCATTTTGACCAAGGAGAAGGTCTACGTTGAGTGCCCTGGCCTGGGTCACATGGCCACTCCTAGGGATGGAAGAGCGGTCCATCCTCACACGAATCAAACGGATGAGACTAGGAGGCTGCTCCTCAAAACAAACTGGGAATCTGTCAGCACAAAGAAAGCGGGTGGGGAATAAATGCAGGGCAAGCGAACACAGCGGACGCCCACTAAAACTACCTTTATGAGAATACAGAGGCTATTAGGATGGACAAAACCCAAGTACGCATTCGAAATTCTTCAGGATACATTATTTCTGTTTCCAGAGCATAGGCAACTGTCCAACTCCTAAAGTACTTCCGCAGAATGCAAAAGGGCAGAGGTCTGCAGACTCTTGTCTCTCGTCTCTCTTCACAGACTGACAAATACCAAATCAAGCATTTACAGCTAAATTGTGGTTCCCTTATACGCTCTTAATGACCAAGTTTTAGGCCATCAGATTGGTCATTGAATCGATCCTACTCAGTTATAAAGACAGCCCCGAACCTCAAATTGACCTTTTCAGTCTAGGTTTTTTTAAAAAAATCCTAGACAATGTCTCCTTCATTTTCACGTACAGTTTTTCATTTTTTTCTTCTGCTTTCTTCTTCTTCACTCTTCTCATATACACTCTCACTCATATACACGGTCTCATATCAGATCCCTGAATTCAACTTCAATTTGTCCTTTATTTTTCTCTAAGTCAAATAAAGACCTTGATTGACTTCTCTGTTTCATCTACCTGACAAATATCTGCATTCTGGGCAATATTCCAGGGACTTGGGTCACAGCCACAAACGAGTCAGAGAAAAATCCCTATTCTCATGGAATTTACATTCTGTTGTGGGGAAGACAGACAAGTGCACCAAATACGTGTGTCCCTTCCTACTGCGGCTCACTGTGACCTGTGGTCATCATAAACTGTGGGTGGCTTTTCAAAACACATCATCTGATTTAATCTTCCCAGCTCACTGAGCGGGATGGAGCAAATTCCAATGACCCCATTTTTTAGATATCATTGAGCAAAGAGATAAAATGAGATCATTGATCCAATCATTCAATAAATATCTACCTGTACTATGTCAGATACGATGTTAGACTTCTGGAACTACATCGTTCAATTACACTGACGCAGGCATTATCCTCATCAATAAATAAAATGACAAGTAAAATACATATGAAATCAAATGGCAAATTAGGGGTGGATCTAAAATAGTTTTCAGTATTTCTGACCTAAGTCTACTATCCACACATATAGTATGACTACTCCCTTGAAATGATTCACCACCTCTACTGTTGAACATTTTACTGAAGGTCTTCATCAGTGTGATACAATGCATTAAGACAGAGAGGATGGGATAGAATGGGATAGATGGGATGGGACAGAATGGGATAGATGGGATGGGACAGAATGGGATAGATGGGATGGGATAGAATGGGATAGATGGGATGGGATAGAATGGGATAGATGGGTTGGGATAGAATGGGATAGATGGGTTGGGATAGAATGGGATAGATGGGATGGGATAGAATGGGATAGATGGGATGGGAT
>VBSM01002035.1:24679864-24705087 GCA_008086735.1 Cheirogaleus medius | reverse complement strand
GATATAGGCCATTCTCGCTGGGGTTAGGTGGTATCTCATTGTGGTTTTGATTTAATGCTATGGATTTTTTTTTAAAAAATAGTTTGCCCAACAGTGCCAGTTCAGCATCTCACAAATGTCCGATCCCACCACCTCTCCCTCGCCTCCCATCCTTCCCCAGAGTACGAGGATGAGCACGCATTCCTTACAGACCACCATCGCAGAGAATCCGTTTCGCATCTTCGTAACCTGCACAACTCAAATTCCCAAAGGAAAGTGTGCAAATTGGTGCCGAACTATAACACGCTGTGCCAGTACAGTAGACTTACTTCAGTGGCCCCTAGCGAAAAACACCTCCATGCGTCCATACCCATTTGCAGTCCCCTCCTGCTGCACCTGGACCAGCCCTGAAACCGACAGAATGGGCCGAAATGATAATGTGCACATCTTCTGTCTGTATTCGGGAAGCGGAGCATCCTCTGCTTCCACGCTCTGGGGGAAGCCCACTACCATGTGACATGTGAGGATCCTAAAACTGCCTCCCTGCACACAGCCGGCGCCCACTGTCCTGGCACGTGGCTGAGGTTGTTTTGGAAACGAAAGCTCCGGGTTCCAATAAGCTGCCCCAGCTGATGTGATCGGGCAGCAAATACATAAAATCGTTTTGTTTTAAGCTACTGTGTTTGGTGTGGCTCGATTTCATGAAGCAGCAGCAGGTAGCTGGGAGAGCTGACTTAGAGAATAGCCCCGTGCTGTTCAGCATCTGCGTGCTGTGTGAAAGTTTATCCGAATATGGCCCCGACCAGCCGGCGCTGACCTCCTTCCTGGGGCTTTATAAAACATATTGATTCCAAATAAGCAATTACATGTATGTGATTTGATGCCAGTTACTAATAGTTTTTATTTTGCTATTTTGTTCCCACCTTTTGGGTTTGATTTTTCTATCGAGGAAGAAGCCCAAGAGGAAATTTTCTTTTTTGATCCTGACTCTGACAATCTGATCATCTAGGTCTGACATTTAATGACTTCTCTTGTTCACTTTTATTGTAAAAGCATCAGGGAAAAAAAAAAAGTGATCAAATGTACAAAGGAGATGACAGAGATGACGTAATTGACCGGACTGTTTCATGTGTGTTTATTTTATTTTATTTTTTTGAGACAGAGTCTCACTGTGTCGCCCGGGCTAGAGTGCCGTGGCGTCAGCCTCACTCACAGCAACCTCAGACTCCTGGGCTCAACTCAAGCAATCCTCCTGCCTCAGCCTCCCAAGTAGCTGGGACTACAGGCATGCGCCACCATGCCCAGCTAATTTTTTCTATATATTTTTAGTTGTCCAGCTAATTTCTTTCTATTTTTAGTAGAGACGGGGTCTTGCTCTTGCTCAGGCTAGTCTCGAATTCCTGACCTTGAGCGATCCTCCCGCCTTGGCCTCCCAGAGTGCTGGGATTACAGGCGTGAGCCACCGGGCCCGGCCTGTTTCATGTGTGTTTAAATCTGCATGTGCCTCGGTGCCTCTGGGGGCTGATGACAAAAGGTGCTGACTGCAAACTGATGCATCCCACCCTTGAGCCTCGCATTACTTCGGCAGAGATGCACATTTCTGTAGGTGAGGGGGGCAGCTACGCACAGTCAAAATTTCTAATTTTCACATTAATGCCATTCTCTATTACCACTGGTCTTTCCAAAATGCAAGAATGCACACGAAGTCCAAATATATCAACGATCAAATTGTTGCTACATAAATCTTGCATAAGATTTAATTTTGTTCTATTTTAAACCCTGAATGAAAACTCATAGATACCCAGTTGTAACAGCCAGAGGCTTCTTTTAAAGGAGTTTTAATTCTCTATGGAACCATTCCTTCAGATTTTCACATCCCCTCTACATCTTTCTTCCCTCCAGAGGATGGCAGGTGGTTACATCAACTGTTTGCTAAACCAGGGAGACTGGAATATGTATTAAGGCTGTGTGTTTACTTTTGTGACTATGGGACTTCCCAGAACTTCTGTAAACAGGTATTTTAACCTCATGAAATGTTTCATGGGAATTGAACACAGAGAGACATACACCTACAAGGGGAATGAATTGTTCAGTTTCCATAGCACATTTGTCTTCCGCTGCCTACGGGGAGACAGGGAGGCAGGCATACGGGGAAGAGAATTGTGTTTGGACTGCAGTTAATTCCATGGCTTCCTGGGCAGGTTATTGCATGTTGGAAGCTCAGTTTTCTCATCTGCAAAAAGAGAATAGAAATGTCTCCCCAGGAATGAAGCAAGATAAATGAAAGGTTTTGGAAAGCACATTGACACAAAGAACTCTACAAAGAACTATCGTAACGATATTATTGCTATTATTATAATCTTAATTGCCTCTACATATTAAGAACAGCTACCATGGTTGATTATCTGTTTTGTGCTCTTTGAAAGAGTTTTATTTTTTTAATTTTTTAAGTGAATAATTATTTACTTCACTTTTTAATTTCAGAATATTACAGGGGTACAAATGTTTTTGGTTACATGGATTGCTTTGGGACTACTTGAGCCAAAGTTATAAGTGTGCCCATCACCCAGATAGTGTCCATTATATTTGTTAGGTGTGATTTCACCCAACTCCCCTCCCCCCTCCCACCTGCATGATTTGCGTTGAGCTTTACTTCCATCTGTGCACATGAGTGCTGATTGGTTAGTTCCAATTTAATAGTGAGTACATGTGGTGTTTGTTTTTCCATTCTTGCCATACTTCACTTAGGAGGATGGTCTCCAGTTCCATCCAGATTGTTGTAAAAGGTATCAATGTATTTTTTAAGGCTGAGTAGTACTCCATGGTGTACATATACCACATTTTATTAATCCACTTGTGAATTGATGGGCACTTGAGTTGATTCCACACCTTTGCGATTGTGAATTGTGCTGCTATAAACATTCAAGTGCAGATGTCTTTTTGATAAAATGACTTTTTTTTCCTGAGTAAATGCCCAGTAGTGGGATTGCTGGATCAAATGATAGGTCTACTTTTAGTTCTTTGAGGTATCTCCATATTCCTTTCCTTAGGGGTTGTGAGGTTGTACTAGTTTGCAGTCCCACCAACAGTGTATGAGTGTTCCTATCTCTCCACATCCACGCCAGCATTTGTCGCTTTGGGGCGTTTTATTTTTTTTGCTTTGGGGCGTTTTGAAAAAAGCCATTCTCACTGGAGTTAAGTGACATTTCATTGTGGTTTTGATTTGCATTTCCCTGATAATTAGTGACATTGAGCATATTTTCATATGTTTATTGGCCATTAGTCTATCTTCTTTTGAGAAGTTTCTGTTCATGTCTTTTGCTCACTTTTTAATGGGGTTGTTTGATTTTTTTCTTGCTGATTTGCTTGAGTTCTTTGTAGATTCTGGTTCTTAGCCCTTTACTGGATGTATAGCAGGCAAATAGTTTCTCCCATGCTATAGGTTGTCCATTTGCTCTGTTGATTATTTCCTTGGCTGTACAGAAGCTTTTAATTTAATCAAGTCCCATTTATTTATTTTTATTTTTGATGCGATTGCCCTTGGGCAATCATAAATTCTTTGCCTAGGCTCATATCTAGAAAAGTTTTTCCAACATTTTCTTCTAGAACTCTTATTTATGGTTTCATGTCTTAGATTTAAGTCTTTTTCTATCTTGGATTAATTTCTATGAGTGGTGATAGGTGTGGATCCTGTTTCAATCTTCTACATGTGGTTATTCAATTTTTCCAGCACCATTTATTGAATAGGGATTCTTTTCCCCAGTATATTTCTGTCTACTTTGTTAAAGATCAGATGGCTATATGTGGATGCTTTTATATCTGGGTTCTCTGTTCTGTTCCATTGGTCTATGTCTCATTTTTTGTGCCAGTACCATGCTGTTTTGGTTACTGTAGCCTTGTATTATAGCTTAAAGTCTGGTCAATGATGCCTCCAGATTTGTTCCTTTTGCTTAAGGTTGCTTTGGCTATTTGGGCTCTTTTCTGGTTCCAAACAAAGCATAGAATTATTTTTTCTAGATCTGCAAAAGATGACATTGGTATTTTGATGGGGGTTGCACTGAATCTGTAAATCATTTTGGGTAGTATGGACATTTTAACAACATTGTTTCTGCCAATCCATGAGCATGATATGTTTCTCCAATTGTTATACATCACCTGCAATTTCCTTCCTCAGTGATTCACAGTTCTCTTTGTAGAGATCATTCACCTCTTTGGTTAAAAATATTCCTAGGTATTTTATTTCTTTGTAGCTATTGTGAAAGGTACTGAGTCATTGATTTGATTCTCAGCTTGGCTGTTGTTGGTATGTTGGAATGCTAGTGATTTGTGTATGATGATTTTGTAGCCTGAGACATTGCTGAATTTATCAATTCTAGGAGTCTCTTGGCAGAATCTCTGGGGTTTTCTAGATATAAGATCATATCATCAACAAAGAGCAATAGTTTGACCTTCTCCGTCCCCATTTGTATACCCTTAATTTCCTCTCTTGCCTGATGGCTCTGGCTAGGACTCACCATGCTATGTTGAATAAAAGTGGTGACGGAGGCATCCTTGTCTTGTTCCGGTTCTGAGTGGGAATGCTTTCAACTTTTCCCCATTTAGCGTGATGTTGGCTGCGGGTCTGTCTTCACTGCAACAGTAGTTGTTTAATCTTGAACAAGTTCATTTTCCCTCCCAAGGCTCTCTTTCCTTCTCACCCAATTATGAGGATTACATGAAACAACCGTGGTGTGTATTGCAGACACCTTTAGCGCTCCAAAGGAACTGATGCGAACCAACGCCGATTCAAGTCTCTCAGTGTTTCCGCGAGGGCTCCACCAGCACCGAGGATTCTCCACTTTCTCATTCTCTTTGCATCTCGCTCTCGGCATGGAGCAGATGCTGTTGAGGCCTTGCCCACCCAAGTCCCCTCAGCACAGCTCTGAGCTGACCTGCCGCCACGGTGGACAATGCCCAGAAAGCCGGCCATCCCCTCCTTCCCGTCTTTCTCCTTGGCTGCCTGAAGACTTTCTTTGATGCCCCACCAGGAACTCAACCAGCCTGTGCACTGGGAAAAACCTCAACCAATGATAGATGGACGTTGGTGGATAAATAGCCCACCTTCTTCTCACTTGAGGCACTTCTAACATGCCTTCCAGAAGATTCTTCAGATTGCATTCAGGAAGATTGAGACCCACCTGTCTATAGTAGTAACCCACTCACTGACACTCCCTTTGATGGGCTTTGCCCCATCCCCTCTCTAACCTTTCCCCGTCCTTCACTTGAGCTTCCTGGTTTACTCCCCACAGAAATGAGTCGAAGAGCTTGTCTCAAAGTCTTCTTGGGTGAGATCCCAAAAAGACACCATAAAAATTCCGGGAGAATGTGCTCGACTTGCCGAGCCTATCACTAGCCCTTGTTCTGACTCCAAGACGGCCTTTGCCAGGATAAAGTGAGTCCCTGGCGTTTTCAGATTTTTATGGTAACGGTAATTATATCAGCTTTGTCTCCGTACTGTGTTTATTTCCTATAATCCCCAAGCAGTAGAAATGTTTTTAAATACATACACTAACAAAATGGACAAATGTCTGCTTCTCAGTATTTCCTTTGTCAACAGAAGGAAGCACACACCTAGCTTTGTATTTCTCCGGCATGTAAATATGTTGTAAAAACTTAAACATCATCTTTATCCCTACTGCGTGGTTCTCAAAATCTGTTTATGAACCTTCATAGTCCCTTAGCTTCCTTGTCCCCGTGAGATTTCCGGGGCCTTTCTAAATCTGCTGTTAGATTCAACCAGCAGACACACTTGGTGCTAATCCGAAGACTAAAAGGGCAAATGAAATGCTGTCCTTGGCTCTCAGCTTGCCCAAAGTCTAGTTAAGAAGACAATCGTGTGCATACACAGCTCTGGTTTAAGATGAGCTCTGGCTAATGCCATAATGCAAGCACAAAAGGCTGGATACCGGGGGGAAAAAGGATTTGTTTCCAATGAGGGGATCAGGAAAAACTTGAGCAGTTAGCCATTTACAGACTTCATATCATCTCTCAAAGATAGGCAATGGGCCAGAAAAAGCATGGCACTAATCCAAAATCGTGCAAAAATTGCTTTTAGCTCCGCAAGCAATCTGTAGCTGCAAGAGTGGGTAGACGAGCGACATGGTTTGTTACAGATTTACAAGGAGTTCCTCTAGGGAATTGTTACCCAAGCATGTCCCTGGGTCAGTGCAAGGTCCGGGCTAGCTCTCGCAGGGAAGCTGGACCTGTACTTGACACAATGCTGAGACTCTGGCAGGACAGCGAGTTGGTCTAGGAGATTTATACCCATGGTCGTATCCCATGTCTTTTCTTCATGCTTGGGGATAAGGAGCTTTTTGATTCACAAAGGCAGGGCTGGCCCATCTTGGTGCAGTGATCTTCTCTCTATTTCAGTAGCTACGGCTTTTTTAAGATATCGGGAGCTTATTATACACGATGCTTTGGAAACCATTATATTGTATAGTGCTATACAGATGTCGTAGGTAAGTATTTTATTATTGTCCTATTTCGATTGCTGGTGAACTTATATCTAATCCTGGTATATAACATTAAGAGCAGTATTCATGTGAGAGTTAGATGGTTTTGGAGGCAAGGAATAGAAAACCCACCTCCACCCAAGTTAAACAATAAGGAAATTTACGGGCTCACATATCTGAAAATTCTAGAGACAGGTCAGACGAATCAAGACTAGACTTTGTTTCTTTGTGATTCTCCTGGCTCTCTCTTCCTCTCTCTGTTAGCTTTATCCTTGACCTGGTCCTGAGAAGGTTGCCGTAGCCGTGCCATGACAATGTCCTTGGCCAAGAGAAGCCATCTTCTCCAATGGCTTTTGCTTTTCCCTAAGCTCCCTACAACCTTTCGCTCCCATCTCCTTTATCTGCACTGAGTCACAGGCTCTTTCCTGAGCCAGCTATTTTGTGCAGGGAGGGAAGGTTGACTTAGGCCTGGGTTCCTGCAACGGTTACTGTCAGGGAGACAGGAAGCAAATCAGACGCACCCTGATGCTGACAGTCTCCCTTCCCCGGAAGCATTTGTTGCTGCAAGGGGGAAATGTAAACACCTAAGGATAAATCAGGCAGGAAGGAGTGAATGCTTTCTGAATGGGAAACCAACTACATCCAGTGCATTTGTGAAGATTAAATAGCTCAAGACAGGAAGAACACTTGAACAATACCTGCAATGAGGGAAAACCCTTAATAACATTAACTGCTCTTTTGTTGGGGCTAAAAATTACTAATTTTGTTTTTCTCAATAAAATTCTAGAAATTTGGGGAAAGAAGAAATGGTATTGAACCAACAGAAATTATGGTCTCTCATAAACTGTTCTATAGATTTTTTACTTGACCTAAGATTATGTATCATATATTTTCCAATTGGATTTTGGTCAATCAATATGTTTTAGTATCTAAACCATGAAAGACACAATTAAAAATGCTACGTGAGACATCAAATCTAAAATATAGCTCTTCTAGGAGCTTGGAAACTAACATATAGTATATATACTATATCAGGGCACATAACAACACTCATGGATATCAACATTCGATAATAAGTCAAAGACTGATAGTTATGTGTAATATAAATATGTATACATAATCTCTTTCAATAATAATAGAAATACTAATTAAGTGATTCAACACAGCAGTGTTTAAGAGGCTGGTCATTAGCACCATGCAAAATAAGGTTGGTGAATCCTCGCTCTGGCATTGGTATATGACCGATATTGAAAAATTTATTAATGTTTCCCTAGCTTTGGTCTCTGCACTTGTGAAGTGTCTCTGTCTCACTGGGCTGTTGCAAGGGATGGATTAAGTGAGCTGCTGCAAATACTTGCTGTCATTGCATCTGGCACTTTGTAAGAACTCCAGAAAGGTTGGCTACTCTTAGATTCGCCATCCTCACTGGGATTCAGTTTTATAGATTTGATTTTGGCCTTAAAGGAAGTGCAGGACACAGAAAGGTAAAAAGGAGAGGAGATGGCTGACCAGGTAACCACAAGTCACGCTTGGGGACTCAGTAAACAGCACAAACTGGGGTGCGGGGAAGACTCCAGGTAGTAACATCGTATTTGCACGGCATAATCTCACTAAATCCTTCTATTTATCATTTAAGTAGCTATTATCTCCCCTCAGCCCCTTCTCCAACCCGCTTCATATATGCCTTCTTGTTAACAAACCGGGAAACTGAGATTCCAGTAGTTACGCACTTCACGATCCTTCTTATGATGAGATATTATTATGTTCCAGGGGGCAAGAAACCTGTTCTTATTTGCTGTTGAAATTCAAGAAAGGAGCACGGGGCTTGGCGTATTAAAGGCTCCCTGTGAACAGCTGTTGAATGGCCAACAATGGAGTGAAAGTAAAGTTAATAAAATGATTTGCTTGTGTAACAGTTTGACTAGGAGACAGCAGCGGGTGGGACTGGACGAGAACCCAGCTATCCTAATTCCCAATCTCTTCCGAATGTTTCTTGTGGTGCCTGACTCCCTCCTGACGAAGGAGGATTGATTATGAGAGAGAAGATCTGCAAAGAGCATCTCTGCAGAGTGCAAAGAGCCCAGAGTCCCAAAGCCCAGGTGAACCTGTAATCCAAGAGGAACTGATCCGCTGTGTTCCGAGATCAGTGCAATGTGCAGGGAGGAACGCAGGTCTGGTTAAAGCCTCCTCTTCCACCACTCTGTGGCCTCGATAAGTCGCTTAACCTCTCTGTGTCTCATTTCCTTCATCTATAGCAATGGCATAACAACGATTGTTTTTATCTCATAGGGCTGTAAAGATCCAACACAGCGCTGCACGGCAGACCATTTAGAACAAGCTGTTTTTACTTCGGCTCCTCCCCCCACCCCACCCCATCCCCCCACTCTAACCTTTGCTTTCCCAGCATCAGGAGCTGTGCCCTCGGAAAGCGACCACGGGGATCACTGTTCCCCGGAAACCTCTGCAGGAATGCAATCACCTGCCTCATCATGCACACCGTTCCAACCAGAGAAAACCGCTAGGATCCCATGTCCATGAGTCTGATGTTCAGAACTGGCCTGAGTATCAATGCCCACAATATGATTTGCAAGGCCCAATGCAAAATGAAAATATGGGACTTCTTGTTCCAGACCTGCTAAGAATTTCAAGAAAGCAACTGCAGAGCCCTCAATCAAGTGTGGGACCCGTCCGAGCACATGCACAGATTGCCTGCCCCTGAAGCCAGTCCTGCTGGGACTTTGAACGCCCTGCACCCCTCCTTCCCATATCCCTTAACTGTGGAGAGATACATAAAACATATAGAAGGGGAACTCTGTTGCTATCACTTATATCACCTCTGTAGTCGTCCCTTCGCTACTTTTGCTCCAAATGCCTGACAAGAAATGTTCCTCTTCCCTTTGATCTTGGCATTAAACTTGCTTTACATTCTGGAATCCAACTACCTGGGCTCAAACTTGGATTCCACCCCAACCCTAGCCCGTATGACCATAGGCATGATGCTTAACTTCTCTTTGCCTCTATTTTACTAACTGAAAATTGAGGGAGTTGGTAAAAAAGGCAACCTTATAGACCTGTGGGTTAAATGAGCTAATACTTTTAAAGTTTGTGAATAGTTTCTAACACGGTGAGTCTCAACCCTGGCTGTACATTCGAATCTCCTGGGGAGCTGATTAAAAATTCCATTGCTTGGGCCCCAACTCCCGACCATTTGAATCAGAGACTTTAGGGGTGAGACCAGGACACTGATTGGTTTTTTTTGGGGAAAAAAAAAAAAAAAGCTCCCCAGGAGATTTGAATGAGCAGGAGAGTTGGGGACCACTAGTCTTGTGTATGGTGGGTGCTCAGTACACGTTGGCTAGTTATCACACAGCTTAGCTAAACAAAGAAGAAGGATGTTCTACATTTCAGTTCTTCCCTTGAATCTACGTGGCATTTAGCTTCTTTCTCTCACTTCCATCTGCTTTGATCCAGCATGTATGTGAAACCAACATAAATCAAAACCAAAGATGTCCTAAGGTGCTCCCACTGAGACGGAGGTGCCTTTGAATACAGGTCTTTTCATTAACCTGGAGATGAAAGGGGCAACGTCAACTTCTCCGACGGGGGTCCTTCCTTTGATATCCAGGCGGGGTGCATTCCAAAAATCCCAGCTCACTAGGGGTTCTAGAGGACAAGGAGGACTCCAGTCAAGTCACCAGAGATCCCTAAATAATGCAAAGCAGAGAGTCAAGGCAGCGATGAGAATATCAATTTCTTGAGCTTGTATTTCTCTCCATCGGGGTAGACAATCATCTTTTTGAAAATGTCCTTCTGCCATATTTATGATGGTGACACACATCCATTATGAAGACAGCAGCTCATTTGCAACGTGACCTGACAGATATTGGATGTGCTAGGCTACATTTGGTTTCAAGGTAACTAAAATCATTTGTGTTTCTTAGTGATCAGAAGGCGTTCGGATCACACAGAGCTTAAAATAGTGGGTGGGAGCTTTATGACTTGTCCTGCACAATCAATCCACCAACCTGGACCACACTGGGGTTGAGGTAGGAGCTGGAGGAATGGAGACTCAAGCCAATTTGGCTTCAAAAATCAAGAGGACCTCAATTTCAGGCTGAGGTTCAGGGACACGTTTTTGGAGGCGACAGCTGGGCAAACTCGTCACAAATGGGTTCCTCGCTGACACCCACTGACCACCTGTTCCAGCTAAGGCAGGGAAAAGGGTTACAGACCCAAGGCGGTGAGGGCTCAGAGTATAACACCTGACTTGGGGAGACTCTCAGAGGCCTGAGCCCCAACATCCAGTGGTTGAATCCCTGCTGCATTTGCTGAGACGCGGGTCTTAGAGAAAGGAGCAGACCCTGCCCAGAAGCTATTTGTTTTCTAGCTGGCTCCCTGATTCCTAGACACCCCAAGAAGGAAGCGCCTAAGAGATATTACCAAATGATGCAAGTTTAGACGGCAAAAGAAGCATTACAGTCAGGACATTAATGAGTTTTGTAACCATTATGAGTCCTGAAGTTAATTGAGTAGGTTAAAAAAAAGATTTCTTTTTAGAATAGAATAGACTGAACCAGACTAGAACAGAATGCTTTCCTTTCAGTTAAGCAAATTGTTAGGATTAAGTACTGTCTCCTAACAGTTTTGTTTCATTTATGTCTGCCTGTGTATGTGCATATTAGACTACAATGTAAAATGGAATTTTTTTGCTGTGGTTCAAGCTCCAAAATGAATTAAATTTTCCATATTAGGGGACAGAATCCCTTCGGGGCAGAATTTGCAAACTGGTGCCCACAGGCTATGTATAGCCTATTAGGAGTGGGTAGATTGGGGGTTTCGTGATTGCTGTTGTTTTAGGGTTCACAAAAATGAGGTTTTGGAAAAAAAAAATAGGAGTCAATGGCCAACAGTTAAAAAAAAGTCAGGAGGTTTCATGTTTTGAAAAATCCAAATTTTTTTTCAGCTTCTGCTCAAATACCAGAACATTTGGAAATAATGAGTCTGCCTTCGCTTAGGCCAGGATAGCCCAGACAAACTTTCTTCTGAAAAGGGGCCAAGTCTGATGGGTAAACCAGGTGGCTCTATTCCTACATCATTCTCTGTTCCGGGGTCCTCTGGCTGGACCATGATTTGGACCTGCCTGGTGCTCTTGCCCCAGGGACATTTCTGGCCTTATCACTCACCCCCCTTCTGCTCCAGTCAAACTGGAGAACTTGCTCACCCAGGAGTGGGTCCCACAATCCCTTAATACGCAGCTCTCTCTCCACCCCAGACCCTTTGCTGGCTGAAACCGTCACCAGAGCCCAGTTCAGCCATGTAGACCTCCCAAAAAGCTTTTCTGAACCTTCCTGTATTTTCTGGTCCTGCCCATCCCAGAACCCTCCCAGGATATTCTCTCTCTCTTCTGCTCTTGTAGTACGCGTAATTCTCTAAAATATATCATCCTTATTCATCATTCTCTGTCTCCTTGAGTAGGTCAGGAGCTCCCCGAATGCAGGACCATGTCACATGCGTCCCTGCTGCACCATCCCGTTGTCCAGACCAGTGAATTGCATACAGCAGATACTCAATACTTTCTTGACGGATTGAATTACAAAGGACTTCAATATAACGTTATTTATTACAGCATTGTTTGAAATAGCAAAAAAAAGAATTGAAAACAATCCAACTGTCCATCAGTCGAGTTTGAATAAATCAATTCCAGCACCTCCATACAGTGGAATAATCTGAGACTATTAGGAATGATTTAGATCTATATTTGGTGATGTAGAAAGAGCTTCAGGGCATATTACTAAGTAAGAAAGCAATTGCCAGAACCACAAAGACAGCATTAGCTAAAAAATTTTTTGAATAGACATTTTTATGTGTAGGAAAGATAGGAAAAGATGTTAATTAATCCACCTCACAAATATTTACTGAATGCTGACCATGAATCAGGAACTACTGTAAAAGCTGTATACACAGGATTAAACTAAGCAAAGTCTCTGTGAACATGGCAGAGAGCAGAAAAATACTATATGTAAAACACTAAAAAGTGCAACAAAGAGAAATAAAGCAGGTAAATTTAATAAAAAGTGGTAGGACTAATATAAGGAACATTTCCACATTAAATAATGTGGTCAGAAAACACCTCTCTGATGAAGGATTATTTTTCCCAGAAACCTGAATGAAGTGAGAAAATAAGCCACAAAGTTATCTAGGGGAAGAGGACTCTGGGCAGAGAGAACAGCAAGTGCAAAGGCCCTGGGGTACAAATGTCCTGGTGTGGTGAGCTAGAGCACACATCAAAGGAGATGTGGTAGAAGATAGGTTCAGAAAATTAGTGTGAAATCACATTATGCGAGGCCCTATAGGAGACTTTAGTTTTTATTCTGAGTAGACAAAGAGGACTCGCAGGTTTTAGAAAAATAATAACGAATTTGGAAGGGGACATAGTAAGTTTAAGAGATCTATTAGACCTCAAATGGCACGTAGACCATTCGACACGTGATCTAGAGTTCAGGAGTGAAGCGTGAGCTATAATGATAGATTTGGGATGGCATATAAATAGCATTTAAATACACTTTTGAAGCTGCTGAGATGACTTTGAAAATAAATGCAGGACGCAAAGGGGTCTGAGACTGAGCCTTGTGGCATCCCATCATTTAGGGGGTCTGGAAAGTTGAGTAGCAGGTATTTCCTTTACTGGCTAATTTCCCTGTCCTTTGGACATGACCATTTCTCTAGTAGCTCAACTGCAAAAATTCCTTTTTGTCAGATAACTGAAGAAACTTCCAGGTGATCGCTGCGTTGCGCAACAGAATTTGATGCGGAATTTGATGCTCTGTCTACCACTAGTATCGAATCCGTAACAGAATTCGATACAAGTAGTAGACAGAGTCAGATGATCCTACAAGTTATTTTCACTCACCATTTGCAGACAACAATGCTATCAGGCAGAGTGACATACTGTATTTTAACCTCAGTGGGTTACCACATGAGCCCAGCGTGTTAAATTATGCAGGTGGCATTACCATTATTAGTGGAGTAGAGTTGCATCTTACTTGGCATTTGGGTTCTAAATTGCGTAAGGAGAAAAATCGTGTATAGTCGAAATTACTGCTGATCGAAAAAGTCCGACACCGCTGGTTTTCTGGCGAGTATCAGGGCTCATTGCTGCGTCTTCCACTTGTGCCTGGTGAAGTGGATGGCTTTTCCCTGGGGCCATGCCGTTTGAGAAAACAGGGGTGTCCCCAGCATAGCAAGATGCTCGCTGTTTCTTCATTCCTCTCTTTTTTTCCTTCTTATTCCGCTTTCCCACCTTCCTTCCACAAATAGTTTTTGACCTCATGCATGTTAAGCACTATGGTAGACGCTGGTTCCGTGTCTACACTACAGTGTCTACACCACAGTGATGAACCAGGGAGGCTGCGTTCTTGACCGCGGCGGGGCTTGCGGTCTAGTCTACGTCATGGGAGGCAGGAACGACAGTCCAGCCCTCCGGAACACACCGCCGTTGCCATGAATGGCTGGCAGAACTCTTGCCCTAACTGACTCATGTCTTTCTCTCTCTTTGCTGAGCACTCATATTTGAATTTGAATAAGATAAATTCCCATCAGAGGCATTTCCGTATTCCCATAACACAGATGAAGAAATAGCCTTCGAGAGAGAAGGTGACCTCTCAGTAGTCGTCCAATCATAGCAGAATTAGATTTTTGAATCCAGGGGTCTTTTTTTTTATTTGAAGTCCCACATTCTGCCTTCTCTACTCTCCTTAGCATTTTCTCTCTCCTCTGACTTGATGGCTCTTTGGGACCTAGAGTCTGCACTTTCCCTCGTCCCTTTTCAGTCTCGCCTCACGTCCCTGCTCTTGCCCCTTGTTTTCTGATTTTCCCTCCCCAGATACAAATTTCTATGTTTCTATCCTGGTCTTAGTCTCACCTAAAATAGATATATATGCCTCGGAATGTCCTCATTGCTTAGCCTTCTGCTTTTGATATCCTTGGCTCCCGGTGGGGATTAGTCCAGGCGTGGCTATTCAGTAGGAAGGACCTGATTCCACTTCACCGACATCTCGACTTTCCAACTTCCCTGGAGATTCCATTATATTCCTACGACCCAGGTAGGGGACTGTCATTTTTACCGAGGATAAACCTATTTAGGTGAAGGCCCCTCTGCAGAATCATTTATCTTCCGTTCCAATTTATTCTGTAGATGTGGCTCTTGTCCAAAACGCAGTGATTTATTAGGGTTTCTATTTAAGACTTTGTTTAAAGACACTATGCTCTCTACATTGTGAGATTGTTAAAGTAAGAAATGCCCGTATAATTAAATATAGAGCAGAACAATTGGTTGGGGGAGGAGAGAGAGTCGTCTGAAGTACATACAGTTCTCACCGGGGAGGCTGCAGAGTCCTCTGTCATGTCAGACTGTCCTCGCTTATTTCTGGGGAGAAGTGGAAACTTTAAGCAATGCGACTTCATTGATCTGGGTGCGCTGTGTTATGAAGCTGCGTTAGATGCTTGTGAGTGGTTGCCACTGTAATTTTATGATATAATAACTTGTTTTAATGTCATGGTCATTCGGTGGATTTTTTTTTTATATTCACCCGAGACAAGCTCTGAGCAGAGACAAATGATTACTGGCAAACAGGAAGGTTTTACAAATTGGTTTTTTAGAAATAAAAGAAAGAAAAGGGTGAAATGTCCACATCCTTTTCTTCACTAAAGAGCAGTGGACAGGCAGCCCCATTTCTGAACCTCGGTGTCTGTGAGGGTAAATAACACTGGCTGCTGTAACAACCTCCAAATCTCAGTAGTTTTTTTTTTTTTTTTTACCATACATTTCTTTCTTGCTCTCCTTATTCTAAAGAGTATGTGGGGGGGAAGGAAAGTTCTAGCCCTTCCACAATGTGGCTCCACCATCTTTAGCACATAGTCTCAAATTAACACTATTTAAATTTTTCTTTAGTGATTAATACCACTGCCTCTATGATAACAGTGAGCTTGTTCTTTGCAGGATTTTCTCTGCTTATTCCTACCCCAGTGACTGGCTTCCACTTTCACTCAGACAATAATGGAAGACTCTGTTTTCTCTTTGATACCAAATGGTTACATTGCAAGGAAGTGTTTACATTGTCATTTATCTACCTCTAATTCTGAAACATCTCAGGCTTCTTAATTACTTAAGTATTTAAAGTAACAAATGTAATAACTTTGTAGTGCATTGATTCTGGACGTGTTCCTCACAAAACTTCAGCCGTAAAAGCAAAGATGTCTGTTGGCTTCAGAAGAAGTTATTGTTTTTTTTCCAAAAAAATGTTTTCTTGAAAAAATCACTTTATAAAATTTTAATGGTTTTTAATATCCAAATTCTCCTCTTTTTTTTTTATTTCTCCCCCAAGAAAAAGAAACTAAAATACTGAGTAGATTTCAGGTCATCAAAAAAGAAAAAACTGGACAGGGACTCAGCACTTAGTGTCTTTTATTTTTTCCTACTACAAAACAGTCCATATTTCTTTTTTTATTGTGTATATTCAAGGTGTGCGACATGATGTTTTGATACGCATGTTGAAATGATTACTACAGACAAGTCAATTCACAAAGGCATCATCTCACATGATGACATTTTTGTGTGTAGTAAGAGCCCCCAAAATCTACTTAGCAAATTTCCAGCATATAATACAATATTAATAACTATTGTTACCGTGCTATACATTTGATCTCTAGACTTATCATCCTACAAAAGTGCAACTTTGTACCTTTTGACCTACAACTCCCTATTCATTCCCCATCTCCTCTCTGGTAACTGTTCTCTCTCTTTTTAATATATTTGAAGTTTGTTTTTTTTATTCCACATGTAATCTGGAATTATATAGGTAATCTAAGAAAAATACTACATCATCTATTAAAAGAGATCATGTAGTATTTTTCTTTCTATATTTGACTTATTTCACCTAACACAACGTCCTCCGGTTTCATCCACGTTGTCTCAGATGGCAGGACCTCCTTTTTTAAGGCTGCATAATATTCCATTGCATATATTTCTCTATCCAGCTATCTATTGGCAGACACGTAGGTTTTTTTCTTTATCTTGCCTATTATGAATAATGCTGCAGTCAACATGGGAATGCAGAGAGCTCTATGAGGTGATGATTTCATTTACTTTGGGTATATACCCAGAAGACAGATTGCTGGGTCATATGGTAATTCTATTTATTGAGGGATTTTTCTGAGCAAACTTCATACTGTTTTCCATAAAGGCTATGCTAATTCATGGTCGCACCAACAGTGTACAGGGGTTCCTTTTCTCTATATCCTCACCAACATTTATCTCTTGTTCTTTTTGACGGTGGCCATCCTAAGAGTGTGAGATGATATCTCATTGCGGATTCGATTTGCATTTCTCTGATGACTAAATGATGTTGATCATTTTTTCGTGCATCTGTTGGCCATTTGTATGTCTTCTTCAGAGAAATGTCTGTTCAGATCCTTTGCCCATTTCTTAATGGGGTTATTCCTTCTTTTGGATGCTAAGGATACTAACCCCTTGGCAGGTATATGGTTTTCAAATATTTTTCTCCCAATTTGTAGGCTGACTTTTCATTTCATTGATTATTTTCTTTGCTGTGCAGAAGATTTTTGGTTTGATGTAGTCCCACTTGTTTATTTTTGCTTCTGCTGATTGTGCTTTTGGTGCAATATCCAAAAATATCATGGCCAAGATCAATGTCAAGCAGATTTTCCCCTGTTTTCTTTTAAGAGTCTTACTGTTTCCCGTCTTATAGTTAAGTCTTTAATCCATTTTGAGTTGATTTTTGTATATGGTGTAAGATAAGGGTCCAATTTTATTCTTTTACCTGTGGATACTCGGTTCTCCAAACACTATTTGTTGAAAAGACTATCCTTTCCCCATGGTGTCTTCTTAGTACCCTGGTTGAAAATTAGTTTGCCATATATGCATGGGTTTATTTCTGGGCTCTCCAATCTGGTCCATTGATCTATAATCCTGTTCCATATTGTACTGATTATTATAAACATGTAATATAAGTTGAAGTCAGATAGTGTGATGCCTCCGACTTTGTTTTTCTTTCTCAGGATTGCTTTGGCTATTGGTGTTCTTTCGTGATTCCATATGGATTTTAGGATTTTTTTTTTTATTTCTGTGAAAAATGTCATGGGAATTTTGGTAGGGATTGCATTGAATCTGGATATCACTTTGGGTAGTATGGAAATTCTGACAATAATAGTTCGTCTGGTCCATGAACACAGGATATCTTTGCATTTATTTGTGTCTTCTTCAATTCCTTGCATCTATGCAATATTGCCCATATTTCCTTCTGTCCTTCTAATTTAATAAGACATTATAAAGTAAAGGATATAAAACTAAGATAATACTTTAGTGGGCAAATTTTGTATGTTTTCTGTATAAAATGTTAAGTTTTTAACACTTTTTACCTCTTACATTCTATTTTCCTATAAAATGGTATTAATGTATTTTGTATGAAATTGTACCAATGCATGTACATTAACAAGATCAAAAAATTTCAATTTTAAAGTCTATGTTTTTTGAGAACTTGATGCACCATCACCGTATTACAACTGAACTAAGAATTTGGCATATTCATTAGAAATAGCTAGTTCATTTTCACGATGCTGCTGAGGAATTTTGTGTGTGTATTTGAGTGTGTGTGTGTGTGAGTGTTTATATATTTAAAGGAAATCCCATTTGGATAGAGTTTGAACTCCCTTTCCATATCTACACATGAATTATTTACACTGTTAGTTTTTCATTATTCATAGTTATTTACTTCTTAAGGTTTGCGATGGCTGGTTGTTTTGCTTTGTTTTCAGTTTAAAAGTTGTCGGGTGTTTGTTTGGTTTTTTTTTCTTTTGGCTGGCTATATGAAGTTATGATGTGTATCTTGCACTTCTGTACTTCTAGGTTGTTCTTGACCATTGTCTAACATCCTCTAATATTTTAAAACAAGATGATTTGCATAATTTATACTTTCTTCTACCTTTGAGAATCTCACTCATAGCCTTAGGCTCTAGGGAAGTCATCTGTATGTGGAATTTCGCCAGGGTGAAATGTGTCTTACAGGAAGAAAGGGAACGTGACAAGCAAGTGTTAGAATGCTAAATGGAGTAACCAGTTTAGGGGTAGAATGTGCAAAACGCTAGGTCTGTTTTGGCAGAGTTAGAGAGAGTAATTTGGGGAGAGGGGTTGGGGCAGCCTCATATTTGAACTCTAGAGAAGGCTTCTCCAAAGTATATTTCAGAGAACACAATTCCCTTAAGCTGCTCCATAAAAACGGGGAAAGTATTTATATGCAATGTATTTAAGATACATTGCATATAACTATTACCTCTATTATTAATATCTGACTTTTATTTAATGCTTAATCTTGCTCTAAGCCATGGCTAAGTATATTATTACCTGCGTTACCATGTGTTGTTTACAGTAGGAAGATATTACATCACTATCATCATCATCATATTAGTTATTTATTGCCGTGTAACAAACTACTCTAAACTTGGCTTAAAACAGCAATGGACAATTTTCATCTCCCACATTTTCTATGGGTCAGGAATTTGGCAACATCATGGCTGGGTAGGTCAGGCTCAGTGCCTTTCGTTAAGTTGCGGTCAAGATGTCAGCCTGAGCTGAAGCCCTCTGAAGGCCTGATAGTCCTGAGGGTCCACTTCCAAGGTGACTCGCTCACCTAGCTGGCATACCGGCACGGGTTACTGGCGCAAGGCTTCCGTTCCTCTGCACGTGGGCTTTCCAAAGGTCTCTGTGAGTGTTCTCAGGACGCGCTGGTCGGCTTCCTCAAGAGCAAATGATCCGAGAGAGCAAGGGGGAGACATGATGTCTTTCATGACTCAGCCTTGGAAGACAATTCTGGAATATCCCAGTTGTTACACAGGTCGGTCCTTTCCCATGGGGGAGGAGACTACAAAGGGTGTGAATAGTTGGAGGTCACTTCAGAGGCCACAATCGTTATCGTGTTTGGCAGATGAGGGAATTGAGGTCAGGAAAGTGAAGCCATTTGACAAAGAACTGGAACATTGGGAAAGGTAAGACTTAAACCCAGACAATCTGATTTAGAGAAAGCAAGTTTTTCAACTGTTCTATATTTGTCTCCAATACACGATTTCTTTCTTAATGTCACATGGATATTCACATAATAGATGGTCTGATAAACCTGTCTTCAATGAAAGTACTTTCCAAACTTATTTGAGTATGAGTCCATGTTGCTTTATTTTTTCTTTTTCTTTCCTTTTTTTCCTTTTCTTTCCCTCCCTCCCTTTCCTCCTTCCTTCCTTTCTTTGTCTTTTTCCTTCTTTCTTTCTTTGCTTTCATTTAAATAGAATATCTACTAACATCTCAAGGAACAAGTTTTTGGAAATGTCACTGTAGGAAACGGGAAGAATTAGAAGATTTTAAAATATGGCCAAGAAATGAAGAAAATTATTTTGAAGTGGATTAATTAGACAAGTGTGTAGGACAGGTTGGTGGGGTTAGGGACCAGAGAGGCATGCAAATGTTATTTTCTTAAGAAAACAAACAAAAAATAAAAAGGTAAATGAAAAGCAAGGGACTACTGCATACGTTACTTCAAAAGAAAAACAAAATCAAAGGAAAGGGGTGAGAGATAATTGCAGAGTGGTGAAAAAGGGGGAAAGTATTCTACAAACCACAGAAGGTAGGAGAGCAGAGTGGTCAAGGCCATGGTGTTGAGTCAAACAGATTAGGATTTGTTTATCAGAATGTATCCCTGTTGTTGAGCGACGCATGACTGTGTTTAATTTCGCAGCTGTAGGGGGAAAGCAGTCATAGACGATATGTAACTGAATGGGTGTCGCTGCGTTCTAATAAAACTTTATTACACAAACGAGCAACGAGCCGGATTCCTCAACCCTGGGTGTAGATCATCCCTCCCATTCAGGATCTTCTAGTCTACAGAACCAAGACTCCAATTCAAGCCTGTCTATATACCAGAACTCACTCTCTTAATCGCTCCATTATATTGCTTGAAATCAGGTTTTAGAAAGGTTACTTCAGCAGAGGAATGGGGGCTGGATTGCAAAGGAAAAACTGGTGGCTAGAAGCAGGGAGACCAGATGGTAAATATTCTAACAGGATCCACTGACATCTAAAACCGGGGAAGGAACAATAGCACCAGATGGAAGAGAACGGATGGATAGGAATCCACGGTAGACACAGAATCTCCATGGTTTTGCAACTAACTGGATGCATGATCACGGGCTAGAACCGGGAATGCATACACAGAAGGGTGCTCTCACGGAGGCAGAAGCGAGAAACCCTATCAAATTCTGCTGAGAGGTTGGGTAAGAGGAAGACTGAGGATCAACCATTAAATTTGTGACATGGAGGTTACTAGTGACCCGAATAAAAGCAATCTTGGAAGAGAGATAGGGACAGGAGTCAGAGTAAATTAGGATCTCGAGAGAATAGGGAGGCAGAGCTGGCGGAGAGTTTATATGACCTTTCAAAGCCTTTTTCAAAATTAAGAAATATTAGACAATTTGAGAGGCATTCTGGAAATCAACTGGCCTGTTCCCCACAAAAATGTCCAAGTTGTGAAAGATAAAGAAAAGTCGAAATGTTCCAGATTTAAAAAGCCTAAAGAGACGTGACAACTAAATATCATACATGATTGGTGGCTGAACCCAGGATTGGAGGGGAAATTATTGTAAAGGACATTATTGAAACAATTGATAAGATTTGAATATAGACTGTATTTTAAACAAGAGTATTGTATCAATGCTTAATTTCCCAAATTTGATCACTGAATAGTGGTTATATAATGGAATGCTCTTGTTCTTAGGAAATATAGCCCAAAGCACTTCAAAGTAAAGGGTTATGATAGATGTAACTTTCACTTAAATGATTCAGAAAAAATATAGCAAACATATATATGTACATATACATATACATACATATATGTGTATATATAAAAATAATAGACATGCACATAGAATATATACATGTAGAATATATACATACAGAATCTGAGTGAGGGGTAAAGGGGAGTTCTATGTATTATTCTTGCAGTCTTTCTGTAAATTTGATATTATTTTACAATAAAATATTTTTAGAAATGTCATGGGTGGTTATTTCTTAGTAATAAAATATTTTTCTATATCCTTATCTACATTTTCTTCTTTTTCAACAGCAAACAAAGATCAATTGAGTAAAAACATAATTTTTTTAATAACAGGAAAATATATCAATTAATTTTATCAACCACTCCAAAGAGAAGTGTTTCAATGATTTTGGAAAATACTAATTTCATGAGAAATATTTATCAGATTTTTTGAAACTATAGAACAATTTTCGGGACAACTCTTTAGTGGTGAGATTATATACCATATAAGATATTTTATGGGCCAATGTTCCATGTATCAAGAAAGAAGTTAATAAGTTGGGATATTACTTTAACTATTTTTATATCAGGTATAATAGTAAAGTACCAAACAAATTGTTAATTTCGAATTTCCCATAACTCAATTGGCATAGCTTCCTCCAGAATTTAAATTATTATCTCTATATTTTATGTGTTGGCTCAACTATTTACAGAAGAGAAATCGCAAAGAGCAATTAACTATATCCTTTAGTCTCCCTAGAAATTCCTAAAGGGAATCTATGAAAGAAAGGGCAGGATTAGGGTAATCATAGAAAATCAGTTTAGTCAGATTTTCACCCTGGGGAAAATCTGACTTAATACTCTTTGTTTAGCAGAGCAAGTTTTCCATTATCACAGTTAATAGATTTTTAGTAGAAACTCGATAGTCACTTGTTGATTAATTGGCAAACAAGAGGAGAGTTTATATCAGAGACAACTTGACTTTGCAAGATGTAGCAGGGTTAGCATTAACTCTCACTGTTTCAGAATGTACAATACAAAGGCCATAGGGTTAGGAGACTAAGTGAAATTTTAAAATGTCAACCTGTTTAACAAGAAGGATAAGCTAACTGCGAACTTTGTTGATCACATGCCTTAGAGTGCTTTATTGACTTAACAGCCAAGTAGGGAAGAAAAATGCAGAGGGGAAAAAAATAGTCAGGTAAAGAAATCTGAATGACAATAATATTGCTACTGAGATTTGTAATTCAATTGAACCAAGTCATTTAGATTCAGCCTTTTAAAATAACTATGGAGGTATCTTTTTGGAATTGCTATAAATATTGTGATAGATATTGTGTTTTGAAAGCATTTATATATATAAATACATGTATCTCAATTTCAGTTTCTGACAGCATGGCAGACTAAATAACCTAATTGATCCTCTTGACTAAAACCAAATAAAAATAAATATAAATATCTATTTTAATGAACCGACAAATTGGCAAGAAGGTAAGGATTCTCCCCAAGGGCCTACAGGGAAAACAAGAATCCAACATGGTAAACAAAGCTCACTTTTACCCTGAGGGCATCTTCTGAGTTCAGATGACTTCAGGCTTCATTTTTCATGGACTCATGGTGAGTGAAGACAAAAGAAAAATCTTCCAGAGTAGTAAGTCTAATAAGAAATTCTACACATAGACCTGGGGCTAATAAGTTTATACCCTCAATAGACAAACTAGAAATAAAACTTCACCTCGTAGGAGTAAAAATAAAACTAGGTAATCTATACCTTGTTGTTGGATAGAAGTCAGGGGAAAATACCTAAAAATTAAAAAGAAAAGAATACACAATACACTAAAAAAAAACCACAAAAAAACCCTGAATTTCCATAGGAAAAACAGTTGAAATATGTAACTATATTATAAATAACATTTGTAATACCACCAACAACTCAATCAAATTAAAGATATACAAGACCTTAACAACAAGAAAAAGCTTTGAAACTTTACTGAAATTTATTAGACAAGCTCTAAATAAATGTAGAGATATACCATTGTTCATCAATAGGAAGTCTCTGTGTTGTAAAGACATTATTTCTTCCCAAATCGATCTGTATATTCAATCACCACTGGTTTTCCTTTGGAACTTAAAAAGAAGATTATACAATTTAAATAGCAGGACAATGACCATGAATAGCCAAAATAGCACATAACAGAAAGTTCATGGTAAGATATTTGTCTCATCATATATCAAGAGTTATTATAAAAAATTAATATTTAAGACATGGTGGATTGGGCTCAGGGATAGATGAACAGAGTGATGAAATCGGCTGGGGGTGGTGGCTCATGCCTGTAATCCTAGCACTCTGGGAGGCCGAGACGGGAGAATCGCTCAAGGTCAGGAGTTCAAAACCAGCCTGAGCAAGAGCGAGACCCTGTCTCTACTAAAAAATAGAAAGAAATTAATTGGCCAATTAAAAAATATATAGAAAAAGTTAGCCGGGCATGGTGGCGCATGCCTGTCGTCCCAGCTACTCAGGAGGAGGCTGAGGCAGAAGGATCACTTGAGCCCAGGAGTTGGAGGTTGCTGTGAGCTAGGCTGATGCCACGGCACTCACTCTAGCCCGGGCACCAGAGTGAGACTCTGTTTCAAAAATAAATAAATAAATAAATAAAAAATAGAGTGATGGAATAGTATCTAGAACCTGGAAACATATCCACACGCATTTGAAAATTTGATTGACAGATTAGTAGGAAATACAGATTTTTCTATGAATGATACTGAAACAATAAAATTGAGCCCCTATCTAAAAGACAATTCCCAGCGAATTAAAGACCTAAAGGTGAACAGCAAAGGCACAGCAACTTTAGATGCAATATAGAACAATCTCTTCACCGCGCCATTTAAGGAATCCTCTTTTTTTATTTTTTTTTTTTCCTGGAATTGACCTTGGAGTGGGGAAGGATTTTTTAAAATAAGATAGAAGCAGAAACAATAAAGCAATAGATTTAAGTTTGATTAGGTTAAAATTAGAGCATCTATTCATTAAATGACATTATGTGGCAGAGACTATTAGTCCTCCCAAATATCCGTGTACTTCCCTACACTTCCCAGCCTCCCTTGCAATAGATTGGAGCCTCAGAATCAGTAGTCATTTGTACGGTAATGATATAAGTCAGACCGAGCACTTAAAAATAACCTGTGCAATCCTTTACGGCTTCTAACATTGTACTTTGTTATTCCACTCAGATTTGAGGTTCATTTGTTACCCCTGTTTAATCTATCTTATTCTGACTAATAAACACCATAGAAAAAATGACAAGTACGAAGTGGAAACAACATTTGCAGTGCATATAATAGACAAAGGATTAGTATCTAATATACTTTTTAAATTCCTATGAATTAATAAGAAAAAGATAAACATCTCAGTAGAAAAATGGGCAAATGATTTGAACAGCCTCTTTCATAATGGTCAATAAACGCATACAAAGATATTGATTCTCTCCAATAAATGAAAAAATGATACCTCTTCATTTTCATACCCACTAATATTGCAAACATTTTTTAAGGTCTGACACTACCCAGTGTTAACACAAATGTGGAACAATAAGAATTCTTATCCACTGCTAATGGAAGTCTAAATCAATACAACTCCTTTGGAAAACATCTTAGCATTGCCTGAGAAAGGTAATGAAGCTCATACTCTTCAGCCCAGTAACTCTGCTCCTGGGTCTACACTCCAGGCCAGTGCTGCCCAACAGACTTCTTATGATGGCGGGAACACATTTATAATTTGGTTGTCCAACGTGGTGACCCTTTGCCACATGTGGCAATTGAGCACTTGAAATATGGCTGCCGTGACAAAGAGCATGTTTTATTTTAGTTCATTTTATTT
>VBSM01002035.1:24641375-24654554 GCA_008086735.1 Cheirogaleus medius | reverse complement strand
AAAAAAAAAAAAAAGCAAGAACACAAATTAGTACTTTGGAAGAGAACCTGAATAGCTCAACCAGGCAGCTCAGGGTGACTGCTGGGGAGGCCTTAGAAATGAACACGAAACAATAAAGCACAAATGATATCTTGCAGGCACTGAGACAATGCACACGGAAAAAAACCGTGAGCCACTGGGGCTGCTATTAAGGCCGGCACAGGAGGAAATGCAACCTGCCACAAGACAAGAGCCTTGCAGGTGAGGGTGCACCTCTTGGGGAAGGAAGTTGGTCGCGTGCATTTACTTTGACTTTTCTTAAAAACGGAGTTGAAAAGTCTCCTGCATACACAGCAGATAAACTAAAAGTCTTTTTTTCCTTTCCTGCTAAAGGTTATAATTCTGCTCCCACCATTCCATCTTCCCTCACCTGAGACAAAGCACACATATGACTCCAACGTGACTTTCGTGTTCGAGGGACATCGTGCCCTGTTTTACAACTGCGTGGAAGCTAATGAGTGTTAGCAGAAGCACATGTAGGAATAGAACAGGCTCTGTAGCTCATTTACCTTTGTTAGAAAAATAATAATTTCATTGGTAATGATTGAAAGAATAAAACACAATCTGTTGCCTACTTGAAAAATACGGGTTTCCAGCACACAAATATATGCACGTTAATTCCTATTCCTTATTCAATAGTCCGTGCAATTGCGACATTTTTTTTTTCTCCTGCATGTTTTCTTTACTGTCACAAGTTTAAGGTGACCTTAAAGCTTTAAAGTCTGCCCCTGCAGCCTTTTTTGCACCCTCTCCCTGCATAATACTAATACATAAGTTATTTAGACGGTTGTTATGATCGATCCCCTTGAGGGCAAAGTTTAGGTTGCATTTGTCTTTTCATAGGCCATTGTACCTCATCCAGGTGTGGCTACCAGAGGCGTTCAGTAAATGCTTAAGCAAAGAAATAAAACCTGGGATCTGGAAGCCATGATTCTAATGCTGAAACTCAGTCTCGAATGATGAAAACTAAACAGTGATTCTTACCTTTATTGTCCACCCACTCTGTGACTACTCCTCCCTGAGAGGCTGCATGAGGCTGTAGAAAAACAGACAATAATATTAGAACACAGTAATAATCATGATAGCATTTTTAGAAAATCAGGCATGAAACCAAGTGCCTAATGTGCATTAGCTCAGTCAATAGCCATCCCAGAAGTAAACGGCGGTACCCCTGCTTTATAAATTGAGAAGCGGACGCTCAGGGAGGTTAAATCATTTGTCCAAGATGGCACGTTCGGTGGAAGTGATGGACCTCACTTGTACTTCCTCTGAATTTCAATTCCCTCATCTATTAAATTAAGTCAAATATTTTCCCTGAAGACCTCACAGCATCACTGGGAGGTTGAAGGGAGCTCCAAACAGCCCAAGAAAATATTAATTTCTTACATTTGCAAGGAGCATTAGAGGTTTTTAAAGTGCTTTCACATGCATCGCGTATTCAAAAAGCCCCAGGGTTCTGCGCAAATGTAAAAATATTATTAATTTCTTATGCTGTTTTTAAGCCCTTACACGTTGTAGGCACTACAAGATAATAGCATCAACAGCTAATATTAAACTGTGCTGAGCTCGGTACTGAGAGCTTTACACAGATTGTCTTAATTTATAGCAAAAGAAAAGCAGAAGTTAGTAGTCTTAGTAACACACTTTGAAGATAAGAAACTATACAGACATTAGGTGATCTGCACGATTCACTTTTAGTACATTAACAGGTCAGGATTTAAACTTACGTCATTACTCTAAAATATAATAATTTATTTTTGTAACAGAATTCACCCAAGATATCCTATGATTACAACACTGTGTGAAATTCAGTGTATGTATCATTGTCACCGATGATGATAAACCTACAAGGATGAAAAGTTGGGAGAGATGCTTAGACTTTGAATAAACGTCGTGTCTTCAAAAGCATCACACACACACACACACGAAAACAACCTCGGCTGGATTCTCTTGAAAAATTTTGTATATGTCGATGATTTCCATTCAGGAACGTCTCAATTGGCCCAACAGTTATAACACGTAGAATTATATATTTGCAAGTAAAATAACTGTAATTAAAATCACACCGTGGATGTGCCAGGTAGGACAGTTCATCTTTAAAGGAGCTCTGACATTAACGATTTTATAAAATAACAACTAAAATACAGATTACTTTTCTAGCTGTGCTGTAAGTTAATATTTTTATATTAATTTGTATATTTTTATATGAATTAATTAATTAATTTTATATTAATTTTTATATTATATTTTATGTGTCAAACTTCCTCAATGATAATACAATACATTTTTTACTAATAGATTTTATTTAAAAAAAGAAAAGTTTTGGATTTACAGAAAAATTAAATGGATAGTACAGAGAGTTCCAGTATGCCTTCCTAGCCAGTCTTTTTAGTTACCGCTATTATTCACATCTTACAATAGTGCGGGACCTCTGTCATAATTAATAAACCAATACTGACACACTGTTATCAACTAAATCCCATACTTGATTCAGATTTCCAGGGCTTTTACCTAACGTCCTTTTTTATGTTTCAGGATCCCATCCAGGATACACTACACTTAGCCATCACGTCTCCTTAGGCTCCCTTTGGCTGGAGTAGTTTGTCAAGACTTTTTTTTGTTCCGATGACCTTGACGGTTTTGAAGCGTACAGTCCGGTATGTAGTCGAACGTCCCTCTCTTGGTCTTTGTCTGATGTTTCTCTCACGATTATACTGAGGTTGTGAGTTTGGGGGAGAAAGATCACACAAGTGAAGTGCTATTCCCATTATGTCTACTCAAATGTACGTGTTACCCAGGTGACTTATGGCTACCGATGCTGGCCTTAAGAACCTGGCTGAAGTAGTATTTATTAGATTTCTCCACTGTACAGTCACTCCTTTTTTTTACCATCTTTCCGCACTTTACTTTTTTGGAAGTAAGTCACAATGCACAGCCAACACTTAATGGATAGGGAGTTATGGTCCCATTTCTTTAGAATTTATCATCCACATAATTTTTTGGAATTCTTCTGCAGAGATTTATTTATTCTTCCTTCCCTCCCTCCATTTATTAATTTACTCAATTATTTTTTTATATCACCAGGGACACATGGACTTTTATTTTATACTTTGGGTTATAATCCAGTGCTGCTTTGTTTATTTTCTTGCTCAAATTCTTCCAGCTTTGGCCATTGACAGCACTATCAGCGGGCTCCTTTGTTCCTTTGACACACCATCGCCAATGTGACTTTTTTATGCACTTACTCTCTGGCCCTACAAGATGCTCCAGGGTCCTCTTGTATATTTTCTGCTCCTGATTTAGAATCCACTGTTTCACCAAGGAGTTTGCTTCTTTTATTGTAAAATGGTATTGAAAACCAATATGTGGGTGCTAAGAGTGCTCATTGTTACTGGGGTGTCATTTCTGCTAGGCCCTCTCAGGTGACAGAGAAAAGAAATATATGTATGTATACCAACGTACACATATATGCACACGCACACGTATGTGTGTACACGTATTTCTCAATATTTCCATATGTGGCCACGTGCATTTATATTAAGTTAAATACAAGTTTTCATTGATGTCTCCAACCCCAATCTATTATCACGTGGGTCATTCCAGCCTTTTCTCCTAGTTTATCTGTAAACCGGTAGGGGTGGTATAATATTGCATCATGGTTTTAATTTGCATTTCCCAGAGGACTCGTGAAATTGAGCACCTTTGATTTAAGTTTATTGACCATTTCGATTTGTCTTTTGTGTGGTATCTAAGTCTTTTGCTCATTTTTCTATTGGCCTATCTTTTTCCTATTGACCTTTAAGAGTTCTTTATATATTCCACACGTGTATCATTTGGGAAGGACTATAGGTATACTAATGCACTTTTAAATTTGTGTTTGAATTGGGACTTGGGTCATTTAAAACTGTGGCTTTTTTAAAAAATATGGTTTTGCCGAAACACTCAGTTTAGACACCAGGACAGTAGTCCGCTCAATGTGCCACCAAGGAGAAGACCCACACAGTAAGTCTTGGTTGAATAATAATTAAAAGGATTCTCTTGACTCTCCAGTGTAGACCTTTGATATTAACTACAACTTGGTCAGGCAGGAGCATTGAGTGACAGCTCATGTCTCCTTCTCTGCTAACACAGGGAAGTTAGAGAGGAAGGGATATTTAATTTGAAGTTTGCTGCATGGTTCAATTCTCCATATTGTCTATCTTCTCTATTTGCTTTTTAAAGTGCTTTGCACTAGAATGCACTGTACTGTCACTCATTGCAGCAGAACCTCCGATGATCCTCAGGCTGGTTCCTGATGATCCTTTAAAAGCCCATGCAAAGAATCCAATGAATGCATCACTGATTTCAGAGGTGGAGAAGCAGGCAGTGGGGCTTCTAGGGTCTCAGATTCTTTAGGGAATAGCCTAATCTTCTCAAATACTCTCCAATTCTTCCTTTTGTCCATGTTATTATCAGAAAGCTGTAAATCAAACACGATAATTATAACCAGTGGGGGGAAAAATGTATTTTCCACTCTCTTCTGAAATCCACTCCCATTTCCAGGTAAAACATGTAAATATGTATCTTTGAGCCTTTCTGTCTCTATACAGTCTTGACATTAATTAACCCTTGCGGTTCGTGCTGATAGAGGATTCCATTATCAATTTTTTTTAACAATGTAGCTAGGAGACTGGGAAGAAATGGAAATTGAAAGATCAGCTAAAATGACAAATCTAAAATAAATATGCATGAATACTTAAGACCACATCCATCTAGGATTAGTAATATATTTGGCTTTTCATAAGTCAGATATACAGAAAGGCTAATAAGCCTTCTCATTTATTTGTTGCTATAGTCTCACAATGATATGAGCAGTTATACATATGGGACAAAATAATATTGGGCCATTATAAATTAAGATGGAGTAACCATTTTCATCTCTTTTGCACAGACTAGACATTGCTTTTGGAAAAAGAAAAAAAAGTGAAAGACTAAGGGATCAGATAAGGCACAGGAAATATTTTATTAAGCATTTTGCTGACTTGCAAATAAAACTCATACCAATAATAAAAACCTTTACTGGTGCATATAAATAGTTGAGTCTGAATTTGCCATTCATAAAAGTAAATCAGTGAGAGAGTGGGGACTGTTAACACATTGAGCAGGGGAACTTCATTCAATTCTCCTTCTCTACATGTGGCCATTAAGTCTAAAGATCAATTAGAGCAAGATTTGCAAGGAATATGACTGGTATCTTGAAGGAAGTGAGGCTCAAAGGATTTGGAGATAGACACCCTTCCTTACCCATACCGCACAACAATAAAACTAGTAAACAATTACATAAATCTCTTAAAATGTTTCTGAAGTTCGGCACATCCTATGGATATCAACATCATCCGCGTGGTGATACTGATACTGTGTCCGTAGGCCTTCGGCCATGGCAGAGTGCCTTGCTTTCACCTCGCTGAAAGGGAGACAAGACGATCAGATTGCAAAGCCCATCAACTGCGATATCTGATGGTGTCCCCCACAGCTGATGACCCTCCCTTTTCAGGAGAAATCTGGCAAACACTCCCTCGGTCAAGCGATCAATGTCACATCACCAGCAATAAGTCAGGTGCAGGGCATGGGCCCAGAGCTTGATGTGTTGAGAATGGCTCTTTACGTCTGTGAACCTCCTTCCAAAAACCCACAGTCCCAGTTCAATCTCGAGAAGCTCATCAGACAAAGCCCAATAGAAAGACATCCTACAGAACACCTGACCAGTGCACCTTGAAACACTCAAAGTCATTAAAATCTTGGCTGAGAAACTGTCCCAGCTAAGATGAGCCCTGGGAGATATGACAACTACAGGTGATGTGGTAACCAGGATGGGATCCCAGGACAGAAAAAGGACATTAGGTAAAAAACAAGGAAATCCAAATAAAGTATGGAATTTACTCAATAATATCACATCATCAACACTGATTTATTAATTATGACAAACGTACCATACTAATGTTAGATGTTAATCACAGGGGAAGGATATGAGGTATATGGCAAATTTTGATTATCTTTGCAACTTTTCTGTAAATTTAAATGTATTCTAAAATTAAAATGCCTATTTTTACAAAAAAACCACAAAACTCTATAGTGTTGGACCAAAAAGTTTCAAAAAATTTTTAGTTTGGAAAAGCAAATCAGAAAGAAGTAAAGTTATTTATTTACTAATTAATCAATACATCAGTTCATTAGTTTACTTGTTCATTCATTGATACTTTTAATTATTCAACAAATATTCTTTCGTGTCTACTTTGTAGCAGTATAGCATTATATCGTGAGGACTCCACAGGTCAATAATGGGTGTCTTCTCTATCTGGTGGTTGGCAGATGTTGTATACTATCTTGGATGGTTCAAAATTCTAGCACAGTGCAGTAGACTGGTACCATTTGGTGGAATCCAGAAAAGAAAGGACAGAAATATTGAAAGAGGAGGTAGCTACTCAAAGATTATTGTGAATGGAGAATTTCTCATAGCTAGGTTCCGATTATAGATTATACTGCACAGATTGGTCTATTGAAAATGGTTTTGATTGTGTTATTTTTTGACTATGTGGTCTTCAAAGGCACTGTGGTGATTCTCAGAGCTTGCAATAACTACCTGCTATTGGCTGACTGTGACGTTACCGGTTCCTGATAGTGGCATGTAATTCAGCCACTTTGGGAAGTTTACCTCTTTGGGGCTGCAACGTGACTCAAAAAAAGTAAATCTTATATTCGAAGTCCCATACATTAGAAGAAATGATCAAATTATTCTTTTGGTCATTTTGCCTTCTGCCAGGAGTACACTCTGGTCATCAAAATCATTTTCCGCTGTAAAATATATTGAACGCAAAAAATGAAGTCCTTGATGCATTTAGGCGCTCATTCTTTTTGTAGTGACCACTGCGGTGTTGAGGAGGGCTGACTAGAAATATATGTTCCACTTGATGATCTAATGGCTGTCCCCCAAGCCTGCAGGAATAAGACGTAGCATAAATCTGTGTTTTCTGAAAATATCACATTTGTGTTCTTGAGGTCATCAGCATGGAAATGATCTCCAGTGTAAAATCTATACGAGATGCATGGGACTCTCTACATGGAATATTGGATTATTGCACTCTGTAGCTTTGAAAACCATCTTTCTTGGATGGCAGCAGAAAGCTTCAATATACTTGCATGAATTATAAATGACACCCAGTGCTCTTGTTAAAGCAGCTACAGGATGCTTTTCTAAGAAAGACCCTTCAGCCTCTGGATGCTATTATGCATCTGTTACACCGAAGATTCGCCTTTGGAAATATTTTAGCATTCTAGACTTTTTTTTTAGTAAATTGAACATCATACTCAAAGACTGATCTTCTTTTCTTTCTGTTTTTGTTTTTTGTTTTCCTTTTAATTCTCAGAATGCTACAGACATATATTTTAACCTGAAAATGAAGTCATGGCTTTTAAACAATTAGCCCCAAAGAGAAATTGATTTCAAAGAAAGGCTGTCTGTGAAGGCGTAGGAGACGAAACTAACATCGATTCTGGAGGATAGCTTCTTCATAGTTCAGACTTTCAGCTGCCTTTGCTGTCAGTAGGGCAACGGGGGGACACACAGATCAGGGACCCCAAATCCACACACTGCTTTTCAAAGAGACACTGCTGGCTTCATTCACGTTCTTTTACATGCCTTGTTTTGATGTTCTTTCTAAACACTGCACATACCGTGTTTCCCCGAAAATAAGCCCTACCCATACAATAAGCCCTAGCAGGATTTCTAAGCATTTGCGCAATAGAAGCCCTACCCCAAAAATAAGCCCTAGTGACGAGCGTGGCTATGCAGTGCATCTGCACAACCCACGTATGTCGTCGAGGAGCGGTCAAGACGACGAGCAGCCCTTCTCATCTGCCCCATGAGAGCTCTATGGCTCCACATGAGAGATTGGGGCCAATGGTTCTAAAGGAAATAGAGTCGCAAGACATTCAGGATGGGATTCGGGGTTTGGAGAGTGATGATGATGTTCCAGAAGAAGACAACTTAACTATGTTTGAATAAATGTAGATTGTTGTACTGTACTTACAAAAAATAACACATCCCCTGAAAATAAGCCCTAGGGTGTCTTCTTGAGGAAAAATAAATATAAGACCCTGTCTTATTTTCGGGGAAACACGGTATTTCCAGGCTGGGCTCTTATACCATGAGCTATTACCATGTCAGCAATTTTCTGTAGTGACAGATTAAATAAATAAATACTCAGTTGGATTTTACAAAAGTACCTGACATTTAAAAGCCTATGGAACACAGTCAGACTTCTTCAGTATTCCAAGGGAAGATCATTCAACAAAATGGGGATTTTATATTGCTAATTCACTTCCTTTTTCACTCTAGCAAAAAGTAACTTTTAATACCTTAAAGTGATTTTCTAATGAATTGATAGGGTCTAGAGTCTAGAAAGAAATGAACCAAATAAATGTGTATGGTACTGGATCATGTAGGTTTACAGGGTTTTTTTTCTGACAAGATAAAGTATTAACAGAGAGTGCACTAGGTTCACAGTTCTACCATCTTACTGTTTTGTAAGGAAATTATAGAGTGAAACTAGACCTTGGAAGGATGCAGAGGAAAGACCACTAGGCAATGAGTCCAGAGGACCGGAGAAATTTTAGTCTCTTCTCTGGGGTTAGCCAGTGTGTGACTGAGGGTGAGATATTTAGCTTATTGAACTTCAGAATTCTCATTTGTTATAAGTTTTTTATAGACTTATTGTGAATGATTTAATGTTAGAATAATGGACTTGAAAGGGACCTGACTATCATTTCAAAGTCACTCATCCTTACTAAAGATCAAGAACTTTGTGCATTAGTATCAAAAATACACAAAAGTGATTTCAAAAAGAATAAAAAGTGAGTGCTCTAAAAATGTAATGTATAAACTTGCAGTTTCAGCTCTGACATGGAAAGTTCTGGGTGGTCACATTCCAACCACTCCTTCCTTACAACAACAACAACAAAAAGCTGAAAAAACTGGAGAATTAATGGCTTTTCTTAGACTTATCTGAGAACTGAGGTTCCAAAGCAAACTGCCATCTTGATGTCTGGATAATGTTATTACTACAGAAAACTATCAAATCACAAAGATAAATAATAAGAAAGGAAGAAAGGAACGATGGATAACAAAATAATTATCAAACTGATAGGAGTAAGTGCTCATCTATCAATAACAACCTTAAATGTAAATGATTTAAATTTCCCAGTTAAAAGATATAGACTCGCTAAATGGGTTAAAAACAACAACAAAAAAGACCCAACCATATACTCCCTGTAAGAAACTCACTGCATCTATAAAAACAAACATAAACTGAAAGTGAAAAGATAGAAAAGGATTTCCACAAAAACAGAAACCAAAAGCATAAGGAGTAGCTATACTTACATCATAAAAAATAGGCTTTAAGTCAAAAAACATAAAAAGAGACAAAGAAGGTAATTATGTGATGATAAAGGGATAAATTCAACAAGAGGATATAACAACAACAAATACATATGCACCTAACAAAAGAGCATCCAAATATATAAAGCAAATATTATTACAGCTACAGAGAAAGACCCCAATACCATAATAGTCGGAGGCTTCAATACCCCACTTTTAGCACTGGACAGATCAGCTAGATGGAAAATCAACAAAGAAACATCAGACTTAAACTAAACTATAGACAAAATGGACGTAAGAGACATTTACAGAAGTGTATATGAAAATTAAACAACATGCACCTAAATGACCATTGGATCAATGAAGAAATTAAGAAAGAAATAAAAATATTTCTTGAAATAACTAAAAATAGAAACAAACTTACCAAACCATATTAGATATAGCAAAAGCAGTACTAAGAAAAAAGTTTTTAGCAATAAATGCCTACATCGAAAATATAGAAAGATTTCAAAAAAAACAACATAAAGATTCATTTTAAGGAACTAGAAAAGTAACAATAAACCAAACCCAAAATTAGCAGAAGGAAAGAAATAATAGAGATCAGGGCACAACTTAAAGAAGTACAGTCCAAAAAAATAAAAGATTAACAAAGTGAAAAGCTGTTTTTTCGAAGAAGATAAGCAAAGTTGACAAACCATTAGCTAGACTAAGAAAAAAAAATAGAGAAGGCTGAAATAAATTAAATGAGAAACCAAAAAGGAGACATTACAACTGACACCACACAAATACAAAAGATGATCAAGACTATTATGAACAACTATATAACAAGGAATTGGAAAACCTAGAAGAAATGGATAAATTCCTGGACACATATAAACTATCAATATTGAACCAGAAAGAAATAGAAAACCTGAACATACCAATAATGAGAAATGAGATTAAATCATTAATAAGAAGTCTCCCAATAAAGAAAAGCCTGGGTCTGAATGGCTCTACTGTTGAATTCCATCAAAATTCTAAAGAAGAGGTAATACCAATTCTTCTCAAAATATTCCAAAAAATCGAAGAGGAGGGAATTATCTCTAATACCTTCTTTAATAAATGGTGGAGGAAAATCTGGATATCCGTATGTAGAAGAACGAAACTAGACCCCTATCTCTCACTCTACACAAAAATCAACTCAAAATGGATTAAAGACTTAAATGAAAGATCCAAAACTATAAAACTCCTAGAAGAAAACATGAGGGAAACACTTCAGGACATTGGTCTAGGCAAAGCTTTTATGGCTAAGTCTTTAAAACCACAAGTGACCAAAATAAAAATAGACAAATGGGACTATATCAAACTAAAAAGCTTCTGCACAGCAAAGGAAACAATAAACAGAATGAAAACACAATCGCTAGAACTGAAAAAAATATTTGCAAACTATTCATATGACAAGGAATATCTAGAATATACAAGGAACTGAAACAACTCAAGTAGGAAAAAACACATAATCCGATTTAAACATGGGGAAAGGATCTGAATAGATATTTCTCAAAAGAAGACCTACAAATGGCCAAAAAGTATACAAAAAAATGCTCAGCATCACTGATCATCAGAGAAGTGCAAATCAAAACCACAATGAGACATCATCTCACCCCAGTTGGAGTGGCTATTCTCAAAAGGACAAAAAATAACAAATATTGGCAAGGAAGTGGAGAACAGGGAACTCATATGAGAAATACCTGCACTCCCATGTTTACTGCAGCATTATTCACAATAACCAAGATATGAAATCAACCTAAATGTTCTTCAGATTAATGGATAAAGAAAATGTGATACACACACACACACACACAATGGAATACTATTCTAACATTAAAAAAGAATAAAGTCCTGTCAGTCATGTCAATATGGATGATCCTGGAGGTCATTAAGTTAAGTGAAGTAAGTCAGGAACAGAAAGATAAATGCCACATGTTCTCACTCATGTGAGAGCCTAAAAAAAAAAAAAAAATGAGCTCCTAGAAGTAGGGAGTAGAATTGTGGTTATTAGAAGATGGGATAGGTGGGGGGAAGGGAGGGCAGGAAAAGTTGGGTTAACAGATGCAAAATGACAGCTAGCTGGGAGGAATAAGATCTAGTGTTCTGTGGTACTGTAAGGAAGATATGGTTAACGATAATTTATTGTGTATTTTCACAAAGCTAGAAGGGAGGATTTTGAATGTTCTCAACACAAAGAAATGAGGAACGTTTGAGGTGATGGATATGCTGACTACCCTGATTTGATCGTTACACGTTGCGTCCCGTGAAATGTACAGTTATTATGCCAACTAAAAATAAAAGGGAGAAAAAAAGAAGTCAGATGCAATGGAGTACATATTGTGTGGTTACATTGTTACAAAGCACTAGAAGAGGAAAAACTAACATATGCTGTCAAAATTCGAGATGGCGGTTATCTTCAGGGAAAAGCTAAAAGGAAGCAAGAGCCAGTGGGATGGGAGAGCTGCACACTTTGATTTCTTAACCTGGGTGTTGGCTACATGGTTGCGTTCAGTTTGTTAAAAATCCTCACCCCATACAATTATGAATATATGTAATACTGTGATAAAAAAATTGAAATAATTGACTCTTAAAACTGAAACGCACAGGGTCTGTTTTCAGGAAGGGCTCTGTACTGGTACCCAAATGATGCCCTCAGTAATCGCTGTCTCTGCTTCTCTGCCCTGCTTTCTTCTTCACCGGTTGCTGCCTTGGACAGGCTCTTCCTGTGTGGTGTTAAAATGTTCCTTAGCAGCCTCAGCCTCACATGCTGTCCAGTTCTTCCTCGAGTTCACGGAGTTGAGTCTCACTGGATCAAACTGAGACACGTGTCTATTCCCGTACAAAGTAGTCTTGGCAGGGTGTCGAGATGTACGGACAGGTGAGGTCGTGTGCCCATCCCAGAGCCATTATATCATCATCATCATCTTCTTCTTCTTCATCGTCATCATCATCACCTGTCTCAGTTCTGTGGGTTGCCTGCTCTCCGCTAAGCTGTTCTCACTGGGGGTCTTACAATGCAGTTGTATTCAGTTGGGGGCTAAGCTGGACTCATCTTGAAGGCCTCCCCTGCATGTATCTGTGAGGGGAGACGGTTTGGATAGCTGGGGCACCCTGGGCATCTCCTTCTGTCTTTTATGTAGTCTTTCCTCATGACCTCTCCAGCATGGTAAGTTTGGGGTAGCTAGACACGTGGGCTCCAAGAGCCAAGCAGAAGCCATGTCATCTTTTACAGCCCAGCTCATGGGTTGGCAGACTGCAACCTGCAGATCAAATCTGACTCTTTCACCTGATTTCATAAAGTTTCATCTGAAAATGGCAAAGCCTGTTTGTGTATCATCTATGGCTGCTACCTGGTACAATGACAGAGCTGCATAGTTGGGACAGAGGCCATACGGGTGTGACCTACAAAGACAAAGATATTTATGATATGGCCCTTTGCAGAAAAAGTTTGCTGACCTCTAACCTCCTCTCAAATGTCAGGAAGTACCATTTATTTCTGCTGCATTCTAGTTATTAAAAATAAGTCATGAAGGCCAGTTCGGACCCAAGGCAAGAAGAATTTGTGGATATGTTACAAGCCACTGCAGAGGTAGTCACCTAATATATACGCACTGAGAGGAAAAGGAGGGTTTTTTTGTTTTGTTTTGTTTTTAAACAGAGTCTCACTCTGTTGCCCGGGCTAGAGTGCCGTGGCATCAGCC
>VBSM01002035.1:24621799-24632613 GCA_008086735.1 Cheirogaleus medius | reverse complement strand
CAATTCCATGTGTAGTTCTTTAGGTGCCTTGCTGATATCAACTAGGTGAGGCTGAAATGCTAAATTTGAGTGTGATGTCACGATTCTCAAAGTCAGTGAACCTTTCATTGTATTCTCCAATTAATAGGTCTATAACAGCTGCATATTCTTCAGATGATTTGCATGCATCATCCTGCTCATCGGTGACCTTTGCTAAGTGAGGAAAACGTTCATCTGAAATTTCGTTTTGAAGAAGAAATGTTTTGAAAAAAGCTTTTTTTAAAATGCTTGGGTGTTTTGCCACGTATGATATAGATATAATTTTACCTTACAAAGAAATATTGAAGTCGTTTTGATTTGACATGATATCACACAGAAACACTGCATTCCTACAGAAATTTTCTTTCAATAATTCACATTGCCGATTCTGTTCTTCATAGAATTTAACTATCTATTCTCACAGAGACAAAATTTTGACTAACACCTGTCCCTGCAAGAGCCAGCGCACTTTAGAATGACATGGCAAATCCACACTTAATATTAATACCTCATCCTTCAACTTTAGTATGTTAGGAAATGGATGATGCTGTATTGCATTTGCATAAATATAGTTAACAATACTTATAACTTGTTGCAAAGTGTCACTTAAAATATTAATAGTAGCTTTAGCACAGAGATTTTGAAGATGCAAGATACAATGAAAAGAAATGAGAGCATCTGGACCTATTGATAGTTTTTGTATCTGTGCAATAAACTCTGTGTTTTCCTGTCATGGAAAGTGCACCATCTGTACATATGTATTCACTAAATTTACCAAATTCAGTCCAACTTCATAACATTTATCTTGAAACTAGCTGAAGATATGGACTCCCCATGTTGTGTTCACAAGAATGCCGCCACAAGTAACTCTTCGTAGCAAAGAAAATCTTCTGTGATCACCTGGATGAAATATAAAACCTGTGCCGAGTGAGCAGTATTAGTTGATTCAACCAAAGCGATTGAATAATGTGTATTTCCTTTTGAAGTATTGCATGAAGTTGTTCTGTAAAGTTGAAGACTAACTCATGCCACCAATCAGTTATGCGTTTCCTTGAAAGAGGCAGTTGTTTGTACTTTGAAACATTATTGGTGTCTAAGCATTCCACAACTTTGACAATGCATTCTTTCACAATTTCTACATCACTGAATGGCTTCCCTTTTTTTCCTGAGCGTATGATCTACTTTATAAGTTGCCTCAGTGGCATTATTTCCAGGTCTTATTGCTGCTTGGAAGAATTGTCTTTGCTTCTGCCTTTCATCTTTTAATCTCTGTGATATGACCTTTCACGCCTCTCCCTCTAATTTAAAATATCTGTGGTCCTTATGAGTGTTACAATGCTGAGGAGTATTGAATTTCTTTAACGAAGATATGTAATGTAGATACTTTGCAGTATCACAAGGCATCTTATCTTCAGCAGAAACAAGATAATATTGCAAGTCCCAATCCTCATTAAAAAATCTGTTTTCTTCCTTCGGCGTTCTCTTGGTCTTCTTTGACATGATGGGTTGTTAAGCAGCCAGAATTAAAAAAACACTGTCTGGCTGTGCAGCTATCCACAAATTCCACTTCAAACAGAAACGCAGCGCAGCGCTGTCAAAAGCTGACGACAGACTGGTGTACTTGATTCCCCATAAACTCTCGCCAACCAGCCTTGTGTCATGGTGGCACCAGTCAGGTAGAAGCTGGAACTTGGTCATGAGCGTAGCAGCCACCCATTTAGCCTTTATGGCTTCCTAATGTTCTAATGTTCTAATTGTGCCAGTCAACATGGGAGGGTTATTTTGTTGAAACTTATTTTATTCTTTGGTATTTTAAATACATTCATTTTGAAAATAAAATAAAAATATAAAAGATGAACAAAGATATATTAATAAAAAAAAGAAGTATTTGTTCTGTAAAATTTGGATTCGGTCAAAAGGCCTTACCTTGAGGACACAGAAGGCCACAGGTGGCCTTAAGCCTGCAGTTCCCCACCCTGCGTCAACCCCACGTCAGTCCCTTCAGCCGTCCCTCCATAGGCTAGTCGCTATTGGCTTTAAATATGGCCAGTTTTTATAGAGCCAAATGAAGAACTGTCCATAGGAATATGATATATGATGCTTATTATCTCTCAAGTCTCAATAACCCTTCCACTGCAGAAATAGTAAATTAACCAATACTGGGGGGCAATAAATCTGCTTCTTCTAAAATAAGTAGAAATTTCGGCAGAAAGTAAATTTGTGCAACCTGAACACTGACACCAACGTGTCAGCTAGCTGTCTCTCACTGCATAACAAATTATCCAGAAACATAGTAAATTAAAATAACTACTCTCCATCATCTCACAGTTGCTAAGGGTCAACAATCCAGGCACGGCTCAGCACGGTTCCTCTGTCGAGTGTCCCTCGCCTGGCTACAACTGTCTCATCACCTGGCTGTTGGCAAGCCTGGCGCCCTTGGTGTCCGTTGGCTGGAAACGTCAGTTCTTTGTCACATGGGTCTTTTCATGGGGCTGATCGCAGCTTGCTTCCCCCCAGAGCAAGAGCTGCAAGAGGGAGTAAGAAGGAGCAGCAAAGTGGAATTCACAGAGTTTTGTAACCTGATCTCAGAAGTGACAGCCCATCGTTTGTTTTTTTTTCCTGTTCTATTCATGAGGAGCCAGGAAGCCTGACCCACACTCAAAGGGAGAGATTCCATAAGGGTGCGAATACCAACAGGCAGGGATTGTTGGGGGCCCATTTTACAGGATCCCTGGCACACGACATAACTCCTTCTCTCCGTGTTAGACAATACTGAGCCCTGAGTCCCTTCCTGACGCCATGCTAAACAATTAATGGGATGGAGCGTACTTTCCCTACGGCAACCAATACTAAGAAAAAGCGAAAATACCTTAGAGGCTTGCATCTTTCTTTGGAAGAAAAGAGCATAAACTAAAACCACTTATTTTGCAAGACTAACATCTTGCCCATTAAGGGTCCTTTCAGACCTTCACCTCCCAGTGCCCGTGAATCCAGACCTACTACGTCATAGACTCTGTCCAGCACAACCAGTTTCCTCTCCTGCAAGATTCTCCTTGAAGTCGCCCAGCCCGTATGCTAAAAACCCATAAATGTCCTCAGCTGATTTCTCATTTTCATGCACTACTGAGACTTCGGTAAGGTATGTTCTCCATTATTGCAGTGGGTTGAATAAACCTAGCTTTGTGCGACCAGTAGATTTTTCTGTGGGTTTTTTGAGAGCTCAACAGTTGGCAATCTCCAGTGTAAAAAAGATTGTTTCAGTTTTCCATTATCAATGAAATCTCGACCCACTGTCACTATAGAATGATACGTTATTTTAGTCAAACTGCCCCTGATATAAAAATAAAATAAAAAGATAAAGGAGGTTATAATTAACCTATTTAGGAGAATGAACTGTGTCTTGCTACACATTCAGCTGTTATGCTAAATCATCTTACTTAAAAGTATACATTTAATTAGATTTATAGACAGCAAAACATCTAAATTAATGCCCGCATTTTCTTCATATCATTCTGCTATTTCCTACTTGTTTATTGGGGATAGTGTTTCCGCCACTCTTCTCTACCATCCCCATGAACAGGAAAGATGTAGAATAGATAAACATTCTTTTTCTTACACAGACAAAAACTTGCCCAAATCCATCACTCACAAGATAATATTCTCTCACATCTCAAAATGTTACCTTGGCGGTTCGATGTGTTTGAGCTATTCCTTGACATATTTAGAATCCTTATTGACTTTTTTTATTTTTTGGTGAAAAAATAAAGCATCAAGCTCTCTTTTCTGTATCCAGTGTCAAAAGCAAACTCCACTGTGATTCACAGCATTTATCTCTTAGGCGCTTAATGAAAATGAAAGGGTGTTTTGTGGGGTGGGACTTTTTGTTGTCATTGTTCAATTATGAAAATTAATGGTGTTGTTCATGTAAAAATTGTATTTGATACCTAGAATTTTAACATGACTGTGATATCCAAAATACAAAATAATCTGACTTACTTCGAATCTCTTCTTATTTTTCAGATTTTGTTTCGGAATATTCATCTTTACTTAGCAGCAGGTTTTCTTCTACCTGATCTCTATCCTCACTCCAAGCTGCAGCGTTCAGTGGTAATGATGGAGAAAATATTTTTAATATGTAAGAAAGTCATCCATACATGCGCTACTTATCTTCTAATGATGATTAATGCTGCTAATCTGATGCTCAATTGAATTTATGAATTCTAAAATTTGGTTATTATTTAAACAGCAACATAGGCCACCATTGTAAAACAGCACCCATACAATTAGCCACGGGAAATGGAGAAATGTTTATCTGTAGATGATTAAGCATTCAAAAAGGGAAAAAGTACATATTCCAAAGGTTTACTTTTTAAAATGTATGGAAGCAAATGGGAACCTCATTATTGATCTTAATAGTGGGGACTTTTGATTAAATAAGTATATGAAAAAGAGGGTTTTCGAGATGTTATTGTTGTCTTCCTAAGATAATTTCCCTTTAATTTTAAATCAAAATCATGTCCTTACAGCTTAAAATACAAACCAATTGAGACTTAGGGATCCAGCCAACCCTTTGAATAAAAAATCACTATATTTTTTCAAGTCCTAGGGTATGCTAGTCCTTGCATTCTAATGAGTAATTAGTACCACTACCAAACCATTAATCACATGTATGGCTGCTTTAATAAGTAATTTTTCTGTGAATATAGCTTAAAGATTATGATTGAAATGAAAATGCCTCTGCTTTATCAGCTTATTGATATTCTTGATGAATTAATTCAAACCTCATGTTTTCATGTATTAGGAACTGGTTTCACAAAATAAATTATGTCATTTTTCATAAATGTTCTTACTTTCTGCAACGTTCAATGTTCAGTCTGATCAAGCATTGCAATGTGAAATATTAAGATTCAGTAAAAAGTCTGATGTCAATGTGTAATGAGATAAATTATTTTAAACACATTAATCTTTATTTTCACAGAAAAGGATCACTTGTTGATTTATAAATCTGCCTCTAGATAGTGCATTACATAGATATTAAACGTCTACATTTGTAGAATTCCTCCAGCTAAAGGAATCCACCAGCTTTTAGGCATCCTGGCTTCCAGCTGAGGAATTTGACAACCAAAAGAACAGAATCAAGTTCTAAGCTTTATTCCTTTCCAGAACTGAAGACCTAAAAGACAAAAACTCTTTTCTCTAGGAGCGAATATTTATCTGCATAACCACCACCACCACCACCACCACCCCCAGAACAGGGAAAACTGGTTTTAGAAAGTGAGCAACTTTCCACTAAAATTTCTTTCCAGTGCCATCTTCCCAAAGGTATTTATCTGTCCAAATCATAATTCTGAATCTAAATCACTAATTTTTAATTAATTATTTTTTATTTTTATAGTTGATAAATTAAAACTGTATATATTTATCATGTACAACATGATATTTTGAAATGTGTATAAATTGTGGAATGGCTAAATTGAGCTAATTAGCACATGTATTACCTCATATACTTATCATTCTCAGTAGGGAGAACACTTAAAATTTACTCTCTTAGTGATTTAAGAATACAATACATTGTTATTAATTATGGTCCCCATGTTGTGCAAGAGATCTCTCGAAATTATTCCTTCTGTCTCACTGAAGTTTTGTGTCCGTTGACCGACATTTGGGGTGCCAACAGGCCCCTGGAAGTGACCATTCTACTCTTTGCTTCTATGAGTTCAACTGTTTAGACTCCACATAAAAGTGAGATGATGGGATATTTGCATTTCTGTGCCTGTCTTATTTCTCTTAACATAATCCAGATTTACCCATGTTGTTGCAAATGACAGGATTTCCTTCTTTTATTAGGCTGAATGGTATTTCATGGTGTATGTATATCACATTATCTTAATCCATCCATCTGTTGATGGACACTTCAGTGGATTCCATATCTTGGCTATTGTGAATAAGTACTACAGTAAACGAGAGAGCAGAGGTCCCTTTGGCATACTGATTTCATTTCTTTTGGATATACACTCAGTAGTGGGATTGCTGGATCATCTGGTAGTTCTGTTTTTAATTCTTTGAAGAAACTCCATACTGTTTTCCATAAGAGCTGTACTAATTCATAATTTTTTAATTCGTTTTTAAGAATTCAAAGTTGTAAAACTTTAAGAAAAAAATTTAGGCAGTTAAAACAGTGCATGAAATAAGCAGTAAAATCCTACGTGGCACACCCTTTTCCCCACTTCCACTCCACAGAGGTAGTGCTTGTTAGTTGTTAAAGCTTTTAGGCATTTTCAATCCATTTTCAAATTTTCTGTGTGTGTGTGTATGTGTGTAGTGTATATACAGTGTGTATACATCGTGTGTATATACATATATACACACATACATACATACATACATACATAAATATGTTCATTGCAGCGAGTTTTAATACTAGCAAAAGATTGGGGAAAAATTTAATATCCTTTCCTAGGAGACAAGTAACAGTGCACTCATATAATAGAATTCTCTTAGGCTGTAAGAGACAAGTCAGGAAATCTTTATGGGATGGCAAAGTCTCAAAGTCATCCTGTCAAATGAAAAAAGCAAGGACAAGAATACTTCATATTATAGGAATCCATTTTTATAAAAAATGTATATCTCTAAAAGAATTCAACAACAGCAACAACATCAAAACCAACAAACCAAACACCTGGTAACCTCCAAGGAAGAGAATCACGCGACTGGGGTAGAGATGAGAGGGGAATCTCATCACGGATAATCTTTTACACATTTTTAATTTAAATAAGTAAATAAAACGTGATAAAATTAACTTTTCAAATAAACAAATTTTAATTGTAAAAGTACTTTTTAATTCGTACTTCTGACTTTGTTTTTATTGTGTTAAGACGCTGAACAATGTGCCATTAAGTTTTCACCTTTCAGTACACAGGGGGGCTACTGAATTATTTTCCGAAGCTGCATGTTATTCCAACATAGATAAACCGACGTTTATTTTAACAGTCCCCTATTAATATACTCAATCACTGGGTTGGGGACCAGTCAATAAATTTTTCTGGCCTAATTTACTTAAGCTCTCGTTATTTACTCTTAACTTCTCCTTTGGTCTATTAGTGTGCAATAAATATAAAAATAACAAAAATATTCAACCCTATTAACAATCAAACAAATGAAAATGAAAATAACAATGAGAAAAAAATTCATTACTTGCAAAGATGTGAATAACAGAGCACTGTCCTGCATTGCTAGCAAGGTGTAACATGGCACAGTTTGAAGGGCAATTTGGTAATCTGATGGAAAACATTCAAATGCATATATTTTCTTCCATAAATTCCACATCTATGAGTTACTCTTAATTAAGCAATTGGATACGTTAGCTGAAATAAATGTGCAGCTTTTTATTATGGCATTTTTATGAAAGTAAAAAATTGGAAACAATCAAAATATCTAACAATAATAATCAGTGAATTTATGGCAGCACATCCATACAATAAAATATTGTGAAGCCATTTAAAACAAAGCTGCAGAACACTATTTATTGAAATTGTCAAAAGAAAAAGCCAGTTTATAAAACAGAATATAAATCATGGTCTCATTTGGGGGAAAACACTATATCTGCATTAAAAAATTCTGACAAGAGTATGTATATACATTAAATAGCAATCATTGCCAAAAAATTGGAAGCATGGGTAATCTTTTATCCCATTCCTAATATGTATTTTATAATTTTTTTTTTGAAATTAACATGCATAACTTGTAAAGAAATAGTACAAGGTTTTGTAACTGTTCAGTAGTCTCTTAAACTCTGTCTGACATAGGATGCAGCATTTAAAGGGACAAAGGATAAGATTAATGGATTTAATCATCTACATTTGTATCTAAACATCTAATAATATCTAAAACTTGCAATTATCTGTGCATATTGTGCCCTTGTTTGACAAACAGTGTTCAAAACTAAAGCCATCCTAGCACTCTGGGAGGCCAAGGCAGGAGGATCCCTTATAACTCAGGAGTTCAAGATCAGCCTGAGCAAGCAAGAGCAAGACCCCATCTCTACAAAAAATGGAAAAGTTACCTGGCTGTGGTGGTGCGTGCCTGTATTCCCAGCTACTCGGGAGGCTGAGGCAGGAGGATGGCTTGAGCCCCAGAGTTTGAGGTTGCAGTGAGATATGATGATGCCACGGTACATGTAGCCAGAACAATAGAGCAAGATTCTGTCAAAAAAAAAAAAAAAAAGCCAAAGTTGAATAGATAAAGAATGACTCCAACTCTAAGGCTTAGATTCAATAGTCTTTACTATCCACCTTGATGTGGCTGCAATCACCTATTTCTTGAAAGACCCATAACAGGTCTTACAAAATTAGAAAATAACTCTCAGAACTTCATAATATTAGATATGCACAGCTAGTACTATGCTGAACACTCAAGCGAAAAGATGTTTGAATGAGTAAACTAAACACGTAAACATAAGAAGCATGTGCCAATCAATACATGAGTAGATTAATAAAATGTGGTATACATATATACACACATATACGTATATGTGTGTATATATATATACCACATTTTATTAATGTGGTATATATATGTGCATATATATATACATATTTATATATATGTGTGTATATATATACACACATATACGTATATGTGTGTATATATATATAAAAACACACACACACACTATGGAGTATTTCTCAGCCATAAAAAAAAAATGGTGAATTACCTATTGTATTATCCTAGATGGAGTTGGAGCCCATTCTTCTACGTGAAGTATCACAAGAGTGGAAAAACAAACACCACATGTACTCACCATTAAATTGGCACTAATCGATCAATGCTAATGCGCATATATGGAAAGAAACAATCATAGGATGCTGGGCAGACGGGACGGGGAGGAGGGGGGATGGGCACGCTTGTAGCTCTGACTCGGGCGGTGCAAAGGCAATTTATGTAACCAAAGCGTTTGTACCCCCATGAAATAAAAAAAACAAAAGCAGCATGTGGGTAATACTGAATGAAGAATTCTATAAGTACAGGTTGCTCCCTAAGTAGCCGAATATACCATTTCCCATTGTAAATATTTTCTGATGCTCTATGAAGTCGTTAAGAAACCTCCTGTGCCCTGATCTCACCTCAGTCGAGCTCAGAACAGAGCATTTATCACACCATGTTTATTACTTGTTTACACACATTTCTCCTCGTGGACTGGACGTGGAGTTTGTGAAGAGACCTCATGACTTGGTTTTGTGCTAAATATTGTGCAAAAGGCTTTGGTTTTGCTGTCTAGTCGTTCTGTTTTTATGTGGAGATTTAGAGAGATCGACAAACCATGCTCCCCAGCTGCAATCTTCCATTCACAACGTACTTTTAAGTGAAAAAAGTAACTTGCAAACAGTATGGATGATGGGATCAGTAGGATACAAATTTCTTTATATACAAGTACCTCTTGCTATCCAAAGCTTCTCAGTTATTGAGAGTTCGCACAGCAAGTCCCGTAACAAAGGATTCTGTTATCCGGAGTCTATTTGGTTCCTGATTTCAGACAGTCAGTAGCAGCAGTTTGGATAGTGAAGAAATGATCAGAAAATGTATCAAATCTGTTCATCTCCTGAGTTCAAATAGGGAAATTCTAAATTTAATTAGGTTTTGGATGTTATTTCTTCATCATAAACACTCAAGATGAAGCTTCAGGATGTCAGGTAATTACTACTTGCTTCTCTATTCCCTTCCGTGTTCTAGAAATTTTCTAAATCAAATTTGAGTGTTTCATTTCGTTTTAAGAAAAGAATTTAGGCAGTGACTCACGTCAACATGTTTTTCAAGAAATAAAGATCTAAATTAGTACTGAGGTGATTTGTCTGATTGACCATCGGATTGTTGCTCATCCAACATAAGAGCTTCAAACCATGAGAAGTACCTTCTTGATCAAAATAAGCTTTGCGATCATCTGAATAAGAAAGAAATATTCTAAGAAATGTGTTTTCTAACTGCCCCCAAACCATTCCGCACAATGCTAAGTAATATTCATTGTTTTCTTTACTTGCTTTATTAAACCAATAAATTTTTTAAGGAAAAAAAATCTGTAATAAAATAGGAAGTAAGATTATTTTTTTCTCATAACGACTATGTTTTTTAATCAGGTCGCTGGGAATTCAATAAAAGCAATCCAGTTTTGCTCTGTCTGCCTTGTTGAGATCAATTCTTCAATTGCGAGAACAATAAACAAAACAAATTTAAATGTCTGAGTTAAAAATCAATATAATTTATTCCAGAATCCACTCCCATTTTCTTGAAATGACGTACCTAAGGCCTTTGGAGAATCCCTGAACGTCTATCGATGTGAGTGTAAAAATAAAATTTTATCCTAAATAAAGCAATGTAAGTACAGTAGTGGAACCAAAAACAACTAAGCATTTATTGAGAGTCTATAGTGTCCAGGGTATTATGACAAGCAGCAGAAATGCAAATGTCTGAGATACGAATGTACGAGATATGAATCCTGTTCCAAAACCTGACACTCATATATAGATCATATGGGGTGTTTGCACACAACTGTATCACTTGGGGCTTGGGGCAGATCGTTATAATAATAACCCCTAATGAATCCTGTCTGTTGGGCCCATGCCCAATTGCCGCTACTCTTACCAAGAGGACAAATGTATTTCTCTACTTGCTTGAATTTGGGCTGGCCTTAAGACTTTCTCTAACCCAAAGTGACTCCGTGCATATCCCAAAGGCTAGCCCTAAGAGGCTGGCAACTCTGAAACCCTGAGACCACCACGCCCAAAGAAGCCTAGCATGAAAGC
>VBSM01002035.1:24605719-24620856 GCA_008086735.1 Cheirogaleus medius | reverse complement strand
AAAAAAAAAAAAAATGCACTATTATTCAGAGAGGAAACTGTAAAATAAATACATCAATTATTTTAAGTATGGTGAGAGCAGAGACTATATCTACATTGATCACCCTATTCCTAGAACTTAACATATTGTCTGGCCTGAGGGAGCAGCCCCATAAATATTGATAAAAGAATGAAAGAATGCACATATGAACTAAATTCAAGTCAACACATATTCATTGTGTGTATACCACATGCTACCACATTACATTAAGCACTGGAGAAATGCAAATAACTTTTTTAGTAAATGAGTAAATATATGGAAGAATGAATGAGATCATATTCAAGATTCCCTTCTGGTCCACTGATATATCTAATGAGGTGTGACGATATAGGATTTAGCATTTTCAATAAGCTGGAACAAATACACTCCAGTGAAAATATATTTTTAAATCAACTAAACAGCTTGACTTTCACCTAGAAATTTTGATTGTTTTTAAATTGTAATGACTCTTTTATAACTAAGACCTTAGCACTATCCTTTTTAAAACAGAGCAGAGGCTGGGCGCGGTGGCTCACGCCTGTAATCCTAGCACTCTGGGAGGCCGAGGCGGGCGGATCGCTCAAGCTCAGGAGTTCAAAACCAGCCTGATCAAGAGCGAGACCCCGTCTCTACTAAAAATAGAAATAAATTAATTGGCCAACTAAAAATATATAGAAAAAATTAGCCGGGCATGGTGGCGCATGCCTGTAGTCCCAGCTACTCGGGAGGCTGAGGCAGGAGGATTGCTTGAGTCCAGGAGTTTGAGGTTGCTGTGAGCTAGGCTGACGCCAGGGCACTCACTCTAGCCTGGGCAACAGAGTGAGACTCTGTCTCAAAAAAATAAAAAAATAAAAAATAAAATAAAATAAAATAAAACAGAGCAGAGAGATATTTACATAACAGACCATGAACCGTTTGTAGACACATTTCAGTATTCCTGCAGGGTGTCCAAGCGGTGCCACTAATCCATGGGACAAAGAGGGATGGACGGTACTCATACACAAAATCATAGTCATAAAAAAATGCTTGCATTCAAAATAACAATATTCAGATGCCACCGCCAACAGAATCATCCAATCTAAGATGCAGGTGTCAGGGTTTGTTCTTCACGGAGTTCGCCAAGCAAAAGTTGCACAGCATGAAGAGATGGGCACTTACCTGTTGAATGTGATCGGTTTTGACAACTGGACCAGATGGCTCTTCTTTTGCATCTTTTTTTTGTTTTGCGGTAGCTCTAGGGGATTAGAGCTCTAGGGAAACTTCGTTCACTTGTTTGTTTATATATCCACCCAGGAAGGTCTGCTATTAGCACATACTATGGCCCTATGGAAATTGCAAAGAGGGGCCCTCCTGGGCAGACACAAAGCAAGTGCCCCTCCTTAGGGCTGATACAGACCTACACCAGGATATGCATGGTCAACAGCTGGATTTCACTGCCCTGCCCCTTGGCTAGACGTCTTCGTACAGGATGCTAACCACCGTAGACAGAGCCCTGTATCCAACAAGCATCTGTGAAGTAACTACTACGTGCCAGGCCTGTGCTGGGCCCCAGAGATATAAAAATGAATGAGATGAGGTCCTGTCCCTCACGAAGTCCAGAATCCACTTGGGCAGACACAAACCAAACGGATAATCGTTGGCTAACGTGAACAGTGAAGGCAAGAGTAACCTGTTGAAGGCAGTCAGGACCTCACAGAGCAGGGAACATTAGGTATGGGTCTTGGAGGAGAATAAGTAGGACTTTATTACATAGCAAAAACAAACAAAACAGAGAGTGAATAATAAATGTCAAAATGTGATCACAGTAAGATGCGGTCAGGGGAAGCAAAAAAAAAAAATCCTAGAGAGCCAGAAAGAAGAATGAGGGGAATGGGACTGGCTGGAAAATTACTCTGGAAACGCACTTTGGCACTAGACTGCTCAGATTAGCTGGACGGCAGATAAAGATGGGTCAATTCACGAAGATGGAGGAAAAGATTTGGGCAACCGAGGTCATGTTAGGAAGCAAGGAGACTTAAGCAAAGCAGCACTGGGGAATGATCCACTGCTTATTATCCCTGAAAGCAGAAAATTCCAGCAGAATTTGGCTTCTGTTCTTTATCCCACATTATTTTTATGGATCATTCCTGTAAATTACTTGGTTTATCAGATAAATTGACTTCAAATTTCTCATGTTGTATTTCATTAAACTATGTTTTCATTGAAAAGAAACTGAGGCATCAAACCTAGATTGGCCAAGCCTGTTTGTTTTTGATTTTTAAATCTATTAATAAAATATAGCATAACTTTCCAATATCCTCTTGTTTGCAGAGAAAGAAACCAAAACCATGTGACTTCTACCAGCATTGCAGATGAGGTAAAGATACTGTTCATCCGGGGGCTTGCATTTCTTTGCCATGAAGCCAGCAAATATTTTTGAGTGAAGCTGGTATTTACCCCTCTGAGTCTTTGGTTTATGACCACCTTTTTATTTTCTTCTGTTTGACCTCTGCACAGGAGTAAGAGGTTGTAATAATTAACAAACCCAGTTTATGGCCAGTATTGATTTGATATTAAGTCATATCATCGCAATATGTGACTGGTCAGTTTCCATTAAATTTCAAACTTAACTGCCTTTTGGTAAGGCAGTCTGTCTATGTTGTGTTTCTTTTTTCAGTTGCTTATATTTTTGGAGTGCCTTGAGGCTCTGTAAGTTCCTACTCAGCTAAAATAACATGCAATCTAATTTGAAAAATCCAGTGGAGTTTAACTGTAAATTATTCTGTGTTATATTCAAAGGCTAGAGTTTTTAAAATTGATCGCATCAACGTTTGGCTCTAATGGCATTAGGTTACTTGATAATGTTCTCACACATAATTTTTGCAGAGTATTGTTTGAAAAATAGTTCTTTGGAATGAATGGAAGCATCGGATATTGAACCCAAAAGGAAACTGTCAGATTTGAAATCAGTTACTGGAAAACATATGGCAAAATTAAATGCCTTGTCAGACTATATAATTGACGTGTATCGCTGCAACTGTGTGAACTGGGAAACTTTGAGCACTAATCATTCTTTTTCTGTAACCCTGACTTGCTCTCCAGAAATATTTTTACCATCTTTGGTGAACTCTTTGATGGCACATTAAACAGGATTTTACCTTTGCAACTCCGGTACTTGGCCTATGTCCAGCATATATTAGTTATTCAAAAAATGTTTGACAAATAGATGAATAATAACTTTTTCCTATATACCAAACTCTATGCAAAATGTTTTATGTGCATTTCTCATTAATTCTTTGCAACAACGCCATGAAATCATTACCATTGTTAATTCTGCAGATGAGAAACTGAAGCTCAGAAAATTCACACAACTAACGAAGGGCAAAGCAGAGGCTTTGGCAGCTCTAAGCTCCCCAGTTCTTAGCTGCTATGTTATACGAGGTGAGTGCATAAAAAGTTTAAGCAAATCGTGACTGGCATGTATAAATATTCGTTTGTACCGTGTGACCGCAGTGCCAACGTGGCAATGGGACACACACCCGCAACCCACAGGTTGTGGTGAGATGCTGCCGGTGGACACAGTGTTACAGAACAAGAGGCTCGGGCTAGAATCACGCTACATGGTTGCCATTTTTTATGAAATCATCAGGATATTCTGTATTTCTAAGTCGTCTCATCCACTTTTCTTGTTGAAGGCATAAGGCATTCATCTATCAATCAGCCCAATGGCAATCATGTGCAATTATGGATTTCTCTAATATTACCTTATATTAAATAAGCAAAGACTTGGGAAAACATTATTTTGAGTCAATTTTTTTTTTCCAGACTAAGGTAAGTGTTAAATTATATTCAATTACCAAAATATAACTGATTCAATTATTCTTTCTTCGGAGTCAAAACTCCTGGAGGGCGAGAATTTGATCTGTGTAGTAACAAGTTTTGCATATTGAGTAATTAGGGAATTCTTTTTAGACAGACATAGCTATGGCTGCAATAACAACATGCAATTATCAGGAATTCTGAGACAACTTTCTAACAACAATAAGAGAAGAATCCTGACTTACTGATAATTTTGTATTTAGACATTAAGCATGAAGCAAAGTAGCGAAGAAGGCTCTTACCTTGAAAAGAACCAGGTCTAAACTGAAACCCCGGCTCTGTCACTCACTAGCTGTATGCCTCAGTTTCCTCAACAGCTCCATTATAAGCTTCACGGGTTCATTAATCACATTGGTCAAAGTCACTGCTGTGTCTAAACAGCAGAGTAAGTAATGAGAATAAAAATAAAGGAAAACAGTTTTGATTGCTTTCTACCTGCCAGAGACTGAGCCCAGCAAGCAAAGAGGCACTTACCTCGCTGCTAACGTGCATTATTATTATGCCCGTTTTATGAGTGGGCTTAAATTTAGGGTTAAAGCTCAAGTAACTTACCTAAGGTCACACAGACAGGAAGTGGCTGAACTGGGATTTGAACTCAGGCTATCAAACTTGCGAGCCAACCTTTAAAAAGTATTTGTTACAAATACTTACAAATACTTTTGTAACAAATACACTCTAGGTACAATAGCAACAGCTGGAGCAAAGGAAGGAGAGAGAGAGAGAAATGATGAATGACGAAATGAAAAGAAAACAAAAAGAGTGAAAGGGGAAGGAAGGAGAAGGAGGAGAGAGTGGGGGGCAAGGAGGAAGAACTGGAGGAAGGGAAGAGGGAGAAAAAAGAAAGGAAAGGAAGAGAAAGGAAGAGAGAAAACATCACAAGGTTGCCACGAGGACTGAACGAGACTCGGCTACGAAAGCACTCTGATCCATCAAGCAAGTCAAACTTGCAAGGTGATGCCATGTAATAGCAATGGTACCTATCAGCAAGCCTTGGGGACTAAATGCAGTATCAGTAGAGGAAACTGCTGGGAATAAGGCATTTCAAAGCAAAGCAAATTAAAGAGAATGACTTGACTGGTTATTTATCGAAATTACAGGCAAAATGCTTTCTCCTAACCCAGACAGGCTACACAGCTATGAAATCCTCCTTTGTCTGCTGAACACAGAGGGTGAATGTGCCCTGACAGGGGAAAGGCTGCTCCCGTGAGCGGATCCATTCGCAGCACAAAACGCCAGCACGGGGTACCTGGCTCCAATCCGCCGGCGTCAAATAGATGTAAGCATCCCGATGTCGAAAATTTACCAGGTATTTCACCCGCCTTTGGACCACGCTAAAATAGCACTCCTATTTCCTCTCTGGCACTCACACAAGAAAGAAGAGAAACAGTCAGATCTTAAAGAGTCACTGGGAGATACAGTAAATGTCTACAAGTGAATGAATATATTTCACACAAAACGATTTGCCACCCACAGCAGAGATTCAATACAGAGGAAATGAGCCATGTGAAAGCAGTAAGTGCTATTTAAAAAAAAAAGAAGAAGAATAAGAAGCAGCAGCCCTGGAAGGCCGTGGGTTGGGGGTTAAGGACCCCGTGTTCCAAGCACAAGTGCAGAAGTGATCCTGGAATGGTGGCCAGATTCATCAAGGCTCCTAATTACCTTAGGTAAAAGGGGCTGAAAAATCCATTTCGTCCTTTAAGCCACAGCTGAAAAGCAATTTCATCAGTAAAGTCTTTTTTGATCCCCCACCTGGACTGGGTCTCTGCTCTCAGAGCACTCTGTTCCTCTACTTCGGAGACCTTGTTAATAGTTTTAACCTTACAAGCTTTTTGCGAGAACAGGTTTTAAGTCCTCAACGATGTCCTCCCATGTATTCGACACTCGGATTCAACGGTCATTGCAATTTTTCGACATGTGCTTCGGCCGGCCCTTTCCTTCTCTTTCTCCTTCGGTGTCAGCGAAATACTTCAAGCAAACCCCATGCATTATGTCATTTCGTGTCTAAATACTTCAATATGCATGTCTTAAAAATGACTCGTTTCTTTCATAACCACCGTCTCAGCATGGGTTCCCCCCCAGAAGCAGAGCCTGGAACGAGGGCGTGCACGCAAGTTGTTATTTTGGGAAGTGAGCGCCAGGCGTGAGGCGCTGGGAAGAGTGGAGCAGGGCAGGAGGGGGGCCCACGCAAGGATGCCTGTCAGAGAACTAGCCCTGGGGGCCCCTGGGGCTGGATTCTGCTGAGGACCCTCCCAGGGGGTCACGGTGGCATTTTACTACTCCTTGAGCACACTAGGCACGTGTCTACCGAAATCCTTTTGCACTTGCCGTTCCCTCTGCATGGAACACCCTTCCTCCAGAAACCACATGACTTACTCTCTCCCTTCCCTCATTCAGTTCTTCGCTTTAGCCACAGCCATGTACAAGTCAGCCTCCTTCCCCTCCCCAGTACTCCCCAACTCCCTTCCTGCTTCTGGCTTTCTCTGTATCTCTTATCACCGCCTCACACAGGAAGAGTATTCCTAACGGAGAGAGCATTTCCTCCAATGGGGGGATCGTTGTCTGTTGTTGTCTTCTCCTTCTAGAATCCCCTTGAGGACAGGAAGCTGGTGTGTTTTATTCAGTGCTATATCCTCATACTGACAACAGTGTCTGGCTGTATTGAAAACACTTCCTAGATCCCCGAATAAATGAATAAATACATGAATAAGGTCCCTGAAATGCCTGAATCAGAATCAATGGTGGCGCTTTGTTTTAAATTTAGTTTAGCTTTATGTTCCACTCCCGCCTACCGAATCAGAAACTCCAGAGGATGGAGCCCAGGAATCTGCATTCGGATTCTTCCCAAGTGATGCTAATGAACACTGAAGTTCGGAAATTGCTATTTTAGCATTCTCCAAAACTACTATAGGCCGTCTTCCATGTTACCACCATTGGGTGTCTAAAGACAGCTCTTCTCTTCCTCTCACCATCCTGAGGTTTCCTTCGTCTTAGACTGAACAGCTAAAGCCTCTACACCCGTCCCTCCCACGAGGCCACTTCTACCCCACGAGGCCGGGCTGTGTCCTCTGGATGCACTTCCATCCACTCTCTGTCCTTTTAGAGTGGTCTTGGTTGGCGAGTGACTCTCTAACCAACAGTGCTCTAAAGACCCTGAAGAGCTTTTTTTTCAAAGACTGCTTTTACTGATGTGCCAACAGACCCACCCATGATTTGGAAGGGATGATGCATTAATAATTATCATCAAAATGAATTAAAATACAAAGATATCTGACATGGATTTACAGTGGCATGATGCCTTAATAAATTAAGGAAACTGGCTGCTCTCAAGTGCTTCTCACTTCATGTTCTTCACAAAGTCTTCTCCTTTCTTGATCGAGGCCTTCAGCTCAGGAATGGCCTCGGCGATCTTCTCTTCAAAAGAGGAGATTTTGCCAATGCCCAGCAGCGGCGTGGAGAAATAGGTACAGTCCGTTTCTTGTGACTAAACGAAGGAACATTCAACAACTCTTTCCTTTCCGTTCACTGCATCCAAAAGGGAGAAGACGAACCGGGCACCAGCATATGCCATGGACAGGGTGGCAGAGCCTGCTCCAGCTTTGACCTTCACCACCTCCGTGCCGGCCTCCTGGATCCGCCCAGTGAGCGCTGTCAGCTGGTCCTGGGGGAAGTCCACCTTGGGGGTGCACTGAGAGATCAGGGGGATGATGGTCTTCCCAGCATGACCGCCGATGACAGGGACGCTGACTCGAGCTGGATCCAAACTCTTCAGTTCAGCAACAAAGGTGTTGGCTCTGACGATGTCCAGGGTTGTCACACCGAAGATTTTATTGGGGTTGTATACTCCATGTTTCTTGAAGACTTCTGCTGTGATTGGGATGGTGGAGTTAACCGGGTTGGCACAGGCAGCAGTCAGGGTGGCCACACTTGTGGCATTGGTGTTGAACAGGTCATCCCGGGTCATGCCTGGCTTCCTGGGGACTCCAGCTGGAATAACCACCACGTCGCACCCTTTCGGGCAGTCTGGCAGCTGCTCGGGTCCGAGGTAGCCTGGGCCGAGGTGCTGAAGCTGCGGCGGACCGGGCGAGAGCGGCGAGCATGGCTGGGGCAGGCGGGGGCGCGGACTGGCAGGTGAAGGAGCTGGCTGCAAAGAAGTGACTCCAACGACCTCCACAGTGCACCCCTGAAGAGCTTTTTGAAAATGAGTGCGTACACATAAGAAACTCTGCCCTTTCTTCCTTCGTACCATCCCTTGGGAAGAAGTTCAGACAGGCTGTAATGTCATCATGTTCTTCAGGCTTGTGATCTCGGAGTAGAAAATAGTCTGTTCCTGTCCTCTGTGTTCTTGCCCCACTGGAGACCAGGCGGAACATCTGCATCTGAGCCTCCAACAATCGGATGAAACGTGATGTGTGACCGAGAAGGCAATGAGCTCAAAAGAGCTTGTCAAGTGAAAGGAGGGGACATAGAGGAGCATTGTCAGAGTGTGTGTTGGGCAAGAGATAAATAGCAATATCAAAAATGACTTCTGTTAGAGCTCTACGTAGCACAGTTTATATTCCAACCTGAGCGAACTGGGTTTTGTTTCATTAAACAAAATATATACTTTAATACTTTAATATACATTAATATATACATATACATTAATATACTTTAATATACATTTCCATCATAAGGCTATCCATTGTGTAGATGGCCTATGCTAGCTAACTGTTTGTGCTATTGCGTTTTCTTTTATGGTCTTAAAAATTTGAAAAGCAAAGCTGGCAAAATCTTGGAGCTCAGCTTTCCTACACACTAGAGGAGTTTCTTGCCAATTGTTTCACAGAACCAGTGCAGACCACCCTCCCTCCCTCCAAAAAACGTTCACAATTGAATCTTCAGAACCTGAGAATAAATTACATGACAAAAGGCAGGTGTGATTCAATTAAGAATCTTGTGGAAGGTAGCGAATCTTGTACTCTCCTCTGGGTCTGGGCTAATTGCACGAGTCCTAAAAATCAAAGAATATTTCCTGTGGTTCGGAGAGATGTGACTATGGAAGAATGATCAGAGAGTTTGCGAGGCTGTTGGCTTTGAAGATGGAAGAAGTGGTCGTGAGCCACCGAATGTGGGTGGACTCTAGAGGCTGGAAAAGGCAAGGAGACAGATTTTCCCCTAGAATCCCCAGAAAAGAACCCAGCTCTGCTGACACCTTGACTTGCTAGCGCAATGAGAGCTGTGCCAGACATGCAAAACTGTAAGATAATAAATTTGTATTGTTTAAGCCACCAAGTGTGTGGTCACTTGTTACAGAAGCAATAGAAAACTAACACAGCCAATGTGCAAATGTAATAAAGCAGATCAGGCACTATGCTCACAACCGCATCATTAGGGAAAGCCCCAAATTAGAAACAATTCGGATGTCCATGCAGAACAGAGGCCATTACACGCTGGGCACTGGTCACATGGTCACATATCCAGTTGGGAAAACTCATCAAGCTGTAAGGGACAGTAAGCACACTTTTCTATATGTATATTATACTACAATAAAATGCATAAAAAGGCAATAATGGTACATATGCCTACTCAATGGAATACTATGCAATCATTTAAAAATTGCGGTTAAAAAGAGAGGCCAGTAAGCAATCTGGCTCAACGCCAGCTTTGAGTACACTCACCCTTGCTCATGCCATACTGCCTATGGGGCTTTCCTGCCACGGGGACAGAGCGGAGCAGATGCTACAGAGACCATGTGGCCTGCAAAGCCACTAAGGTATTTCCTCCGTAGTCCTTTTCAGGAAAAGCTTGCCAACTCCTGGTTTAGGAAAATATTTAATGGCATTGTGATAAATCAAAAAAGTAGATTACAACAGTAAATAGATAATTTGACCGAAAATGTATAAAACGTACTCAGATATAAAATAATCCTCATATAGGGAAAATTCTATTCCTCAAATGTGTTCTCATTCTGCAGAATGTTTAAAAGTGCTATGTGTTAAAAAAAAAAAAAAAAACCAAGCTTGAGGTCTTCTGGGTTAAAAAAAAAAGTTAAAAATGTTTCCTGACTCAAAAGTTACAAAAAACATTACAGTCCGCCCTCTATATCTGTGGGTTCCATTCAACCAACCTCAGATCATAAATATTTGGGGAAAGAAAAAACAATATAACAACAAACATGATACAAATAAAAAATATAGTATAACAACTATTTACGCAGTGTTTACATTGTATTAGGTATTATAAGTACTCTGAAGATGATTTAAAATTTTTGAGAGGATGTGCATAGGTTATATGCAAATGCACACCATTTTATATAAGGGCTTGAGCATCTGCAGATTTTGGTATCTGTGGAGGTGCTAGAATCAATTCCCTAAGGACACCAAGGGATGGCTGTAATGACTTTTTGTCACATCTGCAGACATGGGCCAGAGCAAACTTCATGGCCAAACCCAACACCAATGGGGTAGAATGGTGGGAGTTGGAGGGGAGTAAATATTTACTGAATAAGGATACAAGGTATCACGCAATGTAATGACTTTTTAATTTCCAAAAGGGTGGTAGAAAACATACATCCTTCGAACTTGACCAATCACTGCGGTATGTAGAATGACCCCCAAAAGCGGTCAGTGTTCTAATGCCTGGAACCCGTGAATATAGTTTCTTCACCTGGCAAAAGGGACTTCGCAGATATAATTAAGGTTTCGTTCCTGAATCATTTCTCTCCTTAAAACTGGGAGATTATCTGGGATAATCTGAATGAGTCCAGTCTAATCCCAGGAGCCCTTAAAGGCAGAGAACATTCTCCAGCTGCAGGTAGAAGAGCTGAGGCAGAAAGGGAAGTCCGAGAGATTCAAAGCCTGAGAAGAACTTGACCCTTCTGTGGAGATTCTTTTATATTTTTCAAAAGGTAGCCAGGCGCGGTGGCTCACACCTGTAATCCTAGCACTCTGGGAGGCCGAGGTGGGTGGATCGTTTGAGCTCAGAAGTTCGAGATCAAAAGGATTGCTGACTTTGAAGAAGAAGGAGCCCACAAACCAGGGAATTCAGGTGGCCTCTAAACGCTGAGAATAGTCCTGGCCCACAGCCAACAGGGAAATGGGTTCTCTGCCCTACAGCTACACAGAAATGAATTCTGCCAACAACTCGAATATGCCTGGAAGTAGAGTCTCCCCCAAAAGCCTCCAGCCGAGAGCCCAAACCAGCAATACCTTGATTTCATCCTTGTGAGACCCTAAGCAGACAACCCACCCTAAGCAGACAACCCAGCCTAGCCTACTGGACTTTGACCTACAGACCTGTGAGATAATACATAGGTGTTGTCCCAACCCACTAAGGTAGCGTTCACTTGTTACAGCAGCGATAGAAAACTAATACGATAACTGACCCTGTTTTAGGGGGACGGGTCATGGGAGTAAAGTCCCATGGAACAGACTTTAGAAAACGCTACTGTAAAGAAATGCACCAATGTATTTTCAGTGCTAATCTGCTGGAGAGGTTTCAAGAGGTTTAAAAAAAATGTTCCTTTTAAATACTTTTCCATATTTTCTAAGTGATCTATAATGTACATTTATTACTTTCATAATAATAAAGAGATTGCTAAAAATAAAGATTCACTGTGAGAAACTCTGTAAGAACAGAACTCTATCAGGTTTCCCCAATCAATAAATTGTAAGGGAAAAAAAAGAAATGAAACAAAAACTTATAGATTAAAAAAGACTTAAGAGATATTAACTGATTATAATTTATGGACCTTACTTGAACCCCAAATCAAGTAAACTGTAAGTTAATCAATTAATTATAGTTATAGTACACTTAACCAGACAATTGGAAACTTGAATGCTGAATACAAACTGGACACTACTGAATTGTTGATAACTAAATTTGGGTATGACAATGGCATTAGGGATGTGTTTTTTAAATGTCTTTGTCTTTTAGAGATACAGATAGAAATATTTATGGGGAAAAATTAGAAGAAATATTTATTTAGGTCAACAGTGGATGCTGTATTATGCCTCCCAGATCTGCCCTCTCCACTCCCAGGACTGAATGCTTATCCCCCCGGCTGCTGAGAGGGCTGGCTACCAACAGCTCACAGCTGAGGACCCTCTGGAAATTCTCCTCTGACCAACACTACTTATTTCACTTTCCCACAGGTATTGATCTCAAGAGCAGCAGCACCCAATAGACTTCCTGCATACTAATCTCTGTCTCAGATTCTGCTTATCTGGGAACCCAACCAGCAACTATATCAGTCATGATGATGTTAATAATAACAACAATGTCAAAATAATAATTTGTATTTCAGGGCATACCACAAGGAGTCCCATGTAGAGATTTTCCTGAGTTTCTAGATGTTTGTCACAGTAGCCGGCAAAACCAAAGGCAGAGCTTTCAAACCGAGCTTCTCACCCACCAGGAGGTTGGCGGCTTACAATAGCAGGCAGTGGCTTTTTATTCATGCACTTGATAAATATGTGTCGAGTGCTGAGAAAACACGGGCCAGGCCCTGTGATAGAGGCTGGATATACTGAAATGAATGAATTACATACATCCAGGCCCTTGTGGAGGTTACAATCCAATCAACCCGTGCAGAGAGTCCAGATATGTGCGGTCCTCAAAGGTGGTTCATGAACCAGCAGCATCAACATCACTGGGAACTTGTTAAAAATGGCAATTCTCAGGCCCTATGCTTGCTCTATCGAATCAGATACCTGGAGGGGAGGCCCAACCATCTGCGTTTTTACCAAACCACCAGGTGATGCTGATATATGTTCAAGGTCGAGAATCACTGAACTAAGCCAGAAAGGTCTATCCTGGAATAAAGGTTTTAGGAAATAGATTTTAAGAATCTAAGTAGCTCTTTACAACGCCCATATTAGAAGGTACTTTGGCCACCTTACTGTCTTAGTCCATTTTTGTTGCTTATAACAGAATACATCAACTGGGTAATTTATTTCTTCTTTCTCATAGAGGCTGGAATTCCAGGGTGGAGGGGGCACATCTGCTGAGAGCATTCTTGCTGGTGGGGACTCTCTGCAGAGTCCTGCAGTGACGCCGGGCAGGACAAGGTGAGGGGCGGGTGGGCATGGAGCTCACGTCTCTCTTCCTCTTCATCTAAAGTCACCATTGCCACTCCCATCATGACCCACTAATCCATTAACCCATCAATCTGCTAATCCATCCATCAAGGCAGAGCGCGTATGACCCAACGCCCTCTTAAAGGCCCCACCTCTCAATATTGCCACACTGGGGACTAAATTTCAACGTGAGTTTTGGAGGGGACAAACATTCAGACCATAGCACTATCCTATGTAATTATTTGTTTTTACCGAATCATAGAAAACTGAGAGTAAAGGCACACCATAGAATGTATAGGTAGCTTTATATGCACAGAACACAGAGTCAGGCATTGCAGTGAAAGCCAAGGAAACAGAGGCTGCTTGGTGCCTTGCTGCCTTCCCAGTAAAAAAGCAAAATAAACCCACAGCATCAGCATCGTTAGGTACCAGAGATCAGTGAATATTTTCCGTCAAGGTCCAGATAGTAAATATTTTAGACTTTGTGGGCCATACGGTCTGTCACAACTACTCAACTCTAGCGTTGTAGCACAAAAGCTGCATATTTATAAACAATATGTAAATAAATGAGCATAGCTGTGTTCCAATAAAACTTTACAAAATAGACAGCAAGCCCATGAGTTGTAGTTTGTTGATCCCTGTCATATACTGTCATATACATATCATATACCATTACACATGATGCCATAAACCATTCTACATGGTTTCATCATATATTTCATCTTGTTCAAACTTTTTACACAATTCTCCCTGCTATTTTGTCAAATACCGTCACATAACTTTGACCTTCAAAAACTCTGTTAATATCCTGTCCTTGCAAAAATGGTTTAGAGCAGTGACTTTCAAGATATACTCTTACTCCAATGAGTGAATCCACCCTACTTGTTTATTATCACAGTACGAGATGCTGTGACAAAAAAAATAATGAAGTTAATATTATTATTTTAAAAACTAGAAACTAAGACTTAAAGAGGTTAAACAATTGTTGCAGTTCACATGAAAAATAACTTTTGGAGTCAGGGCTCAAACTTTAGCAGTTTTTTTTGTTTTTGTTTTTGTCACTGAAGCTCAAAGCTTTAGCCATTTCTGAGTACGGCCTCCCTATGCACTGAATAGCTAGTAAGTAGTTAATAACTAAATGAAAACTGGGCTCAGGGTGCAAATGCAATATTCATACCCGATTGGCTATTTCTCTTCTTGAGTCTGCCTATAACTATGATTTCAGTTTAAAAGCAATTAATATTCTTAAGTTTCAGGACAATCATATTTACCTTACAGATGGGTCATAATCCAAAACCCTAAGCACAATACAAGTTAGTAATTCTAGAATAGGAAACATTTTTTAACAGCTAAGTTGCTTATAAAATATCCTTCACAACATAGTTTTATAATCATCTGTCCAGGGTCTAACTCTCTGGGGCCATCGAAAGGTTTTTCCCCTCTTCAGACATTAATTTTTCCCATCTAAAACTAAAGGTCTTGGTCTACATATTATCAAAAAGGCTATCTTTGAATTCAACATTGTAATTCTATAACAATATAACATTCTTCCTCCAAGTTTTCCACTCTTATGCAGATAATCCTGTGTATTTTCCATGGTTACAGAATGCATGCTTCTGCTGTTGATATGTATGTGGAACCAAATGTCCAACTGTGTAGGATTTACAACCTTCAAAATTAAGAAAACGATCGCTGAAAACTATGGAGGAGAAACAAACATCTGCGGGCACCATCATTTCTAAAGAAATCGTAAACAAAACCAAAGATGATAAAATTTTCAGGGAGTTCGCTTGTGATATTCTGCAAATGGGAAGCCAAAATGAAAGATGATAAAATAAGGCTTGCTAAATCTGAGAATACGAGCAGATCTGTGCAGATGGGAACATCAGCGAACAAGTACCCATGCGTGTTTTCAGGTCAGACGAGCAGCTGCTGAAAATAGATCAGAAAGCAACACATCCTGGCAGAGTGCATTTGAAAGAACAGAATTTAAACTCAGCCTCAGTGGCAAAAAAAGACTCACATCACTCCATTTCCCTAATAAGGGATGGCTCTGATATGTTGATTATTCAGAAAACAAGAGGAATCCGGCCTAAGGGAAGAAACAGGGCTTTGGACAAACACATCCACAAAGAAAAGGGTTCCAGGCTTCCCTGAGTATTCATCAGTTCAACAATACCAGCTTTGGATGCATTTTTTTTTTTT
>VBSM01002035.1:24547348-24573064 GCA_008086735.1 Cheirogaleus medius | reverse complement strand
CCTGATCCACTGGGGCACCATCTCATTTTCTGCCTTTCACGAGCTACTGCAACCCACCTGTCTTCTCTCCACGTTTACACGTTCATGGTTGCTTTGTTTCCTTTCCACCGTCCCCAAATTTCTGGAGATTCTCTTGCTATTCATTTCTTCCGGTCTAAGCTGAACTACTCCACCACAGAGTTCATGATGATGGTGATGTGCCTCCTTTCAGACTGTTTTCTTATGAGCCCAGTGAGACAGATCTCCGAGGAGAGAATTATTAAGTGGGAGAATGGGGTACCATGGGAATACATTTCATCTGTCCACACAGTCAGTGAGTGTTTCCAAGACCAGTGTAGACAACAGGCTTCAAAGAGGCCTGAAGTATTTCTTCCTCAGCTTTGCTTGGATAACTCAGGGTCCCTTGGTTGTCCCCCCAGGAGGAGGATTTGTTGGGGCCCATTTACCACTGCTTAGCGGGGAGCTCCCCTTGCTGGGTAGGGCTTCCTGCAAGTCTCGGGTTGCTTTGGTGGTAGTTAGCTGGGACTGAGGTGGAAGAGTCCATTTCACTCACAGCATTAGCAGGGAGATCGTATATTTTATCTTTAAAATTGGGATATGTTTGAGAGTAAAAGGGAGCACAGTTAATACTCCTGCCAGGATCATAGGCATAAACCAGAACTGGAATCAGACTGTCTGGGTTCAAATCTTGCTTTCAATGATGTGTTATTTTATGAAAATTACTTGCATGCTTTATTGTAAGAAACACTTTCACATTTCAACATCTCTGACATGCAGTTGTCTTCACACTTGTGCCATAGATTGTTTGGCAGGTTTTTTTCCCCCATTGGTACATAAAAATGGTATATCTCACAATTATTGCTGACTTAAATTTGATAAAAGTTGGTAATTTCCCTGTGCCTGGACTTCCTCATCTGCAAAATGGGAAGAGTTATATTATTACACAGCTCCCAAAATTGTATTGAGGATTAAGTTAACTCATGTGTAGTCTTAGCACTGTGCCCTAAATGATCGATACATGCCAGTTATTGATTTTGGTATTATTATTACTAAATTAGATGTCATGGAGGCTTTATTTTCATAAAAGTCTCCTTTGATGTTTTCCCTGCCTTCCCCCTAAATCTCCTCAACCTAATGACTCGCCAGGGAAATTAAGAGCAAAGTAAGGTCAGGTGTGGTGGCTCATGCCTGTAATCTCAGCACTTTGGGAGGCCAAGGCAGGAGAATCACTTGAGCACAGGAATTTGAGGTTGCTGTGAGCTGTGCTGACACCACTGCACTCTAGCCTGGGCAGCAGAGTGAGACCTTGTCTCCAAAACAAAACAAAAACAAAACCAAAAAAGAAACAACAACAACAACAACAAAAAAACCCCAAAGCAGTGAAGTAAGCCCAGAGTAGGGAATTAGAAGAGTCAAAATGGGAAAATGACTAGGAAAAAGAGAGTCCCGTTCCCCCCGTAATGCCCTGGCTGTGCTCAGAAATGCAGGAGTCAGTTAACATCTATGGGGAAAAGTACTTTCTTGCATGCACAGCGTTGATTGGAAGTAGAGATCTGCATTTTAGCTTTACTGGAAAGTGTTAAGGTTGTCTCCTTATCAGCGGAGGTCTCTTCACATTGTTAGAAGAGACTGTGTTTATCCTTTGCCTCTGCTGGTGCGCTCACACCACCTGAACTTTGCAGGGCTTACTTGGGTTAACTTACCTTAGAAGGGAAGGGTGGAAACCACATTTAATGTGCATTCTCATTCCAGCCTGAGGGCTCACGTGGGCCTTTTCATAGGTCGTCCAGAGAAAGCAGAGAGTTACTAATTATTTTTGATTGAGAGAATAAACTATTAATGAGGAGTGTTTCTTTGTTAAGATTCAGAGCTCTTTTAAAGCGATGTATCATTAACATTGAAAACCAACAATACAGGGAAAAGAAAAGTGAATGTTTCAGGTTTTGACTTTTTTATAATTAACATGAAAAAATAAATGTGCTATTTGGCACATTAGAAAAACGAGGTGAATTTTGAGGTGGTAAAGTTGGAAACAGATTATCCCCACTAATTTAAAAACGGTGCAGAAGGACTGACTGGCTGAGTGCTGAGTTGGCCATGGCAGCAGCAGGCTCCTGCCTGGTCCTCGTGAATGTAGTGGATCCTTTCGTTTTTGTTTGATGTGAGTTTACGGTGAGACTTTTATGAGTGGTATAAAATAGATTTTATGACAATGTTTTATATAAATATAATTTTAATATGGGGGGAACTTACAGAGTTAAACTTTATATAGAGACGAGAGAAAAATACTGAATTTCCTTTTTCATTAAAGGGCCCCAGGTGAGAATAGTTAGCAATGGTATTCCATTTTTCTTAATGTTGGCAAAACATCAATAATGTTACACTCACGGTAGCCCATGAGTCCCGGAGTTCCTGTCTTGGAGATATGCTGTCTTGAACCTTTTTCCTCCCGCATACCTCAGAGCTTTTCTTTTTAGGTCAGAGAAGACTCCCTTTCCTGGAACTCTGAAGTTTTAAATAAGCAATAGTCATAATTTAAGTAAAATTAATTATTAAGGCAAAGGAGCATTTTCATGATCGAATTTTGGGGTGTTGAGGGAGGTAGCAAAGGAACTGCTTTTTTTGATTCCAAATCTGGATCAGCAAATGCCTTTTATGTTTCTGAAACCTTGCTTTTGCTTTTCAAAGCTTCTAAAGGTACTAAAAATAGGAATGTGTATATTTTTTAATTTAAATTTTTTTATTATTTATTTTTTATTGTAGCAAAGTATATATGACATAAGATGGGCCATTTTAACCATTTTACCATTTTAACCATTCTCTGGCATTAAATGTATTCACACTGTGCAGCCATCACCAACATCCATTTCCTCGTTCTTCTTCCCCAACTAAAATTCTACACCTATTAAGCACTAACTCTCCAACCTGCCCTCCTGCCACCCCCTAGCAAGGCAGCCACCATAGCACGTTTGGTCTCTATGGATTTGACTACTCTAGGAATCTCATCTAAGAGGAGTCAAACTGTATCTGTCCTTTTGTGACTGGCTTATGTCATTTAGCATTATGTCTTTAAAGTTCATCCATGTTGTGACAGGTGTCAGAATCTCCTTTTTTAAGGCCGAATAATATTCCATGGTATCTGTATCATTTTGTTTATTCATTCATCTGTTAGTGAACACTTGGGTTGCTTTCACCTATTGGCTATTGTGAATAATGCTGTGAACATAGATGTACAATAAATACATATTTTATGTTAATATTCACCTAAGTAGAAAGGTTGTCTGATGTATAGTTCGGGCTACATGTTCAGTTTCCCATGTCCAGTTAAAATGTCTATCAAGGAATATATTTCTTTTTTTTTTTTTTTTTTGAGACAGAGTCTCACTCTGTTGCCCAGGCTAGAGTGCCGTAGCGTCTGCCTCGCTCACAGCAACCTCCAACTCCTGGGCTCAAGCGATCCTCCTGCCTCAGCCTCCCGAGTAGCTGGGACTACAGGCATGCGCCACCATGCCTGGCTAATTTTTTCTATATATTTTTAGTTGGCCAATTAATTTCTTTGTATTTTTAGTAGAGACGGGATCTCGCTCTTGGTCAGGCTGGTTTCGAACTCCTGACCTTGAGCTATCCACCCGCCTCGGCCTCCCAGAGTGCTAGGATGACAGGCGTGAGCCACCGCGCCCGGCCAAGGAATATATTTCTTGATGATAATCTGTTAAATATTCACATGCATGTATTCTTCCAGTGGATATTTGTCAAATGCAACCTAGATGCCCTGCTAGGCCCAGTGGAGGGTGGGTGGGCAGGAAGCTTGGGGAGCTGAGAGACAGTTGCTGCCTTCAGGGAACTTACAGTCTAGTTTGCTGGAGACTGATGTGAAATGAGCAATTATAGCGAGATTGTTCGGTGCTGTGAGAGGGGACCCTGCCCTCTGGGGGTACAGTGAGTCATCATTTAACATCACCAGTAGGTTCCTGGAAACTGTGCCTTGAAGTGAAGCAACATATAACAAAACCAATTTTTCCATAGGCTGGTTGATATAAACAAGAGTTAAATTCCTACAGCCTATTTCTCGTCACAAAAACATCACCAAACTTACAAATAAAGACCAAAACTCTTCTGATATTAAACATGGAAATGAATGTGAGCTACAGATACGTTTCAGGAAGAATGATAAAAACGAGATAATGATTTGTCCAACTTTTGGTGAATCAGTGAGTGCCGGTGGTTGTCGGGGTGGGGGGTCAAATCGAGGCATCGATGTTTGCCAAGTGAAAATTGGGGAGGAGTACCTCCTACCGTGCAGTTCAAAAACAAGCAGTGACAGAGTGTCTCCCTGGGCGCTTCGAACTGCGGCGTGTACTGTCCTGCATTTGTGTGATTATCGTAGACCGGATGTTTGTCAATCATTCATCTTTATTCACACATTCATTTCCCAGCCCGCTTACTCCAGCTCAGGGTCTCTAGTGGCAGGAGCCCGCCCCAGTGGCTCAGGGCACAGGGTGGAGCCCACCCCGAACAGACTGCCGTCCCACCCCACCCTCACGCAGAGGTGGACAATGTAGACACGCCAGTTAGTCTAACAGGCACAGCTTTTGCTTGTGGAAAGAAACCAGAGAGGACCCCAGGAAAACACACAGAGATGGGGTCCTGGCTGGGAAGTGATTTTTTTCCCCTCATCAATGTTATAACGAAATATCGTTGAACAAAATGACGTTATTTGGGGATCTGCTGTGCGCCCCTGTTGTTTCTCATGGACTCACCTGCACAGTGGATATAAATAGTGTCTGGATAACGTCAAGTAGGGCACAGGTAAAAATAGACACCTGGCATTTATGAAGCACATTCTGTGGGCCAGGCCTGGTGCTGTGCCCTTGAAGAAGACGGTCACATTGCGTCCTCGTGGCGACCCCAGGAGGCAGGTGTTATCATTGCCATTGCTGAGCTCATCTTAGAGCGGAGCAAACTGTGGCTGAGGCTCCAAGCAGCTTCGCGTTGTTGCAGCTGTCGCCTGCACAGCTACGCAGGGTTCGTCGCATTGTGCCTGTTCGGAGTTGAGCCATGTCCCCACAAAATTCCTGTGTTGAAATCTGACCTTCAGAACCTCGGAATGTGGCCTTACCGCGAGAGAGAATCATTACAGAGGGAAGCAAGTTAAATTGAGGTCATTACGTTAGACCTTAATCCAGTACGCCTGGTGTCCTTGTATAAAGGGGAAATTTGGACTCAGATACACCCTCAGGGCGAAAGCCATGTGAAGATGAAGGTGGTGATTGGGCGATGCTTCTACAAGCCGGGATCACCAGCAGTGGCGGGCACACCCCCGGAATCTAGGGGAGAGGCACGGGAGGCATGGGACAGATTCTCTCTCACAGCCCTCGGAAGAAACCAACCGTGCCGACTCCTGGATCTTGGACTTTAAGCCTGAACTAGGAGAGAGAATAAGTTTCTGCTGTGTGAGCCACCCGGTCTGTGGTCCTTTGTTATGGCAGCCCTGGGACCCTAATACACACACCGATGAGCTTCGTGTACTCTGTACATGTGTGAAGAATGAGAGTGACAAATGTCCTACTAGTATTGCGAAAATAGTTTTGACCTCACAGAACTCCAGAACTGCCCTGCACTGAAACAATGAAGGTTTTGATCAAACACATCTGAAATTATGTGACCAGATAGATGATCCTTTGCCTTTCTCAGACTTTCTGTGAACTTTCCCCAGAGATGCACGCTCATCTAGCTGTGTGGAGAGCTGGCTCGTGTACCCTGGCCATGCGTTGTCTTGCTTTATTGATGCTTATACTTTGTGTTTGAACTAAGACACTGTTTCCTACTACGTTATTCACCAGTGTTGGTTTTGAGAAGCTCTGGCCATTTGTGAATGTGAAATCTACTTAAGACGGAAGAGTTGCAATTGGGAAGAGCATTCGAAGGAATGGGGCTCAGGCGTTGATGCCTTTCTCAAAAAGGAGTTCTAGAAATATTTTAAACAGCAGAAAGAAATTAGAATAAATGTGAGGCCTATTCATCCAAGTAAGTCAGTCCTGTTATTTTTTATTTTGCTTTTAAACAAAAAACCCAACAAACCTCATTATTATTATTTTTTAAATTTCACTTAGTTTTTAACCATTCTCTCTATTCAGATAGCTCATGCAAGGTTAAGCAAGAAAAGCTACATTTTAATACTTTTGTTACAGGCCTTTTGAAAAACAGTTACATAACTTAATCCAGCTGATTTTGTAATCAGAAGGGTAACACCAAGTACTGTTTTTCTTCAGTAGTGTAAAGTTGAAATTTAAGAATAATCAGCATGCAATCAAAAGCTGATTATAAAGGAACAATAATGAACATAAAAGTGAAATCGCTTCCGAGGATTATAATGAAAGGGGAAAAAAAGGGAATAATAGCTGTAGTTGAAAAAGGAGAGTGATAAAAAGAGGGTATGGTTATGTCAACGGGCAAACAGTGGATGAAAATCAGCCCGCAATGATGTTCCGTGGAGTTCTCAACCAGTTTTGGGGACAATGGGGGAAACAGACCTTATAAGAGCATAAAAATCCATATAATTATGTAGATTTACTGCATAATTTCCTAGATGACAGATGAAGTCATCTAGGAAAAAAGTCATTGTAGGTTTTCAGGAGTGAATCACATCTCTGGTCTAGTTGCTAGCAGATAGCATGGAGAGAAAAGGTTCAATTGTGTCCGTTTCTGGCCCACACTGATCGACCATGTGGCCGCAGGTGAGACATGCAGGTTCTCTGAGACTTAGTTCCTTTATTAAACTCCGTTTAATGTTTATCGTTCCTCTGTTATGTATCAGGACTTGTGCTGTGTGCTAGATACATGCATAACTTTGCAGAACGGCTGCCGAAACAGTGCTTTCCAGAGTGTGAGGTGTGTCCGTTGGCAGGATACAAGACTAATTTAGGTAACGCCGTTGAATCGCATTTACTGTATGCATTGGCATTCTCTTTTCAGTGTCTTTGAAACCTTAGGTTTTTGTCAAGCAGAATTTTTCAGTTCTGTGCTGGTATGCTTTTAAGGCCTTCAGCTTAGGATTTTGTATCTCAAATAGCCAGAATTGAGTCCCTTTTATTTATTTTTTTAATTGTATTGATATTACCTTCCATTTACACAAACAGTATAGGCAGCGATATAAAGTAGCCTTTTAAAATAAGTGTCTTTAAGTCAAGCATCATAAAGAAATTAACACTGGTATTAGCATTCTGTGGATGTAGCAAGAATTTTATGTGAGTGAACGTCGTTCAGGGAACCTTAAGCCAGAGAACCCTGTGTTCCCTGGTAGCATCCTGAGAAAAGCATTCATGTGGAAGTGACTTTTTGGGGAGGTTTTCCCAGGAAATGCTGGGGGAATAGGGTTGAAAGAATTTGAAATAGTAGGGGAAGGAGGCTGAGAAGGGCGTGTTACTAAGCAAGGGTGACTTTGCTTAATTCCACGGGGAAGCCGTGGAGACAGTGCAGCTTGTACCTTGGAGTTGTAGTCAGGGGCAAGGGAGTGGAGGTATCTGTACACCCTCCTCCTTCCCACAGGGCTTAAATTCCCAGCACTTCTGGTTCTTCATACTCGAGGGCATGTCGGCTTCAGCGCCCCGGGACAGAGAGGCACAGGGCTCTGGTGGGAGTTAGAGCACACTGAGTCTGAGTGTGGAGATGACGAAGGGGTCTGAGGCCTCGTGGCTGGGGCACTGGGAACATCTGCCGCGAGTCTCTTCCATGTCTCAGGTGACATGTGAGCCACTTACTAGCTTTGTGCCTTGGACAACTGGCTTAACCCTTCTGTGTCTTGATTTCTTCTTTTAGGGTGAAATAACAATAGTGCTGCCTCTGGGCGTTTTCTGATGTTTAAATATCAGTATTATTGATGTAACATTTTTCTTTTAAATCTAACTATTTTTTAAAAATTTAATTAAATTAAATTTAATTAAAATTAAATTAAATTAAAATTTAATTTAATTAAAAATTTAAATCCACATTTAAGCCTCCTTAAGTAATAGTGTCCTTGAAATTATGGGCTTGATAAGTCATTGATATAGGTATATTTTCCCTAAGGCACATTAATATAAAGTACACAGGAGAGAGTCCAGATGGAGCTTTCTCTAGAAAGCACTGGTGCCAGACACTGTGATCTGTTAACTGAAGCCATCTCTCCTTTTCTCTGGACACGTGGCTGTGCTGGATTGCCCAGCCTGCCTCCCAGCCGGGCGTGGCCACATGTCGGCGCTCGAGCCGAAGTGCTGAGGGCCAGTCCAGCTCATAAAGAATGCTTGTGTCGTTCCTTTACGTTCTTTTCCCTTCCTGTTGGCTGAGATGGTGATGACCAGCTGGATTTGGAAGTCATGTGGTCAAGATGGCAGAGCTTCTGCCACCTGGGTTCCTGAACAGCCCCCGTGGAGGACAGCCACTCTACCTGCATGTCCATCTCCCCAGGACTGTGACTTTAGCAAGGAGGACAGTTGTGTTGACCCACCTTGTGTCCGGGCTTATTTGTTACCATAGCACATTGTACGTGAACTGATGCAGAGCTCAAAAAATGTTGGCCGCGGTCGCACGTTGTGTGGCCTTGAGCCCGTCGGTTTACCTTTTTGAACCTCAGTTTCCTAATTTGTAGAATGTGAATAATTAGTGTGAACGACTTCAGGGATAGATGTGAGAGTCAAAAATAGAGATGAGGAATTGCCAGTGAAATGTGAAGAGCTCCGCATACACAAGGGGTTTTTCTGGTCGTCCCTTTGTGGCTGTAAAGAGTAAGGATGGGGGCTACTGTGTCTTTGCAGCTGGTGTTAGGGGGACGTGAGCCCCCTCCTCGGTACACTAAGTGTGACAAACTGGAGGGACAGGAGGCGGCCAGCATTTGCCTCCATGTGGTACCCAGACTGCTGAAGGCACTAAGAATGATTTTAGGGATGCCCAGGTAAACATTTGAATGTTAAGAGTAATGCATTGTATGTTATGAAAAAATATATAACTAGCATTCTAAACCTGTAATTTCACAAATACTTATTCCTTAGGATGAGGCTGTAACATAGGTATTTAAGGAAAATGTATACAGCAGACTTAAACAATTTAAGTAAGCAATTGTACCTGTGGCAACCACCTGGAGTGAAAATTATGGAAGTTGGTGTGTGGGTGACCTGGCGTTTGGGAAGCACTAAAACAGGTGGAATCTAGTATATGCCATCTTTAGTTCATTTGTCTTCAGTGTGTTCATTCAGCAAATAATATCTGAGTATTTACTATGACCTAGGGATGTTTTTAGGCACCAGGATACAACAGAACAAAACGTAACTCGTTGTTTATTGACTCTCTTTCCTCCACTAGGAAGAAGGTAGAGATTTTTGCCTTGTGCAGATGACATATGCATTGTACTATTAAGAAAAATAAGGCAGGAATGAGAGGAATGAGGTGTGGGTAGTGAGCTGCACCTTTAATTGGGTTGTCAAGGAAGTAGTCGTCCATAAGGTGATATTTGAGCAATGACCTGAAGGAAGTGAAAGAGAGAGCCATGGGGGAATCTGGGGGGAGGGTGTTCCAGGCAGAGGGAGCAGCAAGTGTAGAGGCCCTGAGATGAGGGTGTGTGCCTGGCATGTTCAGGTAACAAGCAGCCTGTCTGTCTGGGAGGGAATGAGTAGGGGGGGAAGAGAGAGGAGGAGTTTGGAGAGATGGGTAGTTGAGATCTATCCAAGTTGTATTTATCAATAGTTCCTTTTTATTGCTGAATAGTATTCCATGGTATGAATATACCACAGGTTGTTTCATCTTCCACCTACTAAAGGACTTGATGGTTGTTTCCAGTTTTGGGCTATTACAAATAAAACTGCTCTAAACAGTCATGTAGAGGATTTTGTTTGGACATAAATTTTCATTTCTTTGGGAAAAAGGCCTAGGAGTCCAATTTACTGGGTCATATTTTAAGTGTATGTCTAATTGTTGTAAGAAAGTGCCAAACTATTTTTCAGAGTAGCTGTTCCATTTTCATTCCTACCAGCAATGTATGAGAGATCCACTTTCTCTGCATTCTTGCCAGCATTTGATATTGTTAATTATTTTTAATATTAACTGTCCTAATTGGTATATAGTGATAATCTCGTTGCAGTCTTAATTTGCACCAATACCTAGAGATGTCGAACATCTTTTTGTGTGCTTATTTGCATTCATATATTTTCTTCATTGAAATGTCTCTTCATGTCTTTTGCCTATTTTCTCATTGGATTGGTTTTTTATTATGTTGAGTTTTGAAAGTTCTTTATATATTCAAGATACTAGTCTTTTGCCAGAAATATGGTTTGCAGATATTTTCTTCAAGTCTGTTTCTTGTCTTTTCATCCTCTTAGCAGAATCTTTCACACAGCAAAAGTTTTAAATTTTGATGAAGTCCAATTTATCCCTTTTTTTCGTTCATGGATCAAGATTTTGATGTCATGTCTAGGAACTCTTCGCCAAGCCCTACATCCACAAGATTTTCTCCCATGTTATCTTCTAAAAGTTTTTATAGTTTTACATTTAAATCTATTCATTTTGAGTTAATTTTTATATAAGGTGTGAGGATTAGGTTCAGGTTAATTTTTTGGCCTATACATATCCAATTGCTTTTGCATCATTTGTTGACAAGCTATCCTTTCTCCACTGAATTGATTTTGCTTAGAATGTTTTTAAATCTTCTGATGGAATTTTAGAGCTACTAGGTGTCTTTGATGTCATTTCTTACACGATAAAGCAACTGAATTGCAGACACGCTAATTGTGGGAGACAAGCTTTGCTGCCTTGAACAGAGCTTTGGACTTCTATTGTGGGTACTCCCACCGTCTACTTCCAGTGAGGTAAATGTTCTTGGATTTTCAGATATTTTGTTTTTGATATAAACCCAGTGGTGTGGTGTCTCTATGTAGCATTGCTTAGTTTTTAAGGTTTTCTTTGAGTCAGGGACCATTTGAGATTCTGGAAAGAGAAATTGAATTTGGCTTAATATTCTCATGGACTCTGAGCTGATAAAAGCCAGGCTGAGTTCTTCTATCCTCCTGCATTAAAAGAGATATTACTCTCAAAACTTGGTATTTTGGTGAAATCAGTTTATATAGTTTCTAGTTAGAAGCTTTCCCCCTAGAATTTGAAGTGTAATGGACCACGGGAACCCGGAGAATGTAACTGTAAGTGATAATCTTGGTAACATTTACAGCATGTTGATCAAATAAAAAAATGCTGAAGTGGGTTCGGGTCGTTGATGATAATGGATTTGTTTCTCTCAGCCTCATTTCTGTGGGTCTTTTTAGAAAAAAAATTGATAGAAACTCAAGTTTTCCTTGACTTTCTCAAGAATCCCAAACATAGATTGTAATTCTACTTCCACAGTGGTTTATCGAATCTTAGGACGGTAATAAACTTTGGAAACAACTCAATCTTAATGCAGAAGCTAAGGCCGTTTTTACATGGACAATGAAAACTTGTATATGGTCGTTGAGAACAGAAATCCATGCTGGGTTTTTTGGGGTTTTTTTATGCTAGAATATGGCTGCTATACAGAATCAAATTGTTGCTTTAAGTACTTTTGTTTTCATTCAGCTTTTATAACAAATACTGTAAGACAAATACTCTAACTATACAGTTTGGTGGGTTCAGAACACTGGCTCTCAAGGCAGACTCCTGAGTTCTAATCATGGTCCTGACCTTGCTAGCTCATCTCAGGCAGGTCACTTAAATGCTCAGAGCTTGCTTTTCCTCCTGTGTGAGTTCAGGAAACACAGCGGTGTTGTAAAGACTTAGAGAACTGAAGACCATGTTAGGTATATAGTAAGTGCTGAATAAATGGTGATGGTGGTGATGGTATTTGTAATACTAGTTTGGTTCATAATGATAGTAATAGTAATAACACATTTTGTCTTCTTTGTTAGTAAGTTTAATGTATAGATTTTCTTAATATATCATTTTACACATGGTTTCCTGTAAGGTTGGATGCATGGTATGATTTCTTAAAATCACAAGCTAAATAATCAGATAAATATCACACAGAATTTACCAGTTTGGAAAGAACCTATTCTTACTGTCTGTTCTCCCTTGGTGATATTCTCTCTGGATCGTCAGAAGGGTGTTTTAGAAAATAATATTGGTGCCACATTGTAAATGTACAACCTATACATTGTGGACCTCTTTCTCTTCTTTCTTCCTGCATGTGGACTCACATGCAAACACAAACCTCTGTGTTCTGACCATACTGAACTGTGAGGTCCCTTCAAACACTGGATTGGATGTCCTTCTGTTTACACGTTGTGTTTTCTCTACTTGAAATAAATGCCTTTTGCTAACATCTCTCCATGTCATGTCTAAGATTCAGTCCAAATAGTACTTCTCATGATGTGTGTCCTTATTTCCCACTGGTATAACCCCCCAACCCCTCCCAGCAGTGGCTGAGTCTCTTTTCATTGTTTTATCTCCAGCACCTAGCCCATGGTGGCTCTGTAGAATGAATATGTCCAGTTGCTGATTAGGAGAGGCTTATATTTTATTGGAGGCGAGGAGTTTTCTTTTTTTGATGAATGATTAGTAAATTCTTTTAATTCTTCAGGGACAAAGTTTGGGCATCTGGATGGCATCATCAGAACTTGAAAAGTTGAGAGAATAATTTTATTTCTCATTTAATGAAAAAGTGCCGATGAATAACTGATAAAAATTTAATCGAGAGAATAATCAGATATTGCTTCCAGCCATCTCCCCCGCCACCCCATGTGAAAAACCAATTACTTCACCCTTTTACCTGAGGAGCTCTTTAATCAGTGTGATTTGGACTAGTATGGAGAATTTAAGATATGATAGTTTAATACCTGTTTTTAATTTTCAGGGCTGGGGAGCTTTGTACTAAACCTCTACTTGGCACTTTTTTTCTATATTATTTACATTTATCAGCATGCTTTTCATTGTGGTAGAGTTTATTGAACTAAATGGCAATATTGCAAATAAACATGAGCATAGCTTGAGAAGCTTTTGGTTCTAATGTGAGGTCAGCTACATAGAGAACATGGAATATTTGAACTCGTTTTTGGTGTTGCTGTTATAATTGTAGCTTTGTTTTTAGTTTCCAGTAATTGGTGTCTACTGATGTTTTAATTAATTTGATGGCATGAAATAAAGGAATAAATGACTCAATAAGATAAGAAACTTGCTGGATGTGGTGGGTGCACCTGTAGTCCCAGCTACTCAGGAGGCTGAGGCAGGAGGATCTCTTGGGCCCAGGAGTTTGAGGCTGTAGTGAGCTATGACAGTGTCATGGCACTCCAGCCTTGGGTGACAGTGAGACCCCACCTAAAAAAAAAAAAGAGTATTTGAAAGGAGAGGACAACAGAGTCCAAATCTAGTCTTTTCCAAAATACTTCATATGTTTGTATGTAAAACCTAATTATTTCAGGGAAACCCTTTTGATTTAAAAAAAAAATCCTTCTTGTTTTGTAGTTATCTGGATATTTTAGGCCCTTTTGCCCTACGATTCTGGCTTTTTCTATCACTAGTCTGTTAAGTTTTTATCAACCATTTCAAGATAGGATGTCTGCTGGCTTGACAGGTGGCACTTGGCTTTATATGGAAACTTCAGTTCTGCCAGGAATTCGAGATTTTATAAAAAACTGTTTTCGAAGACTAATATTTTGAGGGTACCAAGTTGCTGACATAAGCCGACTGGTGTAAAAACATAGGTAGTCTTGGGGGAAAATCTGTGTATATCAAATATTTGAGATACCTGATCTAAAACAGTTGATATTATATCTTTTCTAATTTTATTTTTGATTTAGAAAATTTAGCTTTCAGTTATTACAGAAAACTTAGAAAAATACAGAAAAATATTAAAAGGCCATAAAGATAACCTATTATCACTTGTGCTCTAGAGAAAGCTGTTGTGATTAACAGTATGGAATTTTCATTATTTTGCACATATGTGCAATAAATATGTATGCCGCTTCTTTTAAACAAAAATAAGATCATACTAATTAGATAATTCTGTTTGTTATTTTCCTCCCAACTTGACATTAAATCAGGAGTACTTACCTGTGCATTAAAGTTTTTATTTATTTTTTTAATTAAAAATTAAATTTTTTCCTTATTCTTTTAAATTATATTTTTTTCTCAGGGCTTTGTAGGAGCATTAAAGTTTTTTGCAAATATTATTTCTGATGCCAAAGAATTTAGAGGAATAGGAGGCTGTACTCAAGTAGATATCATCATTTATTTTGTCATTTCCTTCTTAGTAGGCATTTGTGTTGTTTCTCATGTTCCACTGTTTTAATGCTGTGATGAATATTCTTGAACATAAATTTCTGTCTACTAATCAAATAAATTCTTCCAGTTGCCCTCCAGAAAATCTGTACAAATTGATGTTTCTACCTGTGATGGTTAATAATAACAACAACAGTGATAAGGGCTATTTACTGACAGTTTATTATATGCCCCACATCCTATCCCCAGCACTTTGTGTGGATTAACTCATTTATTTCTTACAAAGCACTGGCCTCCTTTTAGAGATAAAGAAATCAACATGGAGTTTATGAGAATGGTGTTTTCTAGGACCTTATTTGATGACCAACATCAAATATGATATTCTTTTTTCATCTTTTAGTCGTAAAGAACATACATCCTTTAGTCGTAAAGAACATACAAATATGATATTCTTTAGTCGTAAAGAACATACAAATATGATATTCTAGTACCTTATTTGTTTTCTAGTACAATATTTGATGACCAACATCAAATATTATATTTAGGAAAAAGTTTCCCAGTTTATTAGATGTGAATAAAAAATTCTCATTTCACATTGCATTGCTATACTACTACTAAGACTATATAATTTTTTTCATCTACCAAAAGCCAAATATTATTATCTTCCTTGGCCTTACGAAGAAATTTGTTCCTGAAAATCTTTTAGGACAAATTCTAAATTCTCATCAGTCAAAAATATAGTTACTGTTAATTTCAGTAGGAAACTTTTGAATGCATGGCTAAATTCCAAAATTAATACCAATTTATGTCAAATGACATTAAATCCTGTTAAAATGGATGCATTTTTCTTTAGGAGTAAGTTAACATAACATAACACGACCGTATCCTTGCATTATTTACCCTGTAGTGGGCCTGCTACCTATCTGTGCTCCTTCAGCTTTTTTCTAGCATTACATAGAGTGCACTTAATATTCTACTCACCAAGTATTCATTTAATACTCAGTGTTTATGTAATTGAAACTTTAATGCAAGCCTCATTCAAGAAAACCATAAACCATACAGAAAAAATCAATGAAACCACTGCGAGCGATACATGAGATAATCAGTATTGCAAACTAGCAGACAACTAGCACACTTAAATCAAACGCACAAGAATAAGGCTGTTTGCATGATGTTTCATTTCCCAGCTTTCAGCTGCTCACAAGGCATGAGGTTGCTAAAATGATCCTTGTAAATGCAAATAAATGCTGTGTAAGTTGAACAAGGTCTGTTAAATGAAATTCCTCATTAAGTCAAACTCTGGTAACCTGTTGGATGTATCTCAGGGTCTTACAGTGTTATAAATAATGGGATCGGGGAGAGGAACTGAAGTTTATTTCATGCCCTGTTGCTCAGTTAAGCATTTTAATTGAGTTTTGCCAAGGGAGGGTTTGGAGCAAAGAGACCATGTGATTAGATTTCAGTTTTCCTAAAGACCACTTTGGCCCTTGTATGCAGAGTGGACTGTAACTGGCGAAAGTAGAGTTTGTAAACCAGAGTTAGGATGCTGTTTGGAGAGTCAGGTGGAAAGACCGGAATGGGAGACTTAGACCACCTGCATCAGGATAACATGAGATACCTGTTAAAATGCAGATTCCTCGGCTCCCTTAGATATCATCTGTGGGTAAAGCCTAGGAATCTGCATTCTATGGAGTTGCTCACAAAAATCTCCCACATTAATGTCTGAGAACCATTGAACTAGCGATCTCTGGGGTCCATTTTAGCTCTGGCATAGGGAAAAAACAAAATCCCCAAAACTCCAAAACACGTGGATCTGTTGTGTGAGTTTTTCAATAAAGAAAAAGATACTTTAGTACTTTTCCATGAGAATTCATTTCAATGTGTGTTTTGAAGAAATAGGGACCATTTCTGAATAGGCATTAGGCATAGTCCATAGCCTTTCCTTTTCCTTTCCCTTTCCCTTTCCCTTTCCTTTCCTTTCCTTTCCCTTTCCCTTTCCTTTCTTTTCCTTCCCCCCACCTTTCTTTTTCTTTGCTTAATCTTCTCTTAGGGGAGAGGAAGTTCCTCCCACAACCCTCCCGTCAGGCTTCCTGTCAGTTGTCGCTGGTGAAGATTGCGTCATGTGCTCATTGCTCAACCAGTCATTAGCAAAGATGTGGAAATCTCCGTCATTGGCTGAGCTGATGAATGATTTAGAAAAATATACTGGGGAATCACTTATAGTGTCCACTGTGACTGTGTTGCTGATGAGTGGCCAAGCTAGGATTTGAACCCTCCATCTGTCCGACTCCCAAGCCTACAAAATTTACCCTAAGACATACAGCCTTTCTAAATGTCTATCTGCTTGCAATGAAGCCTTCCAATTGTATTGGTTTCTTGACGGGGTTAGACTTTGACGACCAGTGTTCTCAAATTATGTTCAAGTGTCCACTTGTTGGCTGGCTTTATCGACAAAGCTTGCCTGTCCCTCAGCTCCGAGGGCATCTCCTGATCCACGGAGCTCCTAGCTAAGGCAGAAGGACTTCATTTGCATTCAGCTGTGTGCTGCCCTACAGCAGTTTAAACAGCTGCACACTGTCATCTGGGAGATGAAATGCCAAGTGTAACTACAAGCTGGAAATGTGTTTATGTGCATCAGCTTGGAAACAATGGAGGGGGCAATTTCTGAGCCTTTGCAGGGGGGAGCCCAGCCCAAATAGGGCCACTAGGTGCCAGGCATTGCAATTGCATTTTCTCTTTGACATTCAACAGCAATCTTGTGAAATATGTACTATCATTATCTATCATTATCCTTATTTTACAAAAGAGAAAGCTTAAAGAGTTTAAGTGGTTTGTCTAGACTCACCCAACTTGTAAATGATAGAGTCTAGATTTGAATTCAGGACTATGGGACTTTGAAGCTTTCATTTAAATCTTTTTAAAAATTGCGAAATATAGCATATAAAATACTGATAAAATTCATACAACATATGTATATTTTAACGTGTATTTATAAAGTGAACATCACTCCCCAGGACCTAAGTAGAAATGTACCAGCACCTAAGAAAGTCTCCCTTTGCTATTTTTTTTTTTTTGCTGATTTGTATCCATACCTCTAATTCTTACGGTAGCCATTTGGATGTGAAACTGACACTCTTAATTATCCTGTTTAATTGTCCTTCTTAACAAGTCATAATGTGGTACAGGGGAAAGCTAAGTGGATCAGAAAACAGAGGCTTAGATACTTCCTTTCTGAACTGTATTTACCATGGGTGAGTCATGTCTCGCCAAAAGGAAAGGCGTAGGGCAAATAACTTCTGTAAACCTCATCCACCACTATCTAGGATAAAGAGGTGGTTACCTGGAACATGAAGACCAGGTTGGAGCACAGTCTTTGCTTGTTTTTCTCTTCGTTAATTTAGTAGTGTGGTTATATAAACCCTTAATGATTTCAGTGACAGACTTCACTCATTTTGAATAGCAAGTATTTTGTTCATTTATGTAAGTCAGTAAATTACCCTTACACCTATTGATTAAAATGTCCTAGCTCTTGAAGGACTCACAAGTATAATTTCTCTGAGACAGACTGTACTTTTGTGTTTTAAAATCCACCGTCGGGGCCTGTGCATGATAAAGTGGAAGCAAGTGGTTATTAATTTTTTATTGAGATCTTCTGAGTAAGTGTTTTCTCTTGGTTGGTTTCAAAAGGAGTCATATTCCTGAATCTAATTAGAGGCTGTTCATATACTGTGGGCTTATTAAGATTCAAGGCACCTTTTTATTTTAGCCTGTCTGATATCCCTTTTTAATTTCACTTAAATTTGAATTACTCTAAACATCATCTGGGCATATTGAGGATACTCAGTAATATTAATAAAGATAATGTTGAGGAATCTGTCCCATCTTCTTATTCTCAAGTCCCATAACCTTTTTCTTGATTCCGGCTGTGAAAACATGGGACTGTGCTGCCCCTCTCTCTCCCTGCGACAATCTTCAGTAATCATACCTGTCCTGGTGAGCCTGGACAAAGCCTCGGGATCCTACTTCATGCATGTCTCTGCTCATGAGTTAGTGTTCCCTGGATGTTTGGAATAGAACAGAACATCTCTGCTTGAATGCCTCTTTACAGTATTGCCATGCAAGCTCTTAACATGTTGGATGTTCCAAAGCTAGTAACTATCTGCCCTGAAAGAAAATACAAAAAGGCAAGCTCTTGAAGGCTCTGTAAAGCAAACAAAAGCAGGGAAATGCTTGGGGGCAGTTGAAATTGGAAAGGACAGGCATGTTCTGAGTGTCCAGTTTTTACTTCCAGCTTTGGTCGTGAGGACAGGCTTCAGTGGTGGCTAAACTCCAGTGGTAAACTTGTAGTCGGTCAGCCCTGCAGACCTGGAGGACAGAGTTTGGGACCACCCAGTGGCTAGAAAGTGGGTGGGGGTGGTTATCTTGGGAAAGAGTCAGAGAGGGGGTTTCCTAAATTCTGTGTATGAACTCTGCCCAAATCAGAAAGTACCCCCTGAAGAACACATGCGTGAGGCTGACTGTAAGTGGCCCAGCTAAGGTAAAAAAGAACTAAACTAAGATTTGAGCTTCTGCCCAAGAGACAGAGTTTGCAGTTTGAGTCTGCATATGTGTCACCCGTGAATCACTCTTCACTGAGATCTCAGCTATTTTCACTTATGTCTGATACACACAATGTAAATACATGCTTTCCCACTGTTCAGTTGCCTGTCTGAGTTTCATATGCTGCTTGACAGTTGTTGGGCTTAGGGAGGCAGGGAAAAAATCTGAAAAATGTATCACTAGTGTGAAGTCTCAGCCAAGGCAGGAGTTTGATATGAGATTTGAGGGGTGATGGTTCTGCCCCAGTTCCTACTTCTTTTGCACAATTACTGGTGTGTTATGAAGATTTCTCTCATGCATTTGAATGTCATGGGGTTACATCATGTTGCTTTACTGGCTCTTCAAAATGGTGTTGGAAGTAGTGTTGAAGATTGTAAAAATCATAGTAATAATAAATGATAATAGCTAATATTTTCTGAGCTCTTGTTACATGACAGACATTGTCCTTTCTAAGCACTTTACCTGTAGTAACTCATTCTATTCTCATAGTAACCCTGTTTATTATTCCTATTTTACAGTCACGGCACAGGGGTGTTGAATATGTAGCTATTAAGTGGTGAAGCCAAGAGCCAACAGGCAGAGGAAGATAAGTCAGTGTGATATAAATGCACGTGCATGCTCTCTGACATGCACATGGAATTGGGAGGTAGGTATTGTCTGCACTGAGTTCCAGCAGATTCCTAAGGAAGATAATCATTAAAAATACCATTTTGTTGCTATTCTGTCCTATCAAGTTTACTGACATGAACTTGTTAGGGAAAAGGTTAAGGAACACTATAATACTAAGGGTCCTGAAACTGAATGAACCCTTCAATCAAAGGGATCAGTTTTGAGCAAGTAGTTTGCTTATCTCAGATGAGTTAGAGTCTGCCTAGGCAATTGTTTGTTGACAGGTATGGTGGCTAAAATATTGCTGAAATTTTTATTCATATCAGAGAGCAAATTATTGAGTGTAAATTAGAATGAAAGGATGAAAATGTGTTTTATGAGAGAATTAATAGTTTACTTTGTTTGGACAGGAATTCTTGAAATCTTCGCAGCGAGTCCTCCAGACTCTTGATGGTAACCTTGGTGATGGTAGTGGTCCTGGTCAAAAGTTGGCACAGGAAAGCGAAATCCCTGCCTAATGTGTCACCAGAAATCATTTTACAATACACTGAGCACGGTAGTGTCCTGGTTGTGAAGTTAGTTGGACTGTGCAGGATCCATGTGGATACAGAAGAAAGTTGTAGCATTGGCTTAGGTGGATGGATGGAGGGTGTCCAGAATGGAGATGTGATGTTTCGGCTCTGTGCTGCGTCGTTTAACCACACCTGCAAATTTTCCTCTTCTTAACACCATGGCTATAACATGGACACTTTATTCCCATAAAGAAGTAGCTTGTGTCGGACTAACAGATAACAGATAAAACAGTCATAACTTCTGGACAAGTATTTAAAATAAATAAAATATTTAAAAAATATTATATTGTTTGAAGGTCTTGGAGAATAGCTCAAATTAGGCAGAAAATGGAGCAGATTGCATCCTTGAAGGAGGGGAACCACACTGAGTGAGACCCACGTTTATGTGGCTTTTCCTCTGAGGGCCCTTCCCAGCCCACAGTGTGCCTTAAACAACTGTCCATTAAAATGTTATTTTTCCTTTTTTTTTTTTTTTACATAGTGAAGTTTTGGCTCTGTTATTGCCAGGTAAGCTTATTGAACATAGACATTGATAGGAAGCATTGTTCTTTAATTGATATTTAATATAACTAGGTATTTTCCTGGCATTTCATTATGGGGTATTTATTTAATTTCATGTAGTCTTGGGGAATAAGTCATTGGAATTATGCCTATTACATTATTTTATACATTATAGCCCATGAGGAGATCAAATATAGAATGAAGGAGTCAGGTTATATTAACCATATGGCTTTTGGTTTAGGACTTGGTTTTTGAAAACATGCAAAATTTGGATTGCTTTTTCTGTGTTTGAAAGGTTTGACCTCCATGTAAACGACTTTACTATAGAAACTGATTGCAGTGTACTACATTGTTTATGAATATTGATAGAATAAATATTTAATGGATACATTTTGCTAGTAAGTACTTCATCTAGCATAAAATTATAGAAATTTTACTTGAGTTAGTCTGCGAAACAGCCAGAAAAAAATGATCATGTCCTTTTGAATAACTTTAAAAACATTTTACTTTTCATTATTAATTTGTTCTTGCTTTTGGTTTCTGGCTGAGGCACGTTAATTAAAAAATGCAGCACCTGTACATTCATCCTCCTTCCTACACTTGTGGATTCTAGCCATGAAGGTGGTGAAAAGCAAAATTTAACAAGGTCAGATTTATATTTCAATATGGATTATGAAATATCTTTGTTCACGTTAGCTAAATCTGTGAAAGATCAAATGGGTTCTTTGCTTGACAGTCTATTTTGGTGATGTAATGGTTATGCTAATGAGGGCATGTTTGGAGCCTCTGCTTTGTGTTAGGCACTGAGATGCCTGCTTCAAAGGCAAGATCTGCTTGATTACAAACGATAACCTACCAGGAGAGTGATTAAAGTCATAGGCTCTAGAAGTTAGGTTTGAATCTTTGTGACCTTGGAAGAATGTCTTAATAGGTCAGTGCCTCAGTTGTCCATCTGTAGTTGGAGACCCTCCTCCTCCTACCTTGCTACTTCAAAATAATATGCCGAAACAGCGCTGTGTTTCCTGGTCACTTCCCATTAAATGGTTGTGGTCATCATCATAGTGGGACCAGGACTCAAGCAGGTCTCTGTCTCCAGTGTCCATGACCTGAGCCACCTCACTGTGTGTCTGAGCATGTTGCCTGATGCACAGTAGGTGTTCAGGAAATGAGCTCTGAGGTATCTGTAGAATTTGGGTTTGAACTGGCTTGGTTAGCCATTGGTACATCATTGATGGCTGGATGCAGAGAGAAACTTCTTAGCTTTGGAGTCTTAGAGATAAACGATGGTCACATGGGCTGAAATTTGCATTATTCTAGAAACATGACTATTGAACTATTAGCCCTGGGAAGTGCCTGGCCTTGTCTAATACAGTTTATTGTCACAGAAACCATTGTTCTTTGTCTGCCATGAAGGCAGTTCATTTTAGATTGAGGGTCATCTTATCAGTGGTCTTTATATCTAGTTATTTATTAATAATTATCATTCAACAAATACTGATGAAGCACCTTGCACATGACCAGACTGTCCCAGGCATGGGGGACACATCAGTGACCACACCAGACATGGTTTGTGCCTTCGAGACCATCATGATCTCATGGGACAGGCCCGGCGTTGACAGATCACACATTGGGAGGTGTTTTGAGGAAAAATGATGGGTTGGCAAACTTATTCTGTAGAGGACCATATACTAAATACCTTACACTTCCAGGCCTTACATTTCCTGCTATAAGCACTCAACTCTGTCACTTCAACATGCAAACAACCATTCATAATACATAAATGAATGGCTATGGCCGTGTTCCAATAAAACTTTATTTATAAGAACAGGCCTTGGGTGAATAAGGCTATAGGGCCGTAGTTTGCAGACCCCGATTTAGGGAGTGAGGAAAGGTTTTCTGGAGAAAATTATTTATTCGAAAAGGTGATTTAGGCCCTTGAAACAGAATTCAAAAGATACATGGGGTATTAGAGTAAAAATGAAATCTCTCACACCTCCCATTCCCTTCCACAGAGGAGAGCACTCTTACCAGTTTGGGATGTAATGTTCTGTGCATATAGTTTATTTTATCAGCCACACCTATACATTTGAATAGACTTTTTTAAAGGCCATTTTATCCAGTAAGTTAGCTGAGTTAGCCAAGTTTTTATGAGAAAAAGCTGGTGCTGGGCTGGATACAGCGGCTCACACTTGTCATCCCAGCACTTTGGGAGGCCAGGATGGGAGGATCGCTTGAGACCAGGAGTTCAAGACCAGCCCGGGCAACATAGCAAGACCCGTCTCTCCAAAAAATAAAAATAAAAAATAAAAAAAAACTAGCCAGGTGTGGCACCTGTCTCTATTCCCATCTACCTGGGAGGCTGAGGCAGGAGGATGGCTTGAGCCCAGGAGTTCAAGGTGATAGTGAGCTATGATGACACCACTGCACTCCAGCCTGGATGACAGAGCAAGACTCTGTCTCTAAAAAAAAACAAAGAAAGAAAGAAAAGAAGAAGCTGCTGAGGCTTCTGGATCTAGTGTTGTTCGATGATGGGATGGGGCTGGCGGCTCCACTCGTGTTTAGTCTTTCTCCATCAATAAGCGAGACGCAGTCTTTCAGTCCTTAATACAGATGAGGCCCTGTGAAAATTAGTGTCTGCTCCTGAGACATTCTGATAATAAAAGTGTTATTGCTGTGAGAAGGAACACCTCTGGATTTGCCATAGAATGGCTTAGAAAATGAAGTTCACAATCTGGGGCCCCTTATTCTGCTTTCACTTTTGTAATTTTAGGGAAGGAACTAAAGTTTCTTGATTCTCAAGTAAGCCGAGTACGTGTGGCAGTCTGCTGCAAATGTGTGCGAAACTTGGGTTTGATAGCACCCCAGGTGGAATCTTTACTCTGGTTTTTGTCGTGGAATCCTGTGATGATTTAATCCGTGGGCTGGCTGATCTGCATTTCCTTAGTTGGGAAATAAAATAGCATAACAGTAGAGCAGCTCATTATCATTTCGTCCCATGGTCTGGGCCAACTACCGTGTTTCCCTGAAAATAAGAGAGGGTCTTATATTTATTTTTCCTCAAGAAGATACCCTAGGGCTTATTTTCAGGGGATGTGTTATTTTTTAAGTACGGTACAACCATCTACATTGATTCAAATATAGTTAAGTCGTCTTCTTCTGGAACATCATCATCACTCTCCAAACCCCGAATCCCATCCTGAATGTCTTGCGACTCTATTTCCTTTAGAGCCATTGGCCCCGATCTCTCATGTGGAGCCATAGAGCTGTCATGGGGCAGATGAGAAGGGCTGCTCGTGTTCTTGACCGCTCCGCGACGACATGCATGGGTTGTGCAGATGCTCTGCGTAGCCACGCCCGTCACTAGGTCTTATTTTCGGGGTAGGGCTTCTATTGTGCAAATGCTTAGAAATCCTGCTAGGGCTTATTGTGTGGGTAGGTCTTATTTTGGAGGAAACACGGTAGCAGGGTGTTTCTGATAGAGTCAGAGAGGCTGGTCAAAATACATTGGTGGTTTTTACTTAATAAAGCAGAGATCTTTGTATGTCTGCTTTGGGAGGGTACTTGGGTGCTTTCCCTGAGCTTGGGAGCTCTCCTGGGGGACTCTCAGTGCTGGTGTAGGAGAGCAGCAGGGGGGAGCTTTCTCCTCTGGGCTCTCAAGGTGTTTATCCCCATCTCTTTCATATGTAGAGCAAGGGGCTGCAAACTTTTTCTTAAAAGTCCAGGGAGTACATGTTTTAGGCTCTCAAAAGCAAAAGCAGCCACAGACAGCAAGTATGGAAATTGGCATGCATTGCTGTGTTGTCATAAAACTAGTTGATTTAGGACTTTGTATCACGTGTTGGTTCAAAAGAGCTGATTAAAACTTAGTGTTCTAGGGAACTATGTTTCCCTTTGTATTCTAACTCTTTGTTGATGGTATCCTTGTGGAACATTGTGTCCTGAGGATTGTGAGGTTGAGGCCCTTCTTTGGGGGAAAGGAGGCCCTTGATTAGTTATGTCTGTCATAGGTTCATCTAGGGAGAGCATTGGTACCAGTGCTGTGCATACTTGCAGCTACTGTGCATACTTGCAGGAGTGCCTTGTGAGCAAGAACTTCACCATTTATCTCTGTATATCCAGTACTTGGCACGATAGTTAAGGAAGGCTTATCAAATGAATGGATGTTTAGCTTGATGCCTTCCTGCAAAACCACATTTAAACACTTTAAGCTATGCAATAATTGCTTACTATATGCTTGTAGCATTAATGTAAATATCTTTTTATTCTGGTGGTTTTCCAAAGAAAGGAAAGTCACTGCATTCTGTGTTTAATGTCCTCAGCCGTTAGTGTTTTATCTTTCAATATAGTAGAACCACCAAAGTCTACAGTTTAAATGATTTTCTTTATTCTTAATGTGTTTTTGCTTAAGACCTTCCTATTTCTTACAAATAATATAAACAACATAGTGTAATTAGCATTTGTTTTAACATTTCTTTTGAAATATGTAGAATGGATAATTAAGGAGTGTTTTTTTTTCATGTTTGCTATATAAAATAGGTTTCATTCCTTTATAGTAAATAGATTGTAGTACCTTATAATACATACCTCTGAATCCTTTTTTTATAAGCATAATATGCTGTGTCCCATAATTTATCTTTTGTGTTTCTTTGGGGTTTCTTTTGGGGGAGGGAGACAGGGTCTTGCTCTGTAGACTGGACTAAAGTGCAGTGGCGTCGTTGTATCTTATTGTAACCTTAAATCTTCTGCTCAAGTGTTCCTCCTGCCTCAGCTTCCTGAGTAGCTGGGACTACATGTCTGGCTAATTTTTCTGTGCTTTGTAGAAATGGGTCTCGCTCTTGCCCAGGTAGGTCTCAAACTCCTGGCCTCAAGCAATCCTCAGGCCTCAGACTCCTGGAGTGCTAGGATTACAGGCATGAGTCACTATGATGCTCAGCCTTTTCTTTTGTGTTTTTGCAGGATGAGAAGGAGGCAGAGAGCAGGATAAGAGGATGCTGTAATTAAAGTTGATTTTCCTAGCATATAACGTGTGGTATAATGAAAAAATATATATTTGGTCTTTGTCCCAGGTCCTTGGCACAAACCTCCTAAAACTCCTGGTATTTCTTGAGTGATAGGGGCTTCTTTTGTTATTTATAATGAGCCCCTTTCAACCATACCTTTCAACACCTCTGGGTATGGGAAAGAGATGGAGATTGAGTTTATTCCTTTTTTTTTTTTTTTTTTT
>VBSM01002035.1:24527347-24547248 GCA_008086735.1 Cheirogaleus medius | reverse complement strand
TCCCAGAGTGCTAGGATTACAGGCGTGAGCCACCGCGCCCGGCCGAGATTGAGTTTAATCACCAGTGAATGGCCAGTCTCTTAATCATGCCTAAGTCATGAAACCTCAATTAAAACTATGAAACAGCGAGATTAGGAGAGCTTTCAGGCTGGTGACACATTGAGGTGCTGCTTAGATACTAAGTGTCTATTTTGCAAGGGTCCTTTCCTCTGTGTGTGCTTTTCTGAATTCGCTGTCATCACAGTGGACTTTTCAAATGAGTGACAGTATTTATTTCAAAAGTTTCCTGGAGGAAAGTGAATGTCATGCATTCTGCACTGTGTAATTTTTTTTTCAGGTATTATTTTGAAGTTTCCTTTTCATGTTATCCAGTTTTCTGAAAGCTTGCCTTGAATTTAACTTCTATGGGTTATTCTTACAGATAAAGGTAAGATCTAGGTGATTCTTCTTCCTCTCTCTTCCTCTGGCTAAAAAAAACTCAAACTACTCCAAGAGAAGAGATGACTAACACAGACTGAAAGATTTGGCATATATGTTTTTCTTTCATAACTAGGACATTTTATGTGGAGTATTGGGGAAGGCAATGGAATTTAATTCTCAAGATTGTAATTTCTCCTATAAATGTAGATTTTTGACAGTGGAATTGTGGGAAAGGGGGCATTCCCTACGATGTTGTCTTTTTTCTTTAAAAAATAAAATCTAAGATCTGGTTTTCCATAGCAGTTATATTTTATTCATCGACAAGAATGAAATCTCTTTCTAAACACACACAGCGGACTTCAAGATCTTGCAGACACCAATTATTATTCTGCACAGAGAACGTTCCAAATGTCAGAGAGATGATCTCGGGAATTTCCCCAGCAAAGGTTGCCCATTTACTGCTCCCCAAGTCATTTCTTTGGCATGCCAGTGTGACAGGTGAACCTGTGAGATTGAGTTAGCCAGGTCGCTCAGAACTGCCACTATAAAGAAGTGATGAGAAGTCTATTGCTATCTGGTAAATCCCATTAAACCCAAATGTATCCTCAACTATTAAGTGCTATTAGATTGTTAGAAGGAGCAGAAGTGGGTTGATTGAAATAAAGTCTGCCCCTTTGCAAGCTTTCAACTGAATTTATTGGAAAGGACTCTGGGGAATAATTTAAAGAGCGCTAACCAAAGGGGAACTGCAGGAGCCGGAGGATGGTGGCAGGGCCCTGTGAAGGAGCCGCATCCGATGCACTGAGGTGACACACACTTGACCCCTGGCGACGTGACGCTGAGCGTGCATGTGTGTGGTTCTTTAGGGTTTACAAAGCTCCTTCACGGACATTGTCTGATTGTTTGTTCCCTTCCAGCCACCCTGGAAGGTTGGGTGTTGCGTTGTACTAATATCTCTGCTTTCCTCACTCGGTGTGACAGTCTCATTCGAGGTGGCAATCCTGAAAAACAGTGGTCTTCTCATACCGGTGATGTGTTTGGGCAAAACATGGCTGAATAAAAATATCTAGTATTTTCCCTTCTCCGAGTATAGTTAATGATCTGCTCTGGTGGCATGCGTAAGTGCGTAGAATGATTGGCCGGGGTTACCTGAACAATTAATGGCCCCAGAACAAGATTTTTTCCCTCCTTGTTGAAGATTTAAGGAATGAACACATGGCCATTGTATTATTGTACACGTCTGGATTTCTTTTGAAGTGAGTACCTCACAGGGAGGTGATTCCTGCAACCCAAACCTCCTTTTGCCCCCCTAGGGACTCACTTGAATGAGTGGAGGAAATGACACACACACATACATTATTGAATGAGATAGAACAGTGACCTAATTTTCAGGAAATAACTTCTAGAGTTATTTATGGCAGAAGTGAGTATAAAGTCAGTTTTTATGCATATGAACCTGATATAAGACCAAGCTACTGGGCACAAACCTTTAGACAGTCCATGGATGAAAAATATCATCCCCTTTTTCTTGCATGAGCTCACCTGTTCTACAGAGCGTGGTCTGGGCAGGCCACGAGGGCTGTGCCTAAGCCTGTGGGTGGACACTGGGGCCGGCTGCTGAGAGTGTGTGGACACCACCAGGCCTCAGTTACTCATGTGTGACATGAGCTGTTGGCAGGGCATGATCTCAGGTTTCTTCCAGATCTTATTAATCTTTTAAAAGTAATTAGAAAAATTATTACTCTTATTAAAAGTAATTAGAAAAATACTAAGAGCTTGTCCTCTTTCATTTTATTGATTAATAAATTCATCTTCATGAAATTAAATGTAGTTATTAAATTAATTACATTAAATATGTAACTTTTTATTTAGAAAAGTGGAGAATGTGGAGATTCATACCAGTCACCTGTGGGTCCAGTATGAAGGAGTTTCACATGTTGCCATTTTCTCATATTTGCTCAGATTGTTTTCAGATAAAAGATATAAAGTATAACTCATGAAATTGAAGTCTCTTGGTACCTCATCCCAAAACCTACAACCTTCTCTGACCCTCTAACATAGACATTGTCCTAACCTTGGCGTGTCACCTCCCAGACTATTTTGATATATCAATGTATATGTGTCCATAAGATTGCTTAATATTATTTTTCTATTTAAGTGTACATAAATATTCTTATGTATTCTTCTTGTTCTGCCTTTTGTTTGTTTTTTGTTTGTTTTTCTCTCTTGGTGTTTTGCTTTGGAAATATATCTGCATTGATGTATTTCATGAACTGATTCATTCATTTGAACCATTTCACAGTATTCCACTGGATATGCCATATCTTATTAATCCTCAGTTTTTATTTCTACCTAGTGTCTTTTTTGTTATTTCTACCTAGCGTCTCTTTAATCAAGGGGGACCTTGTATTTTCTTCTTGAAGAAAAGCTCAGACAGGCCATTGCAGCAGGATGGGGTTTCTGCAGGGTAGTTTGTCTGTTGCCTGCTGGGATTAATATTAAATAATGGAAGAAGGTTATAGGGTCAAAGATCCAGCGGCTCTGATGTGGTGGAGTGATGTATGGGAATGTCAATAATTAAGTGTAACACAAAGGCCATGTCTTAGTCTGTTTCCTTTTGCTCAGAATACCTGAAACTGGGTAATTTATAAAGAAAAGGAATTTATTTCTTATAGTTTGGTGGCTGAGACGTCCAAGGTCAAGGGGCTGCATCTGGTGAGGGCCTTCTTGCTGGTGGGGACTCCCTGCCGAGTCCTGAGTTGACGCAGGGCATCGCATGGTGAGGGGTCTGAGTGTGCTGGCTCACGTCTGTCTTCCTCTTCTTATAGAGCCACCTGTTCTCCTCCCATGGTAGCCCATTAACCCATTAATGAGGGCAGAGCCCTCATGATCCAGTCGCCTCTTAACGATCCTACCTCTCAGTGCTGCCACACTGGGGGTTAAGTGTCAACATGAGCTTTGGAGGAGGCATTCAAACCATAGCAAGACAGTTTGGACAAAAAAAATCCAAGGGCAAGGTTGTTTGTAAAGAAATGCTATTTTTATTTTTGGAGGGGGAGCGTAGGGAGAAGTGCAGAGGCTGTGCCTCTCCTTTAAAAATATTTAAACTTCAAAAATGCTTTTTCTTATGACTAGCAAATATATAAAGTTCACCACATTCATATGAATTATCATTGTAAAGTGTATGTTTGTTTACACTACTAGATTTCTTTTTCCCTTAAACCCACGTGTAATCCACAAGTAAACTTTGCTTCGTCACCATACTGTATCCAGAATCCCTCATTTCTCTCTGCTCCACCTCCACTTCCCTTCTCTGTAATCTAGTTGAGGAAGCAGCACACTGGCCTGCTAGCCAGATTCTGCTTTTGTAAATAAAGCTTTATTGGAACACAGCCATGCCCACTCATTTATATATCATCTATGGCTAGCTGTGCTACAAAGGCAGAGTTAAATAGTTGCAACAGAGACTACCTGGCCCTTAAAGCTTAAAATAGTTACTCTCTGGCCCTTTATAGAACAAGTTTGCTGACTCTAATCTGGTTTAACGCAGCTCTCTCCTAACTGGTTTCATTCTCCAAGCAGAAGACAGAGTGACTTTTCTAAAGTCTGAAATTGATTTTCTCACTTTCCTGCTTAAAACTTGGAGTGAATAAAGTCTGACCTCCAGACTGCAGCTCACAAGCACCTGGGTGCCCTGTACCCCTTTCCACGCTCATCTCTCACCATGCGTGCCTAGTTCTCGCACAAACCAACCCCTTTCCTGCCTCGAACCTCGGAACATGCTGGCCCCTCGGCCTGCTGTGCTTCGACCCCGATTCTTCACAGGTGTACCTCATGTCCATGTTCAGGTCTCTGCACAAATGTCATTTCATCCGAGGTGACCATTCCGTCTAAAGTTGACCTGCATAATCCCTCGTGTATCTTTTATTTCCTTCATAGCACTTTGCACTCTGTGTCATTACACTCTTCACTTATGTGTTCATGTCTTTCTTCCCTGCCTTCCTCCCGAGGACAAAAGCTTGGTGACCACAAAGAACTTGCCTGTGCAGGTGACTGATCTCGGATGACATTGTAGATGCAGTGGAGAACTGTTAAATGAATGAACAGAATCTAGATTCTGCCAGTTTCCTTGGTTGGAGTTACATGCCAGTATATGTTTATGCTACCTTAATTTGTTTTCTTTATCTTTAAGAAAATCTTGCCCACTTCTGTCCACAATGTCTAATTAAGGTGATTTTCTTCTGCAGCGTGATGGAGCTGGCATAGTCTCCAGCAGGGATGGACAGGCATCTGAGACGAGGGTGTTCAGTGTTTTTAGAGCCGTTTATACATTTGTTTCTACTGTTGTGCTAATATGCTAATGTTTATCAAGGTTGTATTTTTCCCCTCCCTTCCCTTCTTGCTACCGGCAGAGCAGCATTATGGAGTTATGGAGCGAACTCTCCTTTGGGCATTTGTCCTTACTACAAAGAGTTTTACATTTCTTTGCTCCTTAAAAAATATGCTGCTTTTCTGCTGAACCTAGGATAAAAAGAACAAGGCAGTATCTTTTGAGAATCTTAATTCCTCAGACTTAGTGAAACCCATCCAGCACCTTCTCTTTCATTCAGAGCTCCCCATCTCCCCCCCGACACTCATATTCAGTACAGCTCTGCACCTTCCTGAGTGGGATCCACACACCACGGCCTCCTGCTTCTCTTCCCGCCCTGGGTGACTTCACGGCTGAGGACCCACTGGGAGAAGAGTCACTGTCACTGTCTGGTTAAAGGGGCACGGGGTCTGCAATCCGACATACCTGGATTTGAAACATGGCTTTGCCTCTAACCAGTGCTGTCATCCTGAGCAGGCAATTAGCTACTCTGGGCCTCAATTCGCCCATCTGTAAAATGGGCTTCTGCTGAATTCGCCTTTACTGGGCGAATTCAACAAGGTAACGCTCATTAAGTGGATAGCACGCTTTCTGGAGCTTCACGGCACTCAGAAACGTTCACCAGTATTCGATTTGGTTTGAAAACATAAGACTCTGTCAAGGCACCCCAAGAAGAATGAATTCTAAAATAGGAACCTGCTATGGTCCAGTTTCTGAATGGTCTGAAAGCTGAACTTTCAATTCTTTTCTGGTAGGGTAGATGATTTCGTTGTTATGTTTTAAACAGAAGCTGCTCTCCTTGCTGCTGTGGGCCTTACACAGGAGGTTGGTGCTGTATCAGACATGCATTATGGATGCAGCAGAAATGGCCTCAGGCTGCTGGTCTGATCCTAGTCTGGTTCCTTGTGAAGAAGAGCTCAAGTATTGTTTCTCTTGATCAGGAAACTTTGAAGTACTTTTCTTCCCTAGCCATCTACTCTAATTACATTTCACATCCCACCAACATTGTGTTTTCAAGTCCCTGTCATCATCATTATTGTTCCCAATTTGTCAGCTACCTTATTTTTCAAACTGTAAAGTAAAAAAAACAGTATTTTTAGGTCAGGAATGGTAATATAGTTTTTGTATGTGGTGGTTCCAAGTATTTTTTTTTTTTTTTATTGACACAGGATTTACAGACTAACTAAAAAGAAAAAAAATGTCACTTATAGTAATAGAAAGCTCATGGGTTTTTTAAGCAGGGAACTGTGTTCAAGTTGGGGCTCTCAGTCAGCGGAGTGGCCTTAGACAAGTTACTTAACCTCTCTTACCTGCAAACTTCTTTACCTCTGGGATGGAGATAGTCTAGCTCAAATGAGATGAAACGCAAATTTACTTAGCACAAGAAGTGCATTTTTAGATGCTTACTGAATGTGAGATTTTTCTGATTCTTCCTATTGGAAATTACTATTCTATCTCTTTCTCTGATTCTTGAGTGATTCAAGTGTAGAGATTCCGTGATTAGAGTTTAAAAATACCTCCCTTAAATGCATTTAAAACAACGAGTAGGGCACCTTGGACCCTGTTTTAAAAAAATCATGTATGCGATCACCTACTATTTTTATCCTAATGATTGCTGAGTATCTACTTATTACAATGTTCCTACCCCTTTATGTTTATGCATTAAATAATAATAGCTAACATTTTTTGAGTACTTATCATCACCAGCGTTCCAATTGATTTGCAGTATTAACTCATTTAATCCTCAGCAACCTGTGAGGATGGGCCTGTTAGTAGCCTCTCTTTTATAAATGAGGAAACTCATTTCAGCTGTCATTTCTGCCATTCATATAGGGTTGGTAGTATCTCTTTGTACCTCTACTAGTTTGAGAACTCAGCTGCAGGGGGCGAATTAATTGTTTAATTAATTTCCTTACAGCGTGCAAAGCAGGGATGACCCAAAGGGAGAGTGGTTAGGAGCGATGTACTTCTCAACAAAAGGAATGTTGTATTTTCAAAGCCGACTCCAAATGAAGACCTTGCACTTTAGCCTGAATACAGAGTAAAATATGTGTCATTACCCACGTTCTTGCTCTTCCTTCTACATCTGCGTTATTATTTTTCCCTCTGCGTAGGCTCAGTCTTCTAATAATAATGCTTTTGCTTTTCTTATCTATTTCTTTAGCATTTTTTCTTTTCTTTTGTTTTTTTTTTTCGGAGAATAGCAGCAGGTAGTTTTAGGATATTTTCATGCTAAAAGAGAAGTTGACATGCTGGAATCATCACATTAAAGCTTAAACAGAAAAATGATATTATTATTTCCTCTTTACACACAGGATTCCACTTAATGCCTTTTATAGGACAGCCCGTTAAAGTGGCTTCCTCATCAGAGCCTTTTTAAGCAAGCAGGCCTTTTATTTTATGACACTCATGCGGAGACACATTGAGTTATATCTGTCTTTTCATTTGCACCAACACGTTTATTTGAAGCCTCGTATTTCCTAGGTAACGTGACTAAGGTAGATTTATGGGTGCTAATTTGCATACAGAACAACACTGGCAAAACTAAAATATAACAAACACATACTAACTTTTGGCTTGCCACGGCCCACTGAGCATCTGCCTTCGTTCCGTGCCTGTAATGAGAGGGAAATATATTTTCCTCTGAGTTTACAGCTAATTCCTTGTTTGTATTCCAGTGTCGTCATTGCTGTTGAGAGCTCGAAATGAGGTTTAAGAGCCTCTTCATATCTAACAGCAGGAGTTTGCATTAGAGGTGGTAGTTCTGTGTAACAGAAAACACAGCTTTTGTCCCCATCTCGGTTCCAGACTGCAGTTGAGGAACCCGGCCACATTTAAGTAAGGGTTCGAGCCCTTTTTTCCGGTGTTAGAACCTAGATTTAATTATTCCCATCAGTGTTGGTTTTTAGTGGATTGATTTTCATTGCACAAATAATAAGTGAATTTATTTACAATTTTAAAAAAACCCTGTAGATTAGTTGAAAGATTCTTGGTCTGCCCTTCCCAAGTTTACTGGCAATACCTTGGTGAACATCATCTGGACCTTCTTTTGCACGTTTACTTACATATGCACCTATCCTTAAAAGAAACAGAATGTTGCAGTCCACACATGTGTGTCTAAAATATAAATGTTATTCTGCTGTATATATTCTGCAATTTGTTGGTAATGTGCCTTATAGAATAATTACTGCTAGGATGTTTAGACTTAGTGGGCTAGACTAGTTAATACTGCTGTGACGAGTTATTCCCAAGATCTCAGTGATTAACACATTAAAAGTTTATTTCTCATTCATGCAAATGTGGGTCAGGTCACTCAGGGCAGCTGTCCCTACTAGTAATTCGGTAATCTGGGCTACTTCCACGTGTGACTCCACCATCTCCACCTGTGGCTTCCAAGTCTTTGTAGCCAACAAAGTTCTCCTAGAAGTTTTGGCACACTAGCTACAAAAGAATTGAGAATTGTAGGGGACCACAAGCATACTGGATAATACTGTATTGCCACAGATATTTTAAATGCTTCATGTAGCTTGACTACATTATAGTTTATTTAGCCAGTCTCCCGTTTGATGGGCATTTGGGTCATTTCCAGCTTTACCCTTTGTTACATACAACACTACCCAGAAGATCCTTGTATGTCTCTGGTCCACAGTTTGCTAAGATAGATACCCAAGAAGTGGACTTTCCTGGTCAGAGGATGTGGGTGCTTTAGTTTTCATAAACACTGTCAAGTTGTGTGTGCAGGTGTTTGCACCGGTGTTGTATTTGCATAGGTAGTATCTGAGAACAGGTCTATCACCATACCTCCAACAATGACAGTATCAAACCTCGATTTCTTTTCCTCCATCCAATGACATCTTCATTCCTGCTGGCAGAATGACTTACGTTTCTTTGAATTTCTGTTTTCCTAATTACTAGTTGTAGGTGCTGGGCTCCTTTTCCTGCTTTCCCAGGTGAGGCAGTTCTGTGCAAAGTCAGGCTGAGGAAAGGCGGAGCCAGCGGGTAGCTGTGGCTCACAGGTTTTCCCTTTTGGGGGCGCCCGGCTCCCTGACATTTCTTTTGACACTCTCTTTATTGATGTCTACCCCCTGTGGTGCTATTTTAGTAGTCTCTACACCTCTAATTTTAAAACCATGGGGCGAAGGATGATTTCTCAGTTGTGTCATTTTTTTCTGCGTAGCTGTCTAATTTTGTGCTTTGAGTTTTCTTGTAAGATTGTGCCTGCTTAAGTCATCATTGTCTTGTTATTTCTGGGTTCCCTTCCTCCTTCCCCTCATTCTTCATTCTTTTTCTTCTGCCTCTGCTTCCTTTTTCCCCATAGGCCCTTAAATCTTTATGTGCTGCATTGCTTTCAAGTTGTGTTTTTTCCCCTTCTCCTGCAAGCTTCGAAAAATGCTTGCTCTGTCAGAGAAAGGGAAGGGAATGATGGTAAGGATACTGCACGGGTCTGAAAGGAACGAAAGCTGGGTGCTCGCCTACCCGCCGGTTTGAGAGCATGATGCTGTTCCGAAGATGGTCCCTTTGCCAAAATCCATATGAAGGAAGGAAGGAAAGAAAATAGGAATTAGGCCAGTTTTCATCATGCCTCTGGCTCTCTATGTGATCTCTGGGCAAATCACCTCCTCTCTTTAGGCTTCAAGGTTCCTGACTGTAAAATGAGAAGGCTGGACCCCAGTGGTCCTTCTATATCTCGGAACCCCAATATCCGAACGACGGGACCGGGATGCTTCCCCAGCATAGGGTCCCAAAGTCCCCGTTATAGGTGGATCATTGTCACCCACTCCACCTTCAGACTGCAAAGCACTCTGTCAATCAGGAAGATGGAGATTCCACGAGGTCATGTAATAGAATTTAACACGGGGAAGAAAATTACTTACAGAGGTTGTTGGAATGAATGAAAGAGACACAGGCTGGGAAAGCCACCGAGACCGACAACAGCAGAATCTTCTGTGGGTCCTAGGAGAGGAAGGTGGTGGTTTGGGGAAAAACCATCACACACGTTTTGGTGCCCAAAGGTGAAGTGTTCTGTGTTGACTGAGAAAAAAAAAAACATGGGTTTTTCCGATATCTTCTACAGACATGCCATCATCTAACTTGCGCTTAAGTAAAGCAGTGCTGGAAGGAGGAAGACTGGGAATATTTGATGATTTGCACTAATGACTGCTGCAGAAAGAGATGTTAAGACTTGACCTTTCATGACCATTTTAGCTGTTGGGTAATATAAATATTCAATATTACAATAGTGTCCAGCACCTGGTAAAGGCTCAATGAATAGTAGATTAAACTATTATTGTTATTATTATTCACCCATTTATATTGCGTTTCCAGCATACTTTATAACGTCCATTTGCATAGCAAATTAATTTCTCCTCACTGTTTTTTCCCCTTTGAAAATGCAAAAGGAAACTTAATTGTTCTTCTCTAAACGTATCACAAATTCTTAATAAGTGGGGTTGTCTTGAAGTTTTGGACCCAGGCAGGGACCCTACTCTTCCAAGTTTGGGACTGACAAAAAGAGATGACCGTAAGATGATCACTTTGTGGAGGGGTAGCTTGGGTATCAGCAGTGGTTTTGGAACTGTGCTCACCGTCTCGGTTTTCAGTTTAAGAGCAACAGGCTTTAAGCTGGCTTTCGTTTGAGTCGATATAGAAACAGTCAATATATATTATATGCCTGTGAAGCTGGTCTCTGGATCAATTGCAATTAGTTTGCAGCAGATTGCATTAACATATCTAAAATTAATACGACCAGTGTTCTGATGAAAAGGAATTGACCACAGCCACACTCTGGCTGTTTTTAGTCTCCCTTAAATGCTCTTTTCCAAACTACATTTTTTCTTCTTTGGTTAATGGCTTTAAATTGGTACGTCAACACAGACATAATCTATTGATCCTTCCCATTCGCCTTTTAAAAGTGGTCCTAGATAACAGCACATAGCTAACGTTTAATGTTTTCTTTCATTAGGGGGCTTTTACTAAATGCCTTAAACTTGTATTTTCTTGGTGTGTTATATGACACATTTTTAAAACTATTAAACCTATGAGTATGTTCATCTATGAAATTTTGTGTATTTCAAATGACTAATGTTTCATCAAGACTTAAAATGTCAGAAGTAAGATTAACAAACAATGTACTGTAAGTGATGTGAGCGTTGCTTGTCAGGCAATTTATTTTTACCCCAGTATTATTTATTTCTAAAGAAGAAGTACAGGGAATTTTCAGTATTAAAAACATCATTACTGGTACTTATTAGGGTGGTACAGAGAGCTATCTTTAGGCTTGATCATGTTGAAATTTAAATTTTTTACAAGTGTGCATAGATTATGTTTATTTCCGATCTTAAGGATTGGCTTGTACTTTTCTAGTTTCAGAGGTGGTCAGTTTCTGGGAATGAAAAATTATCTCTATCGGGAGACAAGAGGCAAGATGTATTCATTTGGCCATCTAACTGGTATTTTTTGAGTGTCTTCCATTTGCCAGGCATTGTCACGTGCTTCATAAAGATATAAAGACGTTTAAGACACACTCTCTGCCCTTGGTTAGAACCCCGTCTAGTTGTGAGGTTCTGGATCTTCTTTGGAATCTCCCTTGTTCAAGAGAGCTCCGTGAGTGTGCGTCATAGCTCGGAGAGTCCATAAGAAAATGACGTTTCAAGGACACATTAGAGGCCCTGAAAGCTCCATGTGATGAAGCCCTGGGGACCTCACTTTTATGGTCTCTGTGACCCTTGGACATCCACCAAAGCTGTTGACAGAAGCCTCTGGGGGTTGTGTCAGGTGATCTTCTACATTTCACCTGTCTTGTGACCCAGCTGTGTGACAGGTTTTTGGTTTGCATGATGATAGCATCGTCCCATGTCTTATAAGTAGTGACTCCTTTCCATTATGACTCCTGGATGCAAAGGAGCTTACGCTCAATGTATTCATTATTTCCCAGTTTTTTTCGTTTTAAAAATGGGGCTTATGGGTTTGGTAGAGAATGCTGTCGATAGTATTGGATGAAATGAAAAGAAATGGTTTATTTGTTCATGTCATTGTGCCCTTTGACTATTTCCTTTCAACAGAGATGAAAACCAATTGATAGTGCATATTGGAAAACTGCTTCTACTTGAAACTTAAGCAAGGTTACTTTAATACACAAATTCTAGCTTAGAAACTACTTAAATGAATGATAAATCTTTCAGGTTACTGCACTCAACCTTGATGCATGAAAAAGATAATCTCATTAAACACATAATGACTGTGCCTAGACTCCATTAAAAACCACAATAAAGAAATGACTTAGTCTGTGGCCCAGTGACTTCAGAGCATTAAAAAAATTGTTCCTGAAAAACCTTACAATGACTAATGGTGTGTATACAGTTATTAAAATGATGTTACGCTCTTTATTTATTTGGGGTGGGAGTTAGGAAGGCGTATGCTGTATAATAGAGTCCTTAACAGTTTTTAAAATTACCTTTTTTTCTGAAATATTTATAGACTCACAGGAAGTTGCAAAAATAGCGTAACATTCCCAGGTACCCTTCATCCAGCCTCCCCTGATGTTGACACCTCAGGTATTAATAGTTGTGGTACAATAGCAAAACCAGGAAATTGACGTTGGTATATTGCTATTAACTAGACTATAGACCTCATTCAGTTTTTACTATTTTTATAAGCATGCATGCATTTGTAGGTGTGTATTGTTGTCATTTAATTTAGCATTTGTGATTAAAAAATAATGAAGTATGAAGAATTTGCATAGATTTCTTTTGCTTCTGTAATCTTTGTGTTGCTGATTGTCAGTTGACAGAACCTGTAGGACTAGCCATGTTGATCGACTGTTATTTTTCTTGTCATTCATGAGTGTTCTTACCTCTCTCCCTCAATTTCTCTAGGCAGTTCAATTAACCTCCAGAAGATGGCTGAACCTGCAGGAATACCAGAGCAAGAAACTGATGTCTGACTATGGAGTGAGAGTTCAAAGATTCTTTGTAGCAGACACTGCGAATGAAGCTCTTGAGGCTGCTAAGAGACTAAGTAAGTTCATTCATAACGGGTGAAATATGCTTGCCCAAATCAGTGAATTCACAGGTAGCAGTTTCCCACCAGTTAAATTATTTTGTCGTAGGTTATACTGACAGGGGCAGATGCAGGGGAGAACTTTGAATCGCAGAAGAGAAGAAGTTCAGATGGCCCGGGGCACACATGCAGGGGTGGCAGTAGGGTCAGGTGAGGATGCCTGCCCTCAGGACTTGGCACCTGTGAGTCTTCAGTCCTGCCGGCCTGGGAGGAGATACGGGGTCACAGGACAGTCCTCGGCGTGATGGCCTGTCGGCGGGGGAAAGCCTCCTTTCCCTGACACATTGGAGGCCTGGCCTGACCATTCCCGGGTGGGATTCACAAGCACCTCTGTGTCCTCTGCTCCGCCAGGGCCACTCACTGGAGGCACTCGGCCTCAGTGTCAGAAACCTTAGAACAGCAAACAACTCCCCCCTTCTTTTGGCCTCTCTCAAGGCGTATCATCAGGAATTCTATAGGAGGAACATATGGGGGTTTCCGTCATAGCTTTGTTTGAAAGTAAAGAAATGTGCAGCAGTGAAGCCTGGTTCACTGATTTGCGGTGGGCGTGGATGGAGACCTTTAACAGTGACACCGTGAGTACACACTCGATGATGCCAAAAGGAAGTCATGATCCAGGTTAACTAATAAAGGAGATAATAACTGCAAAAGCAAAAAAAAAAACAAAAAAAAGCCAAAAAAAGTCCAATTAGGAAAACTTTATGTTTTTAAATGAGATAGCAGCATGTGGGACGTCAGTCACTCCATGGTAACGCTTCTGAGTTTTTAGTGACCGTGTCACCTAGTTCTCTCAGCTGTAGCCAGTGCAGGACGAGTCAGGCAGGATGGTCAGCTTCCTTCTTTAAGTTCCCCGGAAGATGAGGAGAGCTCCCTTGTGGTGCCTGGGGGCAGCCGGGGGACGTGCATGACTTTGGAGTCAAGTTGACTTTGCTGCACTGTGTTGCCCTCCCACTTACTGGCTTTTCAACTTTGCAGAGGTGCCTTCTCCTTCCTGTGCCTCAGTTTCCTCATCTATAGGCCAAAGCTAATCGTATTTATCTCCCAGTGCTGTTGTGAATCTTTAAGGGGAGATTGTACATTGTCACGTGGAAGAGAATCTAACCAATTTCTCTACTTGTGGATTGAGAAATTAGGGATCAGGTCCTGCTGTCTGCCTTTCAATAAACACCCCATCTGGTGGCATACAGACTCTTTCATTGTCGGTCTGGCTTGCCATTGTCTACCAGAAATGTCACGTGAGCCAAATATTTCAAAATTCTCCAATAGTCACATTAAGAAAAGTGGAAAGAAATGGGTGAAATTAACTTTAATAATATATTTTATTTACCACAATATATGCAACATACCATCATTTCAACATGTAATGAATATAAAAGAATTATCAATGGATTATTTTACGTCCTTTTTTTTGGTCCTAATCTTCACAAATCTGGTTTGTAGTTGTACACCTCCAGCACATCTCGTGTCAGACTAGTCACATTTTAGATGCTCAAGAGACACGTGGGGCTGTGGGCTACCATATTGGGCAGTGTAGAATTGAGCACTAAAAGGACATGCATGTGCAGTCTCTGCTTAAAACCTTGGAGAACAGTTGCTTCTCACCAAAAATAAAAAACAGATCATCTGCTACTCAGCCTTGTCCAGGTAGCTGTAACAGAGTTTGAGAGTACAAGACAGAGGCAGTCTCCGTATTTCAATTTTCCAATTTTCTGTGCTCTTTTAAGAGTAAGCACTCAGGTACTTCAGCTAGTAATTGTTTTATCTCCTTCTGAAAGTTCTCCCAGATGCTTATACGGTGGATCCTTTCTATGTTATGTGGGTTGAAATGTATATTTGTTTGTTTTTGAATGAATATTTATTGTGTCAACCATGTATCAGACACCGTGGATGCAGCAATGGTAGAGAAGTGAGCCCTTTTTCTCTATAGAACTTACATTCTAGGAAAAACTTTTCCTAGAAATTGAGAGCAACTTATATTTTAAGAAATGAAAATTAGTTTCATTTTCAAAAACTATCAAAATTGGTTATTATGGTGGAGAAAAAAAAACCCAATAAAATTAAACCTAAACTTGTTTGAGAGCTTCTCAGTGAACTGCGATAATAGACTCAATAAAGGTTAGTACTGTATTCCAATCTTTTTGCAAGAAAGGATCATTTTTGTTTTATACTCTTGTGGTTTGGGAATTGGGAAATGAGAGCAAACAAATGTAAAGTTCAAGTTGGTCTTTGATCTTCTCTTTCTCCATTTTATTAAATACAGGAATGTACTAGTATTCTAGGTCTAAGTTTCTTTTTTAGAGAATTCTGGAAGCTGGCTGATTGTTCTCCCCACCTCATGTAGACATAGCACAACTGAGGAGTTTTATCTTCCAGAGTTTCCTAGAAATATGGACCTACTGAAGTAGTTAGTGGGCTTCTGAGTTATGGGTTTGCTTCATGAGCATTTATTTAGCTGTTATTTCGTGGTTGGGGATTATCCACCGTGCAGTTAAGACAGTTTTTCCTCTGGAGGAATTAGTGTGGTGTTTGCATGCTTGGGCTGGGGTGAGGGAGAGAAAGAAACAGACAATAAAGTAAGCATAAGTAAAATAAAATTAAACAGTGAAAATAAACTTTTTTAAAAGCTATTTTTTTTGGTTCTTGAGGCATGGCTTCAAGAAATTCAGACTGGGTAAAGGGAGTTGGAAGTGGTAAAGGAATTGAGAAGGATATAAAGGAACTGAAAAATCAAAGTGGACAAAGGAATTGAAAATGATGCAGCCGTGTGCGTGTGTGTCTGTGAGTGTGTGTGTGCGCGCGTGTGCATGGTTTCACCCGTGCATACCTGTGATGGTTCCTTTAGGTGGTATGTCCAGCAGAGGGCCTCTCTGTGATCCTGCCTGGAGCTAAATGGGAATTTGGAGAATTAATCCGAGCACCTCATTTGTAATACTCCCCTTAATTAGTGAGTAGTTTTTGTAGAAGGAAGGTCTCTTCTGGTTTCTGTTGAATAGTTTTGATCTGAGGGGAAACTTGGAAGAGGAGATGGTACCAATTCTAGTTGGTTAACATGAAATGAACGGATAATAAATATAAAAAAAAAGTGTGCATGTCACTGAGATTGCCTGGAGAAAGCAAAGCAAGAACCATCTGGCAAAACATCACAGTGTTTACTTTCTTATTGCTACAAGACTGATAAAAACCAAGAGAACAATTGCAATTTTACCAGGTAGATTTGAAGTTAAGATTAAAATTGGATTACACATTCATCTTCCTGATTGTCTTGCAAATTTGGCCTCTACCTTATAATTATGATATCATAATGGGGAAAAATTGCATAGAATGATAACGTGTCTAACATGTAGTAAGTGCCATGTAAGATTTTATCACTGTCCTCCTCCTCCTCATCATCATCATAATCAGTGCATCTAATTCCAGGTGGTTCACTACTGTCATGACTCGAATTCACAGAACAGAGACATGATACTGTCATGATACATGATCGCATGATCAGTATCCTGTCAATTATGTGTTAGGAGAGTTCATATTTTAATTTCAAAGGTTTATAAATGATTGAGATGTATTTGCTTACCTTTATAGTTTATTCATATATGGATATGTTTTGAAATAAAATGACATTTTACAAAATATTTGAAAATAAATGTTGATATTAGCCATGACTATGATTATCTCACAAAGCTCTTTTTTTGTGTCTAAACCCTCATTCCTAGTTGTCTGTTGGCCATCTGTTCTTGGGTGTTTGCAACACTCCTGGCCCAAATGGAACTTGTCATCTCATGGTTGCTCCAAACCTTCCCTTCTTCTCTCTACCTGCTTACTCAGCAGAGATGGCTTTAGACCATCTTTAATGCCTCTCATGTCTGTCATATTTAGTCAGCTGCCAAATCCTGTCATTTTTTTGTGTAGCATTGTTATTTTATAAGCAAGGAAACAGACAAGGTTAAAAAACTTGCAAGGGTTGTAGAGCTAATAATAAATAAAGATGGAATTTGAACCCAGCCAGATTAGATTTAATCTCCTCCCTAAGCATTTTCCTCTTTGCTAACTTGATGATATTCTTGGGAGATTTTTATGTGTGGATCAGCATTTTAAAGATAGAAATGCATATTAATAAAATTAGAAGATTGGATTAAAACTAGATGAGGCAGGTTTTAAGGTGCGATTTGTAGAAATTGTGTAATCTGCAGATATTTTGTTAATGATTCATTTTGTTTCATCTCTTTGGGCAGTAGAACCTTTTGCTGTATAGTTATGGAAAGCTTGTTAATTGTAACATTTGTTTAAAATGGGTAATACAAACCTTTTGTTTCTGAGACACAATTCATAGTGATAAGATACTGAGGGTGATTCTCATTTTCTTGTACAGAAAATGGACTTATTTCTGATTGAGAGATTAAATTTGGTTTGAATTAAGTTTTTAATATGTGGATAATACTCATTTCTATAGCAGTTTATCAGAGATACCTCTTGTAATCATGCTTTACGGGAGGAATCATTCCCCTTGCATACACTTGTCGTAGGAGGTTTATTAAGTACATACTTTTCTCCTCTTATGGATTAAAATTAATGAATATCATCAGTAGATAATTACAGAATACCTACTATGGAATGACAAATCTTTGTGTTACCTTTTCATTTCTCTTTAAAGATGAATGGAGGAATGTGTTTCTCATATAATTGAAAAGACCTGTCTTAAAAGAATATTTGTATATAAACCTAGATGAAACTTACCTAGGACCACTACCTTTCAGTTTTTGAAACTTCCACAACCTATTAATTATTCCATTCATGTTGACATGAGACTCTCAACATTTGATTAAGCAAGAAAATTGTATTTCAAAAACTCAGTTTTATTTTTTGCCAGGAAAGAAAATTGAAATATGAATGGAGAAATTAATCTTCTCTGAGCTAATGACATGCATCCTAAAATGGAGATAAGGAGCTTTTATTGAACTTGGCTAGCTTTGGATTGCTTTCAGCTATAACACATTTCTATTCATCAATATGATAACTTACTCTTTTCGTTTTATATAATCACGTCCTAAAGCCTGGTGAATTACTGACACCATTAACGAATTGTATTTTATGTAAAAAGAGAGCTGGGGCCCATTGACTACTGATTGACTTGTACTATTAATCCTACAGGCAATTAAATACACTGCAAGCCTCCTTGATTGTTGTGGCTTTGTCACATTGCATTATATAGTTAGGGTCTTGCAAAAAGATCTTTAGATCCTTTGTGTTGAGATGATGGTCATTTTTGTCTTATAATGACAGACAAGGATAACATTGATTTTTGTGAAGTAAATCTTCATTTTTCCACATATCAGCTGCCCATTATTTTGCATCTGGAGTCAATCAATAATGCAGAGATACTACTAGGGTAATGGCACATGCGGTCCATCAGAGGTTGAAGCGGTGTCTGCTTTCTAGGACTAACGGTGGTGTACTCACGAGGTGGATGATTCCTGTGCTGTGATTTGACTGTGTGTCTGACTGCTGTTGGCCTCTTTGGTTTCCTTACCATTTTCTAAGCCCGATTCCCCTGCCTTCTTGGTAATTATTTGCGCTTCCCCATATCTTTTCTGTAATTTAGTTCATGCTTATTTCAGCAAGTGTTAATTTCTGTTGTTTGCTGCAACAGATGCAGTTCTTATTCAATACATATTATTGTTATTCAGAAAATTTTCACTTGCTCATGTTCACTTGCAAATGCTCCTGAAAAGAGCGCCTGAATTGAAGTTAATGGTTTTCCCTGACTGTGTGTATTAAGAAGCTCCCATTCAACAAGTTGTAGCCTTTAATGACATTGTATTTAATGTGTTGTATGTACTATATGCATTTTTGCAAGGAGATTCCTCTTTTATAAAATGTTCTTTTCTCTTCCTCCTGAGGCTGCAAATATAAACGGGCTTTTCTGGTAATCTCTTTAGAACTTTTCTGTGCTAGAATATCTTTTCCCTAATTGTCTGGTGGTATTTACTGAATAGAAGCAGCAGGAAACCTGCAGAGTGAAGGGTGAGATCAGGGCGGGTTGTGGGCAGGCAGGCTTTATGGGAGTGGAAATGCAGCTTCCTCTCAGTTTCCTTAGAAACAAATGAGAACAGTGCTTTGAAAGTCATTCCTTTAACTTCAATTTTGGCAGTGTAATAAAACAAGGATTAATTCCTTTTCTTACATTTTAGCCAATAATAGAATTAGCAGCGGCATTTAACTTTTGGGCCTGTACCATGTGCCTGGCATCATGCCAGTGAGATTACATCCCCTCATGTAATCTTCATTTAAACCAAGGGGAAAGCCTTTCCTTTAAGGACTGGTTCCACATCGCCAGACATCCACTGCCCATGATCGTGTATCCACGGTAACTAACGTCATTTCACTTTGTGTGTTTTCAGTGTGTCATTAGATGGAGTTAGGTGTTGACTTGTTTTTTTAAAGCTCCCTCATTGCAAATGAACAAGGACGTTAGGTTGTCATGTGGTCTCGTTTCCCAGGACTTTCCTGTGAATTTTTTCTCCCAGGTCTTTGATTCACCCTGAGTATGGTTTGATGTAGGTAGTTCTGAATGTCCAGAGGGTATCCTCTGCGGTAAATGACATAGGAGCTAGCTTCCTACTATCCTACTCTGTCTGGATATATTGGCCCTTTTAAAGAAACCCTAAACACAGACAGATCTCTTCTGAGTATGCTCATTATTTTGATTTTGGAAAATACAGTAAAGTACAAAGAGGTAAAAAAATGTCCTCTTATCTAATTACTCAGAGGGAACCTGTGTTAATATTAACGTATTTTTTTCCATTTTTCTTATACATTCATTCATTCAGCAATATTAATTTCTGTGTACATATTTAAATGATATAATTAAGAGAGAATGAGTTTATTTATAAATTTGGGAAAACACTATGCATACAGTTTTGTTTCAAAAATTTTTGTTTTAAAATTCTACATCATGACATGAGCATTGTCCAAATATTAAATATTTTTCTTAAAATTTTATTTTAAGGTTTTATAATCTCTAGATTGACAATGTTATTTCTTTTTTTTTTTTTTTTTT
>VBSM01002035.1:24514591-24527247 GCA_008086735.1 Cheirogaleus medius | reverse complement strand
GTATTGGCATGTTAGGTAATGGTGCTTCTGTAGCACATAAACTTCATCATTCTCAGTAGCCTAATGCAGTAAAGACTTACTTCTTACTCACAGAGGAGTCTATTGTGATGTTCTCAGTCTGCCTCAGGGACCTAGGGTCCTTCCATCGTTTCCCTCTGCTGTCTTCAACACTGTGGCTCCCAAAGATGACCTGCAAAGTGTGCCTGTTCCAGACACTCATGGGGAAAAAACCGTGGAGGATTACACGTGGAGATTTGCATGGGCCACAGCACTTCAGCTTAGAAGACTCTATTGGCTAAGATTCATCACGTGATCTCAATTAACTGCCAGGGAGACTGGGAAATAAGGTTTCAATCCATGCTTAGGGAGAAGAAATGGATTTGGTGATCACGGAGCAGTCTCTTCCAAAGGTAGTGTTTAGAATCTTGAGAAAATTTGTCTCTCTCCTTCAATGCTTAAACCACAGTTTACTTGGCTATTAAGTTGGGGATAATGTAATAATATATATTTCAAGCAATGATTCAGATAAAAATATAAACGTAGTACATGTCTCATACAAATGAGGTACTCATCAAGCCATCCTTTTTTCCTTCCTTCCTTTTTGGACTGAACTGAACCAGTGTTTTGAGCCATCATAAAAGGAATATAATAACAGCTGTTAAAAACATCAGCAACAGATAAGAAATACAGATTTTACGCTCTTTTGCAGTAACACCTGAGTGTTAAGCTATATTTATTGTACAGCTTGTCAGATGACTTGATAATAAATATATTATTATTTGTATGCTGTTGGTTGATATTTTCTAGAAAGATGGAGATATAAGAAATTGTAAGTTGCATAATTTTGAAAGAAAATGAGAATCATACTTTCTTTACCTTGCAACAGAATAAATATTACATACGGGATTATGCTTTTAAGATGCTACACTATTCCCCAAGGTGGTTGTTAACAGGCATTGGCAATGTTTAACAGATGTTCATAAATAGTACTAAGGCTCCACTTGAGTTTTCTAGGTTACCTTACAGAAAAGTCAGGAAATGACTTGAGAAGGTTTAAAAGAATTATATGGCTTGATCTACCCTACGATGAAAATTGGATGAGTAAACAAGCTACCTCAATTATGTGATTTTTTTTTCTTCCATTCAGCATGGAGCAAGCTAAGAGATTCTGAAGCCTGTTATTTCTCTCAAATTAAATGTGAGCCAAGTATTAAACTTTTTTTTGTCTTTAGGCTTTTGTTTGAATGAATAGACCAGTCACTTCAGTATGGGAAAAAGAAAACAGATGGGATTTGGGTAACAGGGGAAATAACAGTGCTGAAAGTATTTGATATGCAAAAATCAAACTGTTCCCTGAGTCTTCAGGTGTAGCACTGAAAAACAACTTTACATAAATATATATTTTCTTTATGAATAACCTGTCCATTAGCATCATAAACATGAGAAAATCTGGATCCCTTTGAGATACAGGTGCCCAGAATTCCTCGCTGCTCTTCCTTGTTTAGCAGATTCAGTTTGAAGTCACGGTGGGACACATGGCCAGTTTTGCATGACACAGTCACAGTCTGTCTTTCCCACATCTTTCCCCTCGTGCCTGTTTCCCAATGTGTGGCTATATCATCGTCCTTTCTGTCTTTGTCCATCGTCTTTCTTCCATGGCCTGACTTCCAACATGGTGAAGATGACTCTAGAGTTGGCCTTGAATTCAAATCCTGCATCTGCCACGTGCTAGCTGTGTTACCCTAGGCAAGTTACTTAACCTCTAGAATCCTCAGTTTCCCCATCTGTAAGATGGGCTTAATAATAATACTTCCCAGAGGAGCCAGGAGAGTGAAATGAGGTCATGTGTGTATAAAGTTTAGCAAACTTGCATACTCTAAAGTCTTAAGGGGTAGCTAGGATCATTATCATTATTATTATCCTACATTTATCATGGCCCAGCTTAGCCATCACTTCTTTGGTGATGTTTTCTGGGAGGCCCCGTGGTGGTGTTTAAGCAGATGTGCTCTGGAAGAAACTGCCTTGATTTGAACCATAGCTCCACCCCTTTGTAGCTGTGTTCTAACCTCTCTAGGGCTCCATTTCCTCATCTATGAAATACGGCATGTCAGTAGCGTCTACCTGTGGGTTTGGTGGGAGACGTGACCTAGGTCTTCACACAGGTCCTGGCTCATAGCAAACATCAGTAGGTGATGTCATTACAGTCTGTGATTTCTGCTGTTGCCGTGGTGATATATTCCAGATCTCAGTCTGCACAGGATGGGCCAGGGGCTGTAATTTAACGTGTGATGTCTGTATTTGGAAAGAGGAAGCGTGTTACTTATGACGTAGTTGTGGGCTGATAATTTTCATATGAGAAATAAAGTGTATGTGTTTCTGTACAACTGGACAGGAGGTTTCAAGACTCATCTGGCATTTAAAGCTTCCACAAGGGTCTGTAACTGTAAGTGTCCATGCCTTTTGGTTTACCTGGGACAGACTTAGATACATCTATTATTCCAAAGCTATTATAAATTTTAAACCCTTTTGTTCTCAGACTTGTCTCCATCTAAACAATAAAGCATGTGGTCACCTTACTCACTTGGAAAGCATTAAGGATGATTCCTTGATAGCAACTGTTTTTAATAGGAAGCCTGTTTTGTAGGAAAGAATATGATAGTTTTAAATTTTATTGCATTCATTCATGCAGCTTTTGAGTGAAGGATGAGCAGGAGAAGAAAGGGCCTTCCTGACAGTTAGGGATGATTGCTGGGAGTGGGGTACAGAAACAAATGGGCAGGACAGCACTCAGCTTGTTCCAGGGCCAAGACTGTTTCCCGTTCATCTTTGGAATCCTTGTACCTTGAACTTACGGATTCCATAAGTGGTCACTGAATGGAACAGTTAATAAGAGAACAGGCACACCAAGGAAGCTGCATCTTAGAAGTTGCTGAGCAGAACCATTCCGATGTACATACCCAATGGTCTTTCTCTAATGTCATTGGGTCATGCATGTCCTTAAGCTTGGTTTAAGAGAGAAGGTAGAACTAAGGAAGCAGCAGCCCTGTGGGCAATGGTGGGAATTTGGGGAAGTCGTGAAGGGACACGTCAGCTTGGTGGTGGTGCCTGCTGCCAGCCTTGTGGCTGCATTTGGTCCAGGGTTCTCTTCAGGCTGGTCTTGCTGCCCGGTGCCACAAAACATCCTTGGTGACAAAGTGGGGCTGGTCAGGTCTGGTATTGCTAGGAATGAATCTGCTTAGATAGAAACAGCTTCACCTTCCGTCAGGTTCTTTCTGATCTCTAGAAGGTCATGTTAACAGGGGTCCCTGGGCTACAGTAGCTTTCTGTTCTGTTTATCTCGACGAGCTCTGCTTTCAGCTATAGGACCTTAGGTAAGTGCCCATTTCAGTTGAAAGATGCCCCAAAAATGCTCACTTTGGTGCCATTTTTATCACTCCATCCCCTACTTCTGGAAAAAATTAATATTCTGCATTAGTAGACAGTAGCTCTCCATCCTTGCTAGAGTGTTGTGTTTGTTATAAGAGAAGGGACTATAAGGAAACCAGGGGAGGGCTCAAAACCACCTGTGATCCAAGTAACCTCTTTTCTATGGGATATTAATTTATTTAACAGTTACTCAGTACCTGAAACAAGTCAAGCACTGAGGTTGTTTGGGCACAAGGACGACTAAGAATGGTTGGTTGCTTCTAAGATGTTCACTGCCTAGTAGAGAGGCTGACATATAAACCCTCAGGAATACAGGAATGGTAAAGACATGCCTGCTTCATTGTGGATGCTGGGCGGTCAGGGAAGGCTTCCTGGAAGAGGTGAACACCACATTGCTTTCTGACCAATCCTCAAACCTAATGCATTTAATGAACAGTTTGTTTTGACCCCTGGGATAGAAACGGTGGCCTCAGTTTTCTTTCTTTCTCCATGAAAGTGATCTCTGAAAATGATTGACAAAAAGATATTGGCAATTCTAGCTTTGAACAGAGAAGTGATAGCTTTGATCATTTCACTATTTGTGTGTAAACTAGTTACTTGTGTAAAGGGTGAGAGAGAGAGACAGAGTGTAGACGGCTGTCTTCTGAGATAGATCCTGTGGATAGCCCTTCAAGTGGAGGGCTATGTCCAAAACCTCTCCTTGCCTTTTAGGTTAGGAAGCTTGTGGGTCCCACCCAGGGCTCATCAGACTAGGGAGGTTGGATATTCACCAGCCAAACGTGTGAGAATGATGTGTACAGCAGCATGCTAAATGGGCACATTTATAAAATGACATGTTTCTCTCATGACTGGAATATTCCTATCTGCCATCCTGATGTCTCAGAAGATAAATGCATCTTGTTTTACCTTTACACACTCTTTCCCCTTTTCAAGCAAAAGAACACATTTCAGTAGCATCTTAGGCTTGTATTTACCCATGCACTCATCAGATATTTACCGGGTGCATGTTCTAGGTGGTGGAAACCACAACAGCTAAGATGTTTTGAAAACACAGCATGTGTGCAATGAACGCTGTTACGTGTTGTGCCTGCTTTGTCTCATTGAATACTCACGAGACCTTTGTGAGATGCACCGTCATCCTTACCCCTAGCTGATGAAAGAACCCTATACAAGGCCCTGAGAGGCCCAGGCACAATGGAGCCTCTCTCAGAGTAAGAAAAACAAAGTCAAGGGTGCTTTGCTTCTGAGCCCAAAGTCAAGGGACGAGGGCCTCTGGCATCCAGAGCCTTGTCCCTGAGGTTGCTTACCTTCACCCAGGACTCTTATCCATTCACACCCTCTTTCTCCCAGAAACCTAGTTCAAAACTCCCTACACTGGGCAGACCACCTACCGCCGAGCCCCTCCCTTCTGCTCGAGGCCTGGCTGGCATCCTGCACCTTCCCATCGTGGGTTGATTTTATTAGTCAAAACTCTCAGGAATCCTGGGGCCTCCCCGGCCCCTGCCTTGAGCACTGTAGGCAGCACCCATCAGCTGAACAAGGAACTGGTCTGTTGTATTTCACATCACAAAGGTCTTCTTGATATAGAAACACATCTGCTTGCACTATTCAATGCCTTTGTCTTCACAGTGGTTGGAGTTTAAAGGGGTCTTTTGTGAACATTTAAGTCCCCGAAGAAAGTGAATAGCTAAAATGCTCCACGTGACCAATAGTATGGAACTATGACCAATGATAGAGAATGATACTTTAATTGCTTCTGTCTTAACTTCTGTAGCTGAAGGCTTGTAATTTCATACCAAGCCATACACTTTTTTTTGTTTAGCTTCCTTTGACTTAAGCAATGCAGTTTTTTGGGGGGCCGGTGGAGGTCGTGCTGGAGTCTGATGGAGATATTGTTTCAGTTGGAAAGACTGATACAACTAAAAATCTGCTACAAGTCTCTCTGGTTTGTATAAAATTATGTCCAGCTAACTTTTTAAAAAATTAAATCCCTTTGGACTTTTAATTTAAAACTATTATGAATGATTGATAAAAGTGATCTATAGCTTTACTATCTTATCTATTTTCACTTTCTCATTTCAGTAACAAAAGTTGTTTACCCTTCAGACCAGGACGGTACCAGGTTAAGAGATTTTCTGAACCATTGAGTGCCATTCAGTTGATATCCAAGTAACTTATTCAGAAAATATTTTGAATATTTGAGCTTGGTGAGAATACACAGTATAAACAAATTAGCAAATAATAGATAGATTGTGAGAAATGCTGTAACAGAAATAAACAAGTTTCATGATAAAATCATGGAAGACTTAGGATAGTCAAGGAGGGCTTCTCTGAGGAGGTTATTTTAAGCTGACTTATGAGGATGAGAAGGAGCCAGTCATGACAAGAAACGGGATGAAAGTGTTCCAGGCAGAGGTGTCAGGAGAGACCGAGATCCTGAACTGGAAACAGCGTTATCAGTTTGAGAAACAAAGGAGACCAGTGGGATTGCAGTTTAAAGAAGGGCAGTGTGGCCAGGTCTGACGGATGGGCGAGAGCCCAGATCCCGTGAGGCTTTGTGCCCCGGGTATTTTAGGTTTTATTCTAAGTGCGACGGGGCGCTACCAGAAGGTTTTGATAAAACCGTGTCAGTTAGGCATTGCCTCAACAATGCTAGGTAGCAAACTATCCCCGAACTCAGGAGGTCCTTTGTTCTTGCTCAAATGTCTGCATGTTGGTGATTGAGGTGGGCCTCGCTGGGCGTGGCCGCAAGCTGCAGGTAGGGCCCAGGTCTACTCGTGTGGCTCTCATCATCCCTGGACTGGTGAACTGAGTGGGGTGTGTTCCTAACGCGGAAACAGCCAGAGTACAAGAGAGCGAGCCCAACGACAAGCATGTTTCAAGCCTCTTCTTGCATCACATCTGCAAACTTCCATGGCTGGGAAAGGATTGGTCCCTTCCCAAAGTGGAGGGACCAGGACCTCTACTGGGAGGAGCTGCAGGGTCACAGGGCGAAGGGTGTGGATCCAGTGAGAGGTGATGAATTGGAGGACGGTGATTTGTTTGACCACAAGCAATGACCTGATCTTATCTATCTTATGGAAAGGTCACTGTAGACTAGAGTGACCAACTGTCCCGGATTACTCAAGAATGAGGGGTTTCCTGGGACATGGGACTTTGAGTGCTAAAACTGAGGAGGTCCCAGGCAAACCAGGTCGAGCTCGTTACCTGTTATGGACTGTCTGGTGGTGAATGGATTAATGGGGCTGCAGGAGAGGCGGGGAAGAGACAGGTGGTGGTTGTGGTCATCCAAGTGGGAGAAGATAGGGGTTTGAATAATGAGATCGCATAGGAGGGAGGGAGCAGTGGACGTCTTTGGGATGTACTTTGGAGGTAGAAGTCAGGAGACTTGCTGATGTTTGGGATGTGGTAGATGAAGAAAGACATTGAGGATAAGTTAGACCAATCAAATATGCTGTTCGCTGGAGTATGACGATCTGAATAACCTGTAGAGTAGAAGAGCAACTTTCAATTATTATTGCAAGTGTATGACAATGAACTATTACTTGCAAATACATTATATGTTATAGACATACAGTGTGGTATTCCTTCAAAACCATGCCTAAGAAATGGGTAGAATAAATGTGGAGGTTGTTGTATTATATATAGACTCAGACCTGTAGTAATAGAAACAAATTATATGAGAAAAATGATCGTCACTCACAAAGGGCATTTTCCTGATAGCCTTCCTTGGCCTGCCAACTCACCATCTACTATGCTGAGCAAGGAAGCCATGGGTATTGGAAAATGGGTATATTTTCTTCATTTTGGTTTGCCAAGGCCTAACCCATCAGGATTTGCATTTTACATTTGCATAATGAGTTTCCTGTACAGCATCTTAGGGTGACTGTGTCCCTGGTGTGGCGGAAAGAATATTTGAATAGGATTCAGAAGGTCTGAATTCAAGCTGTGGCTTTGATATTCAGTATTTTTCTGGGGGAAAAGGGCTGGTTGATTATGATTAGCTATTACCAATTCCTTTTCCCAGAGTACTTTGGGGTGCTGGTTGAATTAATACTGAATTAATACCCGCTCACATGTGAGCAATGCCACTGGATACTTTTACAACCTCAAATAACTTGCTGAATGTATTGAGCTCAGTTTCTTTCTCTATGAACTGGGAATAAATATTTAGGGATATTGTGGGAGACATATAAGAGAGTGTGTATAAAGGTACTCCGTAAGGTCTTATCCGTGAGGTCTTTTCCTTCTCCACTAGGACTGTGAGTTTCTCAGCTCGGATTCATGTTGGCTTCATTCCTGTCACCCGTTGTGCCTTGTGTCCTTGCGTGTGGTCGTGATGAGCACATGTTTGTGGAAGATGTGGCTAGCACAGTGTCAGGTTTCTGACAGTTCTTTATTCCGACCCTTACCTCTGGACTGTTAGAAAGCCAGACCTCCTGGGTTCTAAATATTGTCCTTCTGATTTTCTAGCATGAGATCTTGGGCAAGCTACTTAACTTTTTTTGTGCCTTAGTTTCCTCATATACAAAAGGAACTAATAATATTTTTTGGTGAGACAATCACTGTGATATAATGCCCTCATTATATTGTACTAACTCAGTTGGATCAGTGTATGGAAATCAACCAATCGACAAAAAATAAAAATTAAATGAATGTTAGTTGTTTTGTTGGTATTGCTGTTACTACTTATAGATAGGTTTCCTGCTGCATTTAGTTGATTCATACACCGAAGAAACATGGCAGAACTATTTAGTTATGTAGAAAATTGGAAAGTTTATGTCATGGTGAGCTCTGAAGGGTAATTTGATATAGATTTCTATTATTTGTTTTTGGGCAATTTGTAATTTTTTTGCAGTGACTTATTAAATTTCATGCATTGTGAAAAAGGGTTTGACCATATAAAATGCGGTCTTTTTGAATCTCAGTCCACTGAAATCTTATTTTGTTTTCCCTTGTCCCACAGAGTCCGTTTTATCTGCTATGGCACCCTGGCCAGCCGGCTTCTCTGCTCTTCTTAAGTTTTTACATTTCTCTTTCTTTGTCCTAGCTTCCTTGTGTGCTCTGTTTGTGCTCTTGATTTATTCAATCTCTGAGATCATTCTTTCTCTGGGATGGGAGGAAATGCTTTTGGACAGACAGCCTGGGAGATCTAAAACAGCCCCAAGGGTATACTTCTTGTTCACTTCTTTCCAGCAACTGATTAGAGATCAATAAATGCACAACGCTGGTGTATATTATGCACTTCTTTTCCTGGAAAACAGGTCTGTAGTCAATGCGCTAAATGGGAAAAGAGGCATTTTTCAGTTGGCGTATCTCTGTAACTATAAATAATTCTAGAAGGTTTTTTTTTTAAAGAATTTTCTCTCTCACCTAATGTCTAAAATCTTGGAGCAGTCTGGTATCTCTTCTGGAAGGATGTGAAACTTTGTAGGATGGAGAAATAATTTAAGGAGTACGTAACCCTCAAAAAAAAAAATGCAATGAAAAACCAATTCCTAACTAGCTCAAAGTTTCTCAAAAGTCACAGTAGCTTTGAGATTGGCAGTGGAAATTGTCATGGTCCTTACTTGCTGGAATACATAGGGAGGTATGTGGGAAAGAACAGAATAAAAATAATTTTTTAATTATGCTTTTTGTTGAGTTTTTATGTATTATCTCATTTGGTCTTCACGTAATACACAGGTGTTGATAGGACAGGAACAATTCTCTTTCTCAAATGAGGAAAGAGACTCAGTGTGCTTAAGGGACTTGGTCTTGTTCTCACAGTAGGAGATAGTCCCATCCCTAACATTTGTAGAACCAGGGCAGGAGGACAAATAGAGGCCCATATACCATATGTTCAAAATATACAGTTTTATAAATGCATATGTAAGTCTCAAGCTAATAGTCTATCAAATAGACTAAAATATATCCCAAATGGAACAAAATTCTGACAAACTTACCTTCATGATGACCTGTAAGGCCTGATTTGAATTTTGTATTCCTGGACTTTGTGCGGTTCAGTGCAAGAACATGCAGCATAGGGATTACCAACCGCTATACTGTGGTTCCTCTTTTCACTCCTAGCTCCGTTTTGCAGTGTAAGGTGCGTCATGCGTATGTGTGTTTAGATCCATCCACCTTTCCTGCAAATAGCCACCCCTTGAGCCTAGGAGTGTTGTTAGGGGGTGCCATGTCTTTCTCTTGGAAGCCCAGCTCTTGAGAGAAGAGGCCCACACTCGACCACTTGGGTAGCCTTCTGGGGGACTGTGTGTGGCATGGGCGATATAGGCTCTGGGCAATCTCATTGGCCTTGAGGACTCCTCACCGCGTCCCACGATTAAGTCTGATTATGAGGCCAGTATGGAGTATCCAGGACACAACTTGGATTCAGTTGGATTGTTCGGTCCCTTCAATCGCATCGTTAGTCAGTATAGTGAAAACCACAGTTCATTCCTTCATTCAGTCTGTATTATGTCCGGGTGCTCGGTGCTGGAGATATAACTGGAATAAGGCCGCTCTTGGGAAGGGCTTTGAATTCTAGTGAGAGGAGACAAGAAGAGCAGGGGTGGGAGCTATGGGCAGGGAAGTAGTCTCTGTGGCAGTGGGCATTGCCATGTAAGATGTGCATGCTCAACAGCCGTCTGGAGATCCAGGGAAGAGCATACCGAGTAGATGGATCACACGGGTAGTGGCCACGAGCGTGGTGTTGCCGTGGGGGACTGCGGTGACCATGGAGGCTAGGGCGTGGTTGGTCAGGGAGTGGGAGGAGGTGGGGTTAGAGACGTGGGCAGGGCTGGGAGTCGCTGGAGTCTTGTTACAGGCCCTGTAACGGGTTTGGATCTTATTCCCATAGGATCCATTGGAAATTTTGAATAAGGGAGTGATGGTGAAGCTTCCTGATGAAGTTCACTCCTTAACAGTTAACTTGAAGTGGCCTGTCCAGATTTTAATCATTTTGCCAATATTAAATGAATTCCCCTGCCATACAGATCCCCCATCTCTTACGGTAATTGAACGCCACAGATATATTTTGTGGACATTTCGAGGACTTAAACATTGGTGCTCCTGGCAAGTAATGAGGAAAAAGTGGCCGTATATTCAGCTATCAAGTTTCACGTCTTTTGCTAAAAATATAGCACCAAGAGAGTTCTGAGCATAAATACAGGCATGCTCTTGGTGTTGGTTATTTCATAACTATTCTTAGGTGCCAAATGTCTTCATCTTTTCACGATTTATAGTAATGTAAGTAATGTGTTGGAGACTAACAAATCAAAATCTCATTTCAGATATGTGACACTAATGGTGTGTTGACTTATTGTTTCATGTGTTAGATTTCTGATAAAATTACTAAAACACCTTCTTGAGAGGAGTAACAGGAAGAAACAGTTGGGGCATCAGATATTCAGCCGTCTGTACTTACTTAGCAATAGGAGATTACTAATAAATTCCTAATTGTGTTAAGTAACATACTAGAGTACCTCGATTTAGGAACACTCAGCAATTTATTAATGAAATATTTTGATAGCAAAGGAATTATAATTAGCACAATACTTGTTAAGAGAAAACAAAGACCAACCAGTTTTAGTTGTTATTTATTATAATGATTTTTTTTACTATTAAAAATGTTTCCTCAACAATAACCAGATGTGTAACATAGAAGCAGCTGCATGATACGTTCATTTTTATGCATAATATTAGAAATCTTAGACGAGGTTTATTGTATGTTGTGGAAAATGAAATGATCTTTTTCTAGTCTGAACAGCTGTGTAAAACAGAATGATAGCATCTTCTCCTGTCTCCCAGTGACCATCTGTTTTTATGGTATTTGACAGGTAATTTATTAATTTTAAGAGGTTTGTTTTAGTGAAATGTTGGCAAATGTACATGTAGCAGATTTTAGGAAAATACTATAAAGCTCTGGAATTTTTTAGGGTCTTTCTGAAGGTCCAGTGAAATCTTTAAAAATATTTTTTTTTTCTTTTATGTTTTGAAATGGATAAAAATACTTGCCCACCAGTGATACGGTGGGAACTAGTCTATAAGCATCAGCGGCAGCCATTCATTTTGGTTTTGGCCAGATGTAGGAACATTAACTGTACAATTAAGAAAGAGTTTATTTAAATTTTTTTCCTTCAGTACCATCTCATGTTGTTTCTGTTGACTTTCCATAAAAATTGAACATAAAATATAAGTGGCAAGTTGCTTTTTAAACTCCGTCCTCCTCCATTCTAGCTGTCACTGCACTTTCCCAGGGTCCTTCCGGCATCTTCTCAAATCTTGGAAGAGATGTCAGCTCTTTTTCACATTCATTTGTCACTTTTAAGGTTTCACCGAATTACCCAGGCTGAATGCAGAACGAAAAGCAACACCACGGTCATTACGCCGAAGGCAGACGCGACGTGGGAATTCTTTATGCCAGGCCCTCACTCGTGTCTTAATGCTTTATTTGTTCCAATGTGCTTAGCAAGCCAGCTTGGCCTTGTTTCTCTCCAGGTAGATCCTGCCTGTTTTCATTTGGGAAGCTTAAATATTCTTAAGAATGAGTGATAATGCTGGGTGAATAGAGTCGAATGTCATCGCTTCTGTCTCTGCCTTTCACCAAGCGATGCTAGGAGACTTCATCATTTTTAGCTCAGTTCCCCAGTCTGCAAAATGAGCTTTATGACATTTTCTTCCCTAGTCCACTGGAATCCCATTAGAAAAATGAATGGATGTGGTGGTGGCTGTTGATTGCACGACGTGTGCTGAATGTGGCTCTTTGGAGTTCAAGACTTGATCAGTTAATAATGGTTTTGATTATTGTCCGTGACATGGCTCTCGGATAGTCATGACGATGATGATGATGAGAAGGAGGAGGAGGAGAAGGCTAAAGGGGGTGGTGGAAGAACAGTAGTAATAATAATAAAATGGGAGGCAGCTTAGGGTAGTGACTAGCCCCACAGATCTTAGAGCCAGACTGTCTTGGTTCAAATCCCTTTCGTGTCACTTGTTACTTGTGTGACCTTGAACCAAGGTACTTAAATCTCTGAGCGTAGTAAACGTCAGATTTGGAATTGGAACCCACGCCCATCTGAGCGTGTGTCCGTAACTGCCATGCTGTGCTGCTTTCAAAACAAAAGCAATAAACCCCAGAACATGTTCTAGAGCATTTGAAAAGGTCATGTAACAGAACACACAAAAAATAGGAGAAGTCAGAGACCTCCTATCTTCTTTGCTTAAAATACTTATTAAAAAAAAAAAAAAAA
>VBSM01002035.1:24499569-24514491 GCA_008086735.1 Cheirogaleus medius | reverse complement strand
GTCCGGTGGCAGCTGGAGACAGACGACAGAGTGTCCCTGTTCCGAAGGATGTCGTTTGCCTGCTCTCCGAGCGTCACAGTGCTCAACTTGCACCAGTTTTTACAGTGTGATCATTTGTCATTATACATTCCCTTACTCCATCAGAGAGCACCGGGAGCAGAGGGGAGCGTCGAGCGTCCTCTTCATGTCACTCCCATGGTCAGGACCATGTTGATGCAGAACTAACTTAAGAGAGAGCTGGAACCAGAGCACTGTTAACCTAATTCAAAGGGTTGGGTTGGTGGGATACATCGGAGAGGCTTGAGGCAGGAATGCGCCAGGAGATTGCCACGTGATAATAAGGAACTCTGCATGGCTGGAACAGCTGGAGAGAAAGAGAGCCAGTAAGCTGCAGGACATGAGGTTAAATTGGGCCGTGGGGAATACAAATCACGTAGGGCTTTCATACAGTTGGAGGGATGCTGATGTTAAATTTGCATGAAAGTGATGGTATTTGTATTGTATATTTTTTATTTTCCAACAAGCATATTGAGTTATATTTTACATGTCATAAATTTACCCATTTCGAGTGTATAGTTCAGTGATTTTTAGTAAATTCACCAAGTTATGTAGCTGTCACCATAGTCTAGTTTTAGAACATTTTCATCCTGCAGTAAGACTCCTCATGCCTCATTCTCAACATTTCCTGTTTATCCTGTTCTCACCCCTCCAGCCCCAGCAATCTGTTTAATCTACTTCCTGTCCCAGTAGATTGGTCGTTTCTTTAAATGGAACCATACAACTTGTGGTCTACTTTTGTCCAGCTTTTTTCACTTAATATCATGTTTTCGAGTTTCATTAGTGTTGCTGAACAGGGTTCCGTTGTGTGGGTACAGCGCATTTTGTTCATTCGCCAACTGGTCGGCATGATTTTGTTCTGAGTTTTTGGCTGCTGTGATTTACGCTGCTGTGAACATTTATGTGTGAGTCTGTGCGGAACGTGTTTCTATTTCTCTTGGGTCCCGTGGTCGGCAGAATGCCGGTCTGGAGACTTTTGCGCCTGGTTTTGTGCCCATGAATATGTGCTATTACATGGCAAAAGAAGCTTTGCAGATGTGATGAAGGTTACTAGTCAGCTGACCGAGAGATGGGGAGATTGTCCTGGATTAACTGAGTGGACCCAGTAGCATCACAGGAGCCTTTAAAAGCACAAGAGGAAGGCAGAGGAGGAATTCGGAGAGGCGTCGCAGACGGCAGCGACATCTGAAGTGTGAGGAGGATTCAACGTGCCAATATCGGCTCCAAGATGCCGGGCCACATGTCAAGGATTGGAAACCTCCGTCCTACACCTGTGAGGAACTGAATTCTGCCAACAACTAGTGCAGTGGGAAGAGGACTCTGAGCCCCAAGTGAGAGTCATAATCCCGGCCAACAGCTTGATTTCAGCCTGGTGAGACTCTGAGCAGAGAATCCAGTCCCGTTGTGCCAGACTTCAGACCTACAGACTTTGTGAGATGATAAATGAGTGCTGGTTCAAGCTGTTACGATTGTGGTAATCTGTTAGAACAGTGAAAGAAAGCAAATATGGGTAGATCTCTAGGAGTGGAATTGCTGGGTCATATGGTACATTTCTACTTTAAGAAACTTTGCAGTGGTTTTGAGCACAGGGTGACATGATATTTCAAAATGATCCTCTGGCTGAGCTGACATTAGCCCGTAGAGGAGCCAAGAGCGGAAGCAGGAGATCAGCGAGGAGGCAGGGGACGCGAGGATGGTGGCTCTCACCAGGGCAGCTCGGCCCGAGTTGGAATCAGGACAGGGCCGTGGGTGACAGGCTTCTGGAGCAGGTTTGACCCTCTGCGGGAGGTGGCATGGTAGGAGGTGACAGCAGTGTCTAAGAGCCGTGGCGATCGAACCTCCCAAGACCACTGGTCAGTCTCAGGTGGAGGCTGAGTCATCGGGGAGGAGGGAGGTGTGTCAGTGATTCAGTGGTAAAAGAAAGACAAGGCAAGGCAATTTTCCTTTTATCACTGCATATAAATAACTCCCATTCACCACTCCGGGGCAGTCTATTAAACAGTTACTGGTGGGAGGTGATGGAAGTTTGACAGAGGAAAACAAACATCAAAATGAATAGACTGAGAGTTGTGTGACATAATAAAAGGCAACTTTGTGCGGAGGGATGTGTCATTCCACAGGAGTGTATAGTTTAGCAATGTGATGTATTGCTGTGTCATGCACACCACAGAATTTCTCTAGTACTTGCCAAGTGTTCAGCACAGACTTGCAAAGGATAGGCTTAACTCGATTTGACCTGAGAAACAGAGTTGTTAACTCAGATTCCTAATTTGGGTATTGTGAGTTAATACTTAGCTCTCCAAGTTTTGGGCAGCTAACTGTTGACTCTTTTACTCAGTCACTACTTCTGCTTGTTAAACGCGTGTCTGGTGGTTAACCGTATTGGTAGAAGTCATCCTTACGGGACCGAATCCTCTAAGCTTTCTTAATACCTTTAGGTCTTTGTATACAATTATTCTTCCTGCTATTTGGTACTTTACTGCTCACCTCTCCTTATTAGGCTAATACACCAAGAAAGTTCTCTGGCCTTCTATGTTCGAGTTAGGTGTCCCTTTGAGATGCTACTGCCACAGTCAGTTTACACATCATAACACTGTTCTGTCTCTGTCTGCTTCTCATCTGCTGCTTCTCTGTCTCTTGATCTTGTAGAGAAAGAACAAGTCTCTAGAGAAAGTCTGTTGCCATCAACACACCTTCTAATCCTTTTGGCAAACAAAGGTGGCAGAAGAGAACACATCATGTTGACCACAGACATGTACGCGACACATCTGGTCACCAAGACTGTCTCAAAGTAAAAAAAAATAGCCATGTACTGTGCACTTTTGGTCTTGTGTCTTCTTAATTTGGCTGCGTTTTTGGAGTTTGCTCTTGAGAAAAGACTACCATGGGAAAGTCTAGAGAAAGTGTTGACTAGCATTGGTTACTCACCTTAGTAACTCCCCTGCATCAGCACACAGAGACACATGTGTGGGAAATGTGTTTACCAGAAAAGTGACTGCACATCCAAGTATTTAATGGATTAAGTGCTCTTCAGAGGAAGTTGCCATGGTTTGCTGTGCAAGGTACCATGGAAGGGAAAATCTTTGATTTCAGGAGCACAAACTCAACTAAATACAGGGGGTCATATTTTCGGAGGGTCTTGCCCAGGCTTCCGTTCACACACCCGTAAGTTCCAGCAAACAATTCAATTTTATTTGACATTTATTGGGTTACACTTGACATTTCCAAGTGCAGTAGGTGTTTTTTTCTTCCTGACAACTGAGTTGTGAAATTATGATTGACACTCCATAATGTTCAGTTCAACTGTGTTTAGAACTGACCAGTGATTTTAGATGATGAACCAGCTCCAAATTTGGTGACCCGTGGATAACGTACTCACGCCGGGGATGGAGATAATAGTTCGTCAAGGGGTAACCTCCGCTGTTAGTCTGCGCTCTCAGGCTTCATTCCTGGACTTGGCTTTGGCCAGCCTGTGTGTGTTCCTCAGGGTGCTCTGAGAGGCACTCAGCAACCATTGGGTGGAAGAATATATGCAGCCACTTTGAAGATGTCTTTCATTATTTTTATCTTTTTGGTGCTGTTTTCCTCAATTAAAAAAAAAAAGCTTATTGCAAAATTTTTAAAAAAATACAGTATGAAAAGGACCAATTGGAATTATCCCACCCAGAGATAACCATTGATTGTTGTCACTTTGATTTATGGTCTTCCAGACTTACCTACGGATGTCTAAGTGCATATACATAGCCACAAAGCGTGGCTCAGAAAGCATCTACCTACCCAGTTCACTTAAGACATAGGGCCGTCTTTACTTTTCAGAGAGTAGAATGCTACATCATGAACAGACACAAAATCATTATTAGGTACACTTTACCTTGTTTAACCAATCCTGTTTTCTTTGACATTTAGGATGATTGCATTTTTCCTGTATCATAAAGAACCCTGCCACGAACACCCTTAGTCCATATATCCTTGCTCACTTAGGTGATCAGTGCTGTCGCAGTGGAATTGCTGGTTGCTGAGTACGTGACTTTTGCAAGTCCTCTGATACTTACTGCGCGCGAAAGGTCGTACCAACGTACACTCTTAATCAAAGTCAGTGATTGAATTGCTCTTAGTCAAAGTGAATGTGAGTAGACTTGTTTCCCCATACCCCTCTCTGAGGTTGTTTATTGTCATTCGTATTGAGTTTTTATCACGCATACACTATCTTTTAGAGACAACTGCTCAATCTGATAGAGACATAGTATAGCAAGCAGTATCATGTTACAGAGTTTATATTACATTAAGACCTAGCCCTATGCCGTATATTGTTACTCTGTATTGTACCTGTAAGCTTTTTGGGGGCATGGATATCTTCCTTTGTCTTGAAGCCAGTGCACAAAGCAATAGGTATAAAGATGTATACAAACAGATCTTCAGTGGCTTCTTCTTCAGTAAAAAAAAAATTCACAATTTATTTTCCTTATCAATGTCCCCAAGCCCCATGTATGGGCATTTTCCCAATGACTTTTTAAACAATCAGGAGTTATCACTCTTCTATATTATTCTGATTACTTCCTCATGCTATTCTGCTAGACTTTTTTTTAACCCAAATTCCTGCTCCCCTCCCCCCACACACTTTTTTTTAAGACAGTGTTTTGCTCTGTCACCTGGGCTGGAGTGCAGTGGCTTGATCACAGCTCACTGCAACCTCCAACTGCTGGCCCTAGCCAGTCCTCCGACATCAGCCTCCCAAGTGGCTAGAACTATAGGCACATGCCACCATGCCTGGTTAATTTTTATATTTTTTGTAGAGATGGGGTCTTGCTATTTTGCCCAGGCTGGTCTTTAACTTCTGGCCATAAGGCATCCTCCTGCCTCATCCTCTCAAAGTGCTGTAATTACAGGCAGGAACCACTGTGCCCGGCCTCCAAAGTCCTTTTATATTTTTGAAGTCTTCCTGTCTTCCTGTCATCTCTTGTCTTTAACCAGCCTATTTTATACCATTCGGGAATTCACTCTTTCTAAGATTTTTCATCTAAAGGATCCATAGGTAATTCATTAGCATTGGACATTTATTCGAGCAATTGGCAGGTCTGTATAACATAGTTTAAAACAAAACTAAACACGGATTCAGGAGGGACAACTACCGTTTCTGTTCTTCCTCTGCTTCTTTTTGTGTCTTTTGTGACTTGGGAAAGTCATGTTGACTCTCAAAGCTCTTTACTGATGAGTAAAATTAGTAAAATAACTTGTCTCCTTCAGAGCATGCGGTGAAGATGAAATCAAATTTCATGAATATAAAAATTCTTTCAGAAGATAGAAAGTAATAGAAAAATAAAAGGTTTTATTATCTTACAAGAAAAAAAAACAGAATCCAGTGCAGCCGTGGGTTGGAGATAGGTGCGCTGGGGTACTGTATTGGTTTCCTGGGCCTGGCATAACATGTTACTATAAAATGAGTGGCTTTAAAGCAGCTGAAACGGACTTCCTCACAGTTCTGGAGGCCAGAAGTCTGAAGTCAAGGTCTTGGCAGGGTGGTTCCTTCTGGAGGCTCAGAGAGATGTGTTCTTAGCTTCTGATGGCTGCTGGTGCTCCTCCACGGTGTTCCCTGATTTGGAGATGCATCACTCCAGTCTCTGCCCTTGTCTTCATGCTGCGTTCTCCTACGCTTCTCTGCGTCTTAGATCCTCCTGTGCTTTTCTCCGATAAGAACACATGTTGTCGGAGTGGGGGCCCACTCGCGTAATCTAGGGTTGGCTTCATCTGGAGAGCCTTGATTTAGTGCGAAGACTCTTTTTCCAAAAAACGTCACATTCACAGATTCTGGGTTGACATATTTTGGGGAGCCACCATTCAACCCACTACAGACAGCGGCTGCAAGTAATTGATCATTTACAGATTTGGCATTTCAATCTTGGTTTTTAGATTATAAAAACAGTGCTCTCTCCTGGTTCCCTGGGGGGAAAGCTGCTGTGCTGGACTTGGCCACATGCCGGTACAAGGAGCGGTGCACCTGCCAGACACTATACTGCTTTTACATTCATTATTCCATTTGACTCTTATCACAGCCCCACAAGCTGGGATTTTTAAACAGATTTTTACAGCATCCATTTTATACAGATGAGGAAACAAAGAGCTTTGCTGAGACTACGCACCTAATAACTGATAATAAAATATAGTTCTGTTTGACCGCAAAGCCCATGGTCTTAACCGGTGCACTTACAGAATGAGAGCACACTGATCCCGTTAGAAAAGCCGGCTGCGTGGTTCAGGTTTAGGTTTACTTACTGGATCTGCCTGTGATGTGAATGAAATATGGATATCAAGGCAATAGGTATCGGGGTATCCTTTTTCTGTGTTGCTTATTCTGAATGTGCTGGAGAACAAAAAAACAGAGTGGGAATTTTTAGTTTGTATTCTTTATTCTATGAAATTTGATTTTTTTTTTAAAAAAGTGTTATATTCATATAGTAGTAATGGAATTAAGAAATAAAGATGGACACAATTATAAAACATCAATCTATTGGGATTTGCTAGAATATATTCAAATTTGATGATTTCTCATTTTTTAAAATTTTATTTTATTTTTCTTTTCGTTGGCTCTTTCACCTCTGAGTTTTAAGTCTTGTGGCTGACACCTGAGACTTAAATATTTTATAATATTCCTTTCTGTTTGTTTATCTCGGAATAGTAGGCACCATTTTACCTTGCAATTCAATGTCATGTGTTCTCCTATAAACAAGTCTTTTTTTTAATACTAATGTCATTTCAGAGGATAACATTGTAATCTCTTTGACAATTGACACGGACTCTATTTCCCATTACCCAGTTTAAATTTTATTTTTCTAACACCACCCTGATTTGTCTGAAAGACTTGGTGCTGTACTGAAGGGAGTTAGTGTCTAACTTGGAGTATCACTGTCCTCTCAGAATAGTCCTTGCTATCAGGTAGGGAGAGAAGCCAGACCAGAGAGTCCCCTTTAGAAGTTTCTTGGTTTGTGGTTTAGTGGCAATAAGCTTATTAAAATCTGTTTAGAATTTTCCCCTCTGATTTTATATTGCATGTAGTATGAGTGATAAGGTTTTAAAAAAAATGATGAACAATGAAACCTGTGGTTCTGAAGGGTAGGGTGTTAGACTATGGTTACTCTGTTAGTCTCATCCAATTTCAAGTTTCATCTCAGAAAAAAAACAAAGCTCTACGAGCACTTGGCATTAATTACATTAGGTGTAGAGAACTTATTTCTCACTTAAATTAATGCCACTTGACACTCTAAATTCTTCTATTAATCTTATAATTTCCTCATTTTGCCATGATTTAGAAATTGTGAACTTGGACACTTTAACTTACTGAAAACTCAATTGTAAAAGGATCTATTAGTGAGGAGGGAAAATTTTCATTCGAGAGTGAAAGAATTTTATTTTCAACTTTACCTCAATTATAATTTCTGGTATTACGTATAACACATTGAAATTTCTAGTCCATTTCTGAGGAAATTTGGGGATTTCATGATAGAAATTTTAGCCTTTGGAAAAATACAAAATCCTAGAAAATATTTTGTGTATAACCCGGTTGACGCCAGGCCAGGTGCTCCTGGGCCTCCTCAGAGAGCTGTAGCACTTGGTGTTGGGTTGCCTCAGCCTCTCTGGGCCTCCCCGACGTTGCTGGCCTGGCTGGGCATCCCAGTTTCCTCGGAGGCCCAAGCTTAGCCCCACTGGACTCACTAGTCTCAGGCTGTTCCCACCGATGTTTGGACCAGTGAGAGAAAGGACTCAGAAAAGCCTGCAGATAAACTCCTTGCCCTGCCTTTCTTCCCTGTTTTCTCCCTTCTTCCTCCATCAGGGATGGTTCCCAGACACAGTGGTTCATATGGCGTCTCTGAGACACCCCGTCTCCCATAACCAAGCAACCAGCTGTGATCTCTGGTGATGCCGTGGTCACCTAGGCAACATTCCACTTTGCATCCCTCCCCTCCCTCCCTGTCCTCGATGCCCTGTCCTCTGTCACCCTGGATTCCCTGAGATCCCTCCCTCACATAAAGAATTGCCATATACACTTTTTATGTGCTTTGGTTTTTTTAGGTAAGCCAATCTAAGACGTTTTGAAAATATAAATTCTCATCTTCATTTTGTGTAAATACTCATTAGATGAATAGATCATTTCAGCAGACACACACGCTTGATTAGGTTCTATAATTTCTTTACCTCTTGGATACTGAAAGAGCCTCTTAAATTGTATATATTATAACACAATATACATCACTGTGTGTTTTTTATATTATTAAATTACTGTAGTTTATTCATATGTTCAACTTATAACTGCTCATCTTCACCAAAAGTAGACATGTGATTTTGAACTGGTAGGAATTAAGCAATGTTACCTTTTCACCAAATCAGAGAGAAAGGAGGATACAAGATAAACCCTGGTCTTCCCCCTTAGCCCAGCTACTCTCAGCAAGCTTTCTTCAACTGGTTAATGATGTTTTTTGAAATGCAGATTTGGCACTTTCCTTTTCTCTTACTGGCCTTAAGATAAAGACTCTTCCCTATCTTGTTATTTAGGTCTTTGGGCAAGATTTGACCCCATTGTTTAGTATGATGAAATTGAATGAGAAAGTACATATAAAATATCTAGTATAATGACTAGCTAGATAATAATGTGGATGCCCCTTTATTGTAAATCTGTACCTAGCCACCTGGAGAGAGAGATATAAGATAGGTATACGTATGTGTATATATATATTCATACGTGTATATAACTTAAGCGTAACTCTTAACATCTCAGAGAAGTACTGTTTGTTTATTTTATGCTCGACATCAAGTCTTTTATGACTCATCTTTAATTTTCTCCAATATGAATTTGTGATTCTTTTCTCAATAGCTTATTTTTTTTTGTCACAAAATGAACTTTACTCTTAACTATCCTAGGTGAACTCAATTCTTTACTTACGTCATCTAGTTGGGTCAGGTCAACCTGTGGAATTGTTTATGTCCGGGTGGTGAATCCATTTTGACTTTTGAGAAAATTGTAAATCACTGTTTTGTTATTAATAGTGAAAGTTTATTTGAACAATTTGGTTATCAATTCTCAGGGAGGATTAGAAGTGTTCAAGCTGTGAATCAAGTGAACCTGTAGTATTTTCTGTCTTCTTATGTGCTTTTCCCCTCCAACCCAGTTGGTCTGAGATATTTTTATGTAGTTGGCAAAGAGGAAGTAACTCTCAGCTGAAATTCTCTAAAATCAACAGTTGGGAAAAATGTGGCACTTTGGTACGGCTCTTTGCGAAGGTTTCTATTTTCTTTAAGATAATCTCCATCTTACATGGCAGAGCAGTTTTCTCAAGCAGAGGGTGTTCTTGACATTTCCCCAAACTGCTGCAGATCCTCAAGATTGCTCTGGGGATTTAAATATGTTTATCTAAATTCATCTATTTGCTATTTAAAGAGGAGAATGTTTCAACACATTTGTGAATGGGAAATACTTCTGAAAACTCTGTTCAATTCTGAATCAAGAAAATTTCCCAAGTCTACCTTTTTTTTTTCCCCTATTAAAAACTGTATAGATTATTTATTGGCCCACATGAAATATTAATATTTTTGTATTTTGCTTTATACAAACCATATCATGGCATACTTTGTCTCCCTTCAAAGAGAGTCCCTGGGTTATAAAGGAGCGATATCCCTGCAAACTCACTGAAGATAGGACTTGATCTGTGATCTCCTAAGGTGACCTGTGTTTACCTGTGCCCACTGTTACCTACGCTGCTGATGGGTGGATAATTCTTACTTATGCTCGTAGTAGTAGTCATGTCCACACCAACTTTGCTGTTGAAATAGCCAGGAAACACACAGAGGATTGCCAACCAGGCAAGCTTGCCCGAGTCTCACAGTTGGAGTTTTTCTTGGTGCTCCGCTACACAGGCGTGGCGGGGTGACGGATCGCCTGTGTGTGTGGTTGATCTCAGCCTCTTGTTATCCGAAGCCCTTACCTTACATCACATGGTTGGTGGTTCTGGCATGCCCAGCCCCTAACTAAGACTATTAGCCCTGACTCCACCCCTGATAGTTTTTGCATTAAACTAAGCCATTTTCATCAGCTTAGGACAGGTTACCTCCCAGAAGTTGAGAGCCAAAGCCAGACCACTCTTTGGGCAAGGCCAGATTCCTCGCTACACAATCCTGGAGGGAAGGAGCAATTGTGTATGTCTCTCAGCCAGTGGCGATTCAGGGATAGTGTAGATGGCAGGTGTATTAGTCAGCTAGGGCTGTGTAACAAAACGCCATAGCCTGGGTGGCTTAAATAACAGAAATATATTCTTCACATTTCTGGAAGCTAGAAGTCCAAGATCGAGGTGCTGACTTCATTCTGAGGCCTTTCTCCTTGACTTCGGGCTGTGATTGCCCTTGCGCTGTGCCCTCCGATGGCATTTCTTTGCACACCTGTCCCTGGTGTCACTCCCTCTTCTCCCATCCAAGTACTAACCAGGCCAAACCCTGCTTAGCTTCCGAGATCAGGGTGGTATGGCCGTAGACCACTCCCTCTTCTTCTGAGGACATCGGTCATTCTGGGTTAGGTCCCCTGCCTGATGGCCTCATTTTAACTCAGTCACCTCTTTAGACAATTAATCTCTTGATATGATTGCATTCTGAGTTACTGGGGGGTTGAGGATTCAATATATGAATTTTGGGGGATGGGCATACAATTCAGCCTATAGCATTCTGCCACCTGGCTCCCCCAAATTCATATCCTTCTGGGATGCAAAATACAGTCACCGTATCCCAACGGCTTCCAAAATCTTAACCCATTCCAGTGCCAGCTGTGGTCCAAAATCTCATCTGCATCAGCAATGGGTGAGAGAGTCTAGGCATAATCACATCCTGAGGCAGAATTCCTCCCCAGCTGTGAGCCTGTGGAACCACACAACTCATCCGCTTCCAAAATAAGTGGAAAGGGAGAAATCGGACGGAAGAAAGGGATCATGGGTTCTAAGCAAATCCAAAGCCTAGCAGGGCGAAGTCCATTAGATTTTAAGGCTCAAAAAGAATCCTGGTTGTTTCCGTGATATTCTGTCCTGTAGGCCCACCGAGGCCAAAGTCCAGCCTTCTGGGCCCACTTGGGCAGCAGCTGCGGCCCTGAGGCTCTGAGTGGCAGCCCCACCTCCGAGACTCCTGGCCAGATAGATAGGATTAGATCTGTACATAAGAAGGGGAGATACTGAGTTCTGGTTGATAGAGCTTCGTACCCTTAGAGGTTGCAGTCTAAGTGGGGAGACAGTTATCTACACAAAGTTGTAACAAACTGCTAACCATTGAATTCCATGATTGTTAGAAAGCGTTTAGCAATTTTAATCTGGAATATCCTTAGGGATATTTTGAGATTTTTTTTGCTGGCCTTGTATCTTGTAAGAAATTACTGAGTTAATGAATCATGAAATAAGAGAGTTAATGCATTTGCCTTGGTAAGCTTGAGAATTTCAGGATTCCAGACAGGGCGGGACTAGGGATCATAATTGAAAAGCTCAACAGTCCGATCATCTTTCCTAAATATGTTTCTAATATGGTTTTAACTATAATAATCTTAGCTCTGATTTAGGAAGTATTTCCCATATAGCTCTAAATTTGTTCTTATTACTTTCAGCATTTATTTTTTAAAAGCTTGCTGCTCTAGGAAGAATGAGGCAAGATGACTTTAGTGATTCAAAGTTTGTATTCAGAAAATACTCGGAGTTTTCTTTTATTTATTTTATTTATTTATTTTTATTTATTTATTTTTTTGAGACAGAGTCTCGCTCTGTTGCCTGGGCTAGAGTGCCGTGGCGTCAGCCTAGCTCACAGCAACCTCAAACTCCTGGGCTCAAGCTATCCTCCTGCTTCAGCCTCCCAGGTAGCTGGGACTATAGGCATGCGTCACCATGCCCGGCTAATTTTTTCTATACATATTTTTAGTTGTCCAGATAATTTCTTTCTATTTTTAATAGAGACAGTGTCTCACTCTTGCTCAGGCTGGTCTCGAACTCCTCACCTCCAGCGATCCTCCCGCCTCGGCCTCCCAGAGTGCTAGGATTCCAGGCGTGAGCCACAGCGCCTCGCCTGGAATTTTCTTTTATAAAGAAGTCACTTAAGTTTCCTTTAAGACCAGGATGGAAAGCATTCATTTTCTCATATTTTCTCTCTCATTTATCTTTTTCTGTGTTACTGTGGGATCTCAGGCTTACACAGGATCAAAGAATCATAATACTTTTTAGTCTTTTATTTATTTTTCATCCTTTTCTTACCTTGCTACTTTAAAATCTATTTGATGCTTTCCCTTCAGAGCTGTAGCCAGCAGGGTCTTGCCATGTGGCCCCAAGCCATGCCCCTCACTCTGTTTCATCGGCAGGATCATTCTGGATTCTCCTTATTCCTCTGCCTTTTGTGTACTACGAATACCCTTTTCTTTAGCACATTTAAGCCCAAGAATGAATTTTTCTTACATCTAACACCACAGTTCTTTTGCTATCCTGGGTCTCTCACACATAACAAAAGTCACCGAAGACTGTTCTCCACCGTGCCCTGGCTTTTACGTTTTGGTGGAGTTTAATTTGTGCACCTATTCTTGAGAGAGCTGATCAGCGCATGTCTTTATCCTTTGCTGAGGCGGCTAATAGGGTTGCCATCATCATCTTTTCTTTTCTGTCTTTCTCTTTTCAGAGTTAAGTACAAGTGAATTAACTTTCTAGGGCAATCTTTCTGAAAACGTTTTCACAAGAACAAAAAGACAGATTTTCTTTGTCTATAAATAAAGAAGACAGTTTATGCTGGGGAATGAAGAGTCTGTTAGTAAAAAATTGTCCCTCTTCTACTTTGGTGCAACTGGGAAAAATCAATTTTAGGTTCTTCAAGTACAAAAAAAGATCAAAAGGCAAAACTGATAGTCTAAACAAGGCAAAGTGTGGCATTTGACTTGGGCTCCATTTCTCTGATGGACTTTAATAGTCTTTTTCCAAATGAAATAAAATTTTTTAAAAAATACCTAAGTTTTCTTCTGTGGAAGTGGTAATAAAAAACTACTTAAATACAGAGGTTGCCAGCATGTTTTCAAATTGCTATTTTCTTTTAGCCTTTAAACTTCTGACATAGGAAGTGTAGTTTTGCCATATTAAAATGCAGTGTTGCCTCATATTTAAAAATATTTTTAAATTTCCATTGATATTTTTCTTCCCTTCCAAAGGAGGTTAAACATACTGCAGTTAGAGGCATAAAAACGTAGCAGAAATCCACAATTATGAAGATAACTATTAATCTTTAATATCCTAGCTAATTATAGCTTTTATTATTTTTTTTTAACTTTTTTTTTTGAGACAGAGTCTCACTCTGTTGCCCGAGCTAGAGTGCTGTGGCGTCAGCCTAGCTCACAGCAACCTCAAACTCCTGGGCTCAAGCGATCCTCCTGCCTCAGCCTCCCGAGTAGCTGGGACAACAGGCATGCGCCACCATGCCCGGCTCATTTTTTCTATATATTTTTAGTTGGCCAATGAATTTCTTTCTATTTTTAGTAGAGATGGGGTCTCACTCTTGCTCAGGCTGGTCTTGAACTCCTGACCTTGAGCGATCCTCCCGCCTCGGCCTCCCAGAGTGCTAGGATTACAGGCCTGAGCCACCGCGCCCGGCCAGCTTTTAAATTTCTTTAAAATTCATTTTATTCATGATGGAGAGAAACACAATGGCTCATCTTTACTTCTGGTATTTGTATTTCTAATGAATAAGATGTAATTTAAAAAATAAAGAAAAGTGTATCAGTGGAAGGTAGTAGAAGAATTACTGCTTTGCAAAATCTACCATAAAATCCGTTAAGAAAATATGTTTTTTCCTTTAGAAAAAAAGCATGCATATTGAGAATTTCTATAAATAATAATGATCATAGTAGAACAACTTGAAACTCTTTAAGTTATTTTTCTGTGTGCAAATATATATGTATATGTGACTGTTTTCATACATATTTATTTCATTAAATTGAGATTACACTTTGCATATAGTTGCATTCTGCCTTTTTACATTAATATGGTGTATGAGAATTTTCACATATTAAATATTCCCCCAAATTTAATCGTAATGATTACATTGAAGTTGATCATTTGGTAAATTAACACTAATTTAACCGTTGTCCTCCTGTAGTATTTTTAAGTTGATTTCATCACTCTAAATTTACAACCTGAGAAGTAAAGAGGTAATTTTATAAGGTCAAAGACACACTAGAATGTTCACCATGTTCAGAGAACCAAAAAGTTCATAAAAAGGCTCATCAGCTGCCTGATGCTTGAGTATCTTACTACAAATGCTTGTCCTTAAATGCAAAATCTTGCCTTAAGTGGACAGGTGTGTGATTCCTTTCACTGTGCTGATTGATTCAGGGTTATTACTGTAGCCCCTGGAGTAGAGTGTGTCTCAGTCAATCAAAGATAAGAAGAGGAAGGAATGATTTTCAGATATGGTAGGCAGCTGAGATGAACCAGGATTTTAGAACATTTTCAATTGCAACAGTGAGTGTGCTTTGTGGAACCTTGGAGTATTTTGAGTGACAGCTGCCGTGTGGCGTTCAGTCCAGCCTTTGTCACAAATGCACTCAGCAGGCCCATGTCGAGAGGCTGCAGGGTGCCAGGCACTGGGGAAGGTGCTGGTGGCACGTCGTGAATGAGACACGGTTCCTGCACTTGAGGAGCTCACAGGTTACACAGGGTGACAGATAACTAGTACAACATGCTAAACACAATAGTGGAAATTTGGATTATTGTGGGAACAAGAGGAGGCACAGACTTTACCTGGAGAGTCAGGACGGCTTCTCAGGGGCAGTGGCATTTCTCGTGCTGATGGATTATGAAAGGTGTGTGTCTGTATGCCGGTGTT
>VBSM01002035.1:24467544-24484228 GCA_008086735.1 Cheirogaleus medius | reverse complement strand
GAAATTACGATTTCCCAACGGGCCTGTCTGGAGGACGAGTCCCTGTAAAGAGCAGAACTGGTTAGACAGGAGAAGTTTCTGAGTGATGATCTCTCTGGGTGCGGAGGAGGAGACACCTGGGCAGTGGGGCTTGGAGCTCTGTGGGCTCCTAGGTCTCAGGTGTACTGCGAGGTGCTGCCTGATTAAGCCAGAGCATTCTATGGAGAATGTGTGTCCTTTGGACATAGAGTCCATTCTGCAAAGGAAATAGCTGCGTCACTAGGGGCTCAGCCCCTCTGCTTAATATCCCCCCGAAAGAACCCACTCATGAGAAGCTGAAGAATCTCTTCAGGTATGGACAGGAAGACGCCTACGGGAAACTGACATTAGTATGGTCAAGAAACCAGGGGCAGCGAAAGACTGCAGAGCGAAGAAGCCGGACAGTGGTTGTGATTGCATATGAGACCACCTCTCACTAGTGAAGGGTTAGATAGAGGAATTGATTTAAGTAAGAAAAAATAGGGAACAGATAAGATTTCTAATCAAGAAGATACAAGATCTCAGAATATTAGTAATATTGCCGTAAAAGCGGAAGAAACATCTTTACATATGGGTGCAGCCAGGAAATGTATATATTACCTACATTTTAAATTTCCATAGTCATTCTTCTAGTTGGCTCTGAAAATACAGATCTCATGAGTTTCCCACCAACAGTATAAAAGCCTGCATGCCTACCCATAGCAGTCCTGGCTGTTGCTACCCTTTGTTCCTCCCTTGTTCATCACGGGTTAAGAGCAACAAGAGAATCTCCTTTTATGTTTCTGTTATCAGATAGCATCCAATAATCTGCAGCTGAAGGAACCGTATTCCTTGGCCCAGAATGGGTTCTCGAGCCACTCAGAAAAATTACAGAGCTGTTGGTCTTGAATCTGCACCAGTCGTGGGCTCTGCCATCAGGTGTCTTTACCATCCCATGTGCTGAGTTATATACCGCGTCACCTTGGTTAAGCTGGAACTGCATTGCCCAGAATTTTGTCCCCTGTGTAATTTTGGATTTGAGATGACCGAAAGAGGAATTCGCCCGTATGTTCATTGTGATTATGTGGCGAAGGGTGGAGGTAGATAGAGATGCTGGCAAGAGCCTCCACCTCGTCCTTTCTCTCCTGTGGTCCCTGTCCTGCTGTTTTTCCCAAATGCGGACCCTGCTGATCAGCATGGACCAGCCCCTCATGAGATGCTTGGTGTCTCAGTCTGTTTAGTGTGGCTGTAAAGGAATACCTGAAGCCGGATAGTTAAAAAGAAAAGAACTTTATTTATATTTAGCTCATGGCTCTGCTGGCTGGAAGGTTTAAGGCAGGGCATGTGGAAGGAGCCTCAGGCTGCTCCCCCCATGGTGGAAGGCACGGGGAGCCAGTGTGTGCAGAGATCACGTGGCAGAGAGGGAGCAAGTGGGGCTGCGGGTGGGTGCCAGACTCTTGTTAACAACCAGCTCTCCGTGGGAATTAATAAGAGTGAGAGCTCACTCCACCCTCCTCAGCAAGGGTGTTGATCTATTCCTGAGGATCCACCCCCATCACCCAAACACACCTCCCATTAGGCCCCACCTCTAACATTGGGGATCAGATTTCAACATAAGATGGGGGACAAACATTGAAACCATAGCACTTGGTGACAAGTCCCATGTCCTCCACAGCTCCTCCTTTGCCGTCCCGCTTGTACATCTGGAGGTGCTGTTTCCTCTGCGTGGCTGGTGGGAGACTCCTGTGGTCCTTCCACCCTCGCTTTCAGACCTTCCTTTTCTCAGCCCCTCCTGGAATGGTGTAAGCTTTGACTCCTGTAATAATTCCCTCATCCTTAACTCATAATCGTTCTGCTTCTCTCATTGAACCCTGACCGACTCACATCTTTGGTTTGGAAATCGGGGGGAAAACTGATTTTTTAATAGCTAGTTTTCCTTTCTCCTTCCTGCCCTTCAAACATGCCATAGCAACTGCAGAAATGCTTTTGGTATTCATAAATGCTTTTCATCTGCCATGACTATTTCCAGGATCAGTTGAAGTTACAAATGTTTCACAGATATTTTTATTACCAATGCATATCATCAATCCATCCTGTAATCTGTATAAAACACAGTAGAGATTCCTTCTGGATGTTTCTTCTCCTGAAGCATCTTGTTTTCTTCTGAAGAGTTGTCATTTCTTAAAGTGGCTTCACTTGCAAAAGATTTGTTTCATGCTCTATGCTTGCCGTCTTAGTGTTAGAAATTCTTTAATTAGCTACAGGTGCTTAAATAAGGTCACATGGGTATTTTTTGCCATCAATATTAGGAGATTCTGTCCTTAAGCTTTCTTGTAGAATTATATCTTTTAATCTAGTTGACACAGTGTAAGATTGGCTTGCTGGTATTAAACTACATGAAAAGAACAAGATTGTATCTTTTATGAGAAGTAAGAGTAAGATATTACAACTGAATTGGGCCTTTTCTGGAGGTAATTTTTATCTAGCTTTAAAAATTTTATTACCAACAAAGTGTGTATTAATGGTTATGAAAGCAATAAGTAAGATTAGTGACAAGATCAGAAGAGTAGGCTAATTTATCATTATAGACTTTAATGAGGCCTATAATATAGTAATAAATATACAGTATTTTTAAGGAGCATAGCAATGTGAAAAAACAATGACTTAATAAACTTTAAGAATTGTTATGGAGACTAAAATTCAAATTATTCCCTTCAAAACAAGCATATTTTATGTGGAGATATTATCTTTTTTATAATCAATAAACTGTTCAAAGTGGTATTATCATGCCCCCACAGTATCTGAATAAAGGAATTATTTTGGATAATGTGGAACTAATCGAATATCATATTCAATAGGAAATTTTAGATTTACAACTTACATAAAAGCCTTATCAGTAAAGAATTTCTTAATGTGAAATATGTCCCTAGATAACTTCTTATTTGTATCACAAAATCTCTGACCTAGAGATTGTCCTATTTCCATCTTTTATTTATATTTGAAAATCAGTCTTTTATTTATTTATTTATTTTTAATTTTTTTTAAATTTCAGCATATTATGGGGGTACAAATATTTAGGTTACATATATTGCTTGTGCCCCACCCGAATCAGAGTTTCAAGCGTGTCCATCCCCTAGACTGTGTGCGCTGTACCCATTAGGTGTGTATATATGCATCCCCCCCATCTGCCCGACACCGATGAATGTTATTACTATATGTGCTTTTTAAGTGTTGATCACTTAAAACCAATTTGATAGTGAGTATATGTGGTGCTTGTTTTTCCATTCTTGGGATACTTCACTTAGTAGAATGGGTTCCAGCTCTATCCAGGATAATACAAGAGGTGCTAGATCACCATTGTTTTTTGTGGCTAAGTAGTACTCCATGGTATACATATACCACATTTTATTAATCCACTCATGTATTGATGGTCACTTAGGTTGTTTCCACAACTTTGCAATTGTGAATTGTGCTGCTATAAACATTCGAGTGCAGATGTCTTTTTTATAGAATGTCTTTTGTTCCTTTGGGTAGATGCCCAGTCATCATCGGGGAAATGCAAATCAAAACCACAAGTTACAAGTAGTTCTACTTGTAACTCTTTGAGGTATCTCCATGTTACTTTCCACAGAGGTTGTACTAGTTTGCAGTCCCACCAGCAGTGTAGGAGTGTTCCTATCTCTCCGCATCCACACCAGCATGTATTGTTTTGAGACTTTTTGATAAACGCCATTCTCACTGGGGATAAGTAATATCTCATTGTGATTTTGATTTGCATTTTCCTGATGATTAGAGATGTTGAGCATTTTTTCATGTCTGTTGGCCATTAGTGTTTCTTCTTTTGAAAAGTTTCTGTTCATGTCCTTTGCCCACTTTTTGATAGGGTTGTTTGATTTTTTTCTTGCTGATTTTCTTGAATTCTAAATAGATTCTAGTTATCAGCCCTTTATCAGATGTGTAGCTTGCGAAAATTTTCTCCTATTCTGTGGGTTGCCTGTTTGCTCTCGTGATAGTTTCGTTGGCTGTGAAGAAGCCTTTTAATTTGATCAGGTCCCATTTATTTATTTTTGTTGATGCTGTGATTGCCTTTGGGGTCTTCTTCATAAATTCTTTGCATAGGCCAATGTCTATAGGAGTTTTCCCAACATTTTCTTCTAGAATTCTTATAGTTTCATACCTTAGGTTTAAGTCTGTTATCCACTGTGAGTTGATTTTTGTGAGAGGTGAAAGGTGTGGATCTTGTTCCAGTCTTCTACATGTGGCTATTCAGTTTTCCCAGCACCATTCATTGAATGAGGATTCTTTTCCCCAGTGTATGTTTTTGTCTGCTTTGTCAAAGATTAGATGGCTATATGAGGATCGTTTTATATCTGGGTTCTCAGTTCTGTTCCATTGTTCTATGTCTCTGTTCTTTTTCTAGTACAATGCTGTTTTAGTTACTATAGCCTTGTAGGTTGTATAGCTTGAAGTCTGGTAAATTGGTACCTCCCAATTTGTTCTTTTTGCTTAAGATTGCTTTTGCTATACAGGGTCTTCTCTGGTTCCATGCGAAGCATAGAATTATTTTTTCCAGATCTGTGAAAAATGATGTTGGTATCTTAATAGCGATTACATTGAATCTGTAGATCACTTTGGGTAGTATAGACATTTTAACAATGTTGATTCTGCTGACCCATAAGCATGGTATTGTTTTCCACCTGTTTACGTCCTCTGCTATTTGCTTCCTCAGTGTTTTGTAGTTCTCCCTGTAGAGATCTTTTACCTCCTTAGTTAAATATATTCCTACGTATTTTATGAAAATCAGTCTTTTAGATTTGTGCAATTTAAATGTCTGGTGGGTAGTAGGCTGGTGGGGTGCCAAGTACCTCCAATCTAATTCAGTCAGGTGACGTGACCAGTGATGAAATGGTTTATTCTTATGTCTCGTATGTTTCAAATTCTCTGTCCTAGAGTTGATGAGCCCATGTCAAACATGTTGGAAATAGAAATAATTGTTTCAGTCTCAAAAATGCCATTGGGCATATGGAAAGAGTCCTCAGAGTATCATCTTATTCCCAGTGACTTGGTTACAGCTTGAAGAAATACGTGTCGGTCTATTGGAGATATGAAAGATTGGAGATTGGTAATTCTGTTGTTATGTTTGGGTTCCGGAGTCCTAATGGAAACACAGAAGTGAGCTCATTTCCTGTGGGAAATTGGCACTTAGGTGTCTAAGTTATCTCCTCCATCTTTACATATCTTTGGACTCTTGGCTTGCCTTCTCCTCCCCTTCTCCCTGCCTTCTGGTGAAAAAAAGAAATCTGAAATACTGAACTACATTTTAACTGTCCCAATTAGGAATTTTATCAGACCTCATGAAATGCGATCACCATGCTAGAAACTACACAGTGTAATTGCGCTGAAAACTAGATATTCCAATTTTGCTCCAGTCAGTGAACCACAGAAATCAGAAATCATAGTTTCCACAACAAGTCCGATATCATTGACTCGAGTAGATGACCGTGGTGGTGGCCATCTCACTGCCGTATCAGTGTACAGAGTGCTGTTTTTTGCATTTAGGACAGCATTGTATTTTGGAACAGAGCAATGCAGAATACAAACCAGATTGGTAATACAAACATTTGATTAATCAATTAACTGTTTTAAAAAGACAGTTGAAAATAACTCATTCATATCACTAGATTAACATTTTCAGACATTTAATGTGGTCCCCATTATGGTTCTGAACTATGTCTCATGAACATTATTTTGTATTTAATGTATTTATAGAATGCCATCTCTTACGAAATGAAGTGAACCACTTTTACAAAGCTTGCCTAATTAAAAATGTTTCTCATTTATTCTGTAATATTTAGGTTGTGCTTTGCTTAATGAATTGATTTTTTTTCCTTTAGATTTAACAATGCTTCCAAGAACATTTATTATCCAGCATGTGACAATTGGGGGGCTATATAAATTGGTATAAAACTTTATTACAATTAGAATCATGCCTTTTGGTGAAGAATGAGAGGAAAACATTTGCACAGGCATTGTTTTAATTTAGCTAATAGAGTAAAACAAGACCCTGGAGTGAGGTTTTGTTTAAGCTTTCTAAATGGCTCTACGTAGTGTTCTCATAAGTGATATGGTATTTGAGAGTCTCACATATTTATAAGTTTATCAAACATGTCTTCCTGTGTTTTCTAATAATATATATATAAATTATAATAATCTGGTTCCTGTTGAACTGAGTGGAAACCTAGCTATGAGTACTGTTCATTTTCAGAAGCTCACCAGGAAAAGAATAAAATATAGTGAATGTTTTGCATATTTAGGCTACTGAATATACAAGTAGCAGTTAAGAGCAAGGAGTTTGGAGTTATACCGACCTGAGTTATTCCAACTTAGAGTCCAATAATATGGTTATCAATGTCTAGGTTGGAATCTATTTCTATACAAAATCTATTAGAATAGGGTTTTTTTTAATTCTTTTTAAATTGGATTTCATGTATAGGATATTCTTTTGTAATTCTGTTTGGGAACAGGGATAGGAGGTAATGTGGAAAAAAAAACAAACCAAAACAGAAATTTATGTGAGTTGTTGTAGAAATCAGATCTTTAAATACAATAGAAAGAGTGACATTAAGTGTGAATCCCCTTGGTAAATATGGAACGAGGAGACTAGCTCCTGTCGAGTAGGATTTGGCCACTTTAGTTAATTTTCAGCACCTTGAGCAAATAATCATTGAATTAAATTACTCTGTGAGAATTTCCCTTAAGATGAGGAAAACTTGCTTTACTGTGGACTGCTGACCTGCTATATTGATTTAGTACTTGAGATCTAATCAGAAAAGATGATTTTAGTGAACTCATTGGTGGCCCGGGGTATAAATTGCAGCTGCTGTTCACAGATTGCATAGTCTTTTCCAACTTGTCCCGCTATATGGCTTCACAGTTTCCTAAGTAGAGCCCTGGCCTACCAACCGAGTGACAAGGAGTATTTTTGAGGAAAGGTCAAATAGCGACGTGTGTAATTGACAACACTTCATTGAGGATACAACTGTTTCTGTGTCTTGGTGGTTAGTAACTGAAGCTGATCTAATCAAGGCTCTGTAGTGCCAATTAACAATGCACAATTAGGTATTCTGTCTGGCTTTCAAGTTTTGCTGCTAGAAAGCTCAGAGAGGGAAGCATCTCTTTCTTCTGGGTGACAAGGATCTGAAAAATGATGATGGCCACGAAATGCTGGTTATGTATGTTTTCAAAAATAATTTGAAGGGATCACAATTAAAAATCTGAGTAGACAGCAAAAAGTATTTTTTGCACTTGATGTCTTCACAAGACAAATAGGAAATGTGTTCTTATATATCACTCTTAAAAAATAATTTCTAAAAATCATTAAAATGATGATAGCTATCATATTTTGATTTTTTAAAAAATAATGCCAGGTACTTTACTTACCATATTTCATTTATTCTTCGTATCATCATGACACTGTAGATTCCTTTACTGTGGACACGTGCCAGAAGGGTGTGCTATTTTTACCTTTCTGAATCTCAGTCTCTTCTCTACAAAGAAAGTAAGTGGGGTTGGAGATTTTAACCAGGTCTGTTTAACTCCAATATCCTTGCTCTTACTGCTATTCTTACATGCCTAAATATGCAATAAATTCATTCTACTTGGTTCCTTTACTGATGAGTTTCTGGTAATTAGCTTGTCTTGTACTCAGCTTGATGGGAACCAGTTTACTGGTGTAAGGCAGGGTTTCATTGATGTTAGGATGGTTCATATCTAGGGCAGAAACTATTGTCATAGGGTATAAACTTCTAAGGAGGAGCTGTGTTTGTTTCTGAGGGGAAGAAGGTGAGGCCCAGCTCTCTCGAGTGTGAGCAAATACAGGAGAAAGGAAGACCGCCATCGATGACAATGAATGAGCCTTAATGGTTTAACAGCATCAGCTGGGTGACTGTCTGGCCCAGTGCCTTCCTAGTTAAAACCCTTCTGCAGTGACCTCTTCATGATAAAACTCTTTGTTTGAACCTTTGCCTATTTACCTATGAGTAACAACAATGAAGACAGTAATAACTCTTTAGTAAAATAGCCAACACTTCGGAGCTCTTGCCCTACATGAGTGGTGGCAGATATCAACAAATATTAGCCTTTTTTTTCTTTTTTTACCATCTCTGAAATGATCCTTTTGAATCTGTACATACAAAATACATGTTCTATATATTTTGGTTATATGCAAAGTAATACATTAACTATTTGATTGAGGTCATAGTCTTTAATCATATGAATTTTCTAGCTCTGAGATAAAACATTCACCTGTATTATCTCATTTAATTTTAAAAACAACCTTCATCATCATTTCACAATTGAGTGCACGGAATCTCAGAGACATGAATACTTTGCCTGATGTCACATGGCTAGCTGGGTGAGGGACGGAGGCTGGATGGAGACCTGGGTCTCTGGATTCTGAACCTAGTGTGCTGAACCAGAAAACCATCCTAGCCTCATAGAGGAAGATTGTCTGATTTGGTTCTCTGATTTTAAACGAAGATGACTCACAAACAGAGGACGCCAGCTGCGGCTTGCAGATGTGTGCTCTTTAGTTTACTAAACAGATTTGGAGGCTGCTGCTTTTTGTGTGTGTGTGGTTGGAGAGGGGAGCTCTCCCATTTGCTAAAGGTCCTATTTATCTCTGGGCTATTTTACACACCCAACTTTCCTGCAAGGCCTGTAAAGATATTCGACCTTATAACTCAGGTCTAGAAGGTCGAGATTTTCCTCTTTTCCTTGAGTGTGCCGAGAAACAAAGATTCCACAACCCTCTTTCCCCCAGGATATTTTGTTACCTTGCCAATATTTTAAAATATTGCTTGCTCTTAGTTTTAATTCCATTTCGTCCTCTCTCTCCCAACCCTATCAATACACAGAACAAGTGCTCAGAGAACTGTTGGTTTTTAAGAATACGGTTATTAAATCAGATTTCTGTAGCTTGCTTTAAAGCTTTTCCCCACATAATCCAGTCTTCCCTTTGACATCTCCTGTGGCTGACAGGTAGTTAGCTCCTCTGACGGACAGACTAGAACATGTGTCATTACACAGCAAAATTAATACCTCCGTCCGGTATTTACTTAGTGTCTTCTGGCACACTGAAAAGAGCAAGAAAATGCAGGCCTTTCCTTCCCTCGGGATGGTTGAGTATTAGCTGATTAAACTGGTAGGAAACATTTGAATGTGCTGGGGAAGCAAGCTTTGTATTTAGGCATATTGATGTTTTCTGAAGTTCTTTATTGCCTTTATTTTCAAAGTTAGAGTTTTTACCAGTCACTTGGAAGTTATATGTCATTATTGTTTTCCTTGTTGCAAAGGAAGGAAGGAAGGAAAAGAAAGAAGGGAGGGAGGAAGGGAGGGAGGGAGAGAAAGAAAGAATGAATTTAAAATCAGCTACCAACTCTGGATTTTTCCTTTTCAGATGCAAAAGAAATTGTTTTAAAAGCCCAGATCTTAGCTGGAGGAAGAGGAAAAGGTGTCTTCAATAGCGGTTTGAAAGGAGGCGTTCATTTAACAAAAGAGTAAGTCTGGAGGTTTTAATTCCTTGTCTTTGGGCTTGAGCAGTTGGGAAGATCTTGCTCACGATTGAAAGGCACGTGGAGAAGGATGGTTGGGGGGGATGATTGGGGGGGGGCAGGAGCAAGCCGTAGGAACCAGAGGAAACTGACATTGTAGGCAGAGGGCTCTGGCGGTGCCCCAGTGAAGATTTTTCTTCACTAATTGGTGGCAACTTGACAGTCCTTCTCTTCTAGCCAATCAATGATTCATCGTAAATGCTGGAAATGGTACCGCTTGCAAGTGAAATGCTACACCTGTAATGTCACTCCCTTGTTCAACACCTGCAGGGGCTCCCCATTCTGGGTGGCATCATCAGTTGTACCTCCCGTCTGGAAGTACTGGGCTTCCTTTATCCGAGCCCGTCTTTGCAACTTCGTCTCCCAGCACCGAGCACTTTCCTTCCTGTTCCTGTCAAATAGCCTTTCATTGTTCACTTTGAGCTTTACCCTCTTCCTTATCCCTCTCCTTGTTCAATATTTCCCAAACTGTCCACTCTCGAGTCTTTGTCCAACCCTTGTCTAAATCTCACATGCATTTCAGCCTTGTCTCTTTACTGTGACTGTAACTTAATCGGGGGGACAGGATAGCAGGGGTCAGCAAGCACCCTTTATTTCATTCATTCACTCACTCGTTTTCTTTTGCTCTTGGTGAGTCCCTAGCACGGTGCTGGGCACACGTGAGCAGAAAGACCCCCGGATTCCTGAGGGTGGACGTGGACCCTGTGCAATGTGGACACAAGGATCTATCGACTCTGCTTTAAAATGATTTTCAACAGGCATTGACTTTCTTTTCTCTCTCTCTCTCTCTCTCTCTCTCTTTTTTTTTCTCTCTCTCCCTCTTAGTCCTAATGTTGTGGGACAGCTGGCTAAACAGATGATTGGATATAATCTAGCAACCAAACAAACTCCGAAAGAAGGTGTGAAAGTTAACAAGGTAATGTAGATGCTTTCGGTCATTTTCTATGTATGTGTTAAAAAATAAAAAAAAAAAGAAAAGAAAACCATCCTTCACTTTTGACAGACTGTAATGAAGCACTGATCTTTGGCAGTGTGCCATTTTTTTTTTAAGCCTCATATAATCTGTTTAGTAAGTGGTATGTCTTTGAGGAGAAATAAGGATTCTGTAATAGGAATATTATTTGTTATCATTGGTATTTAGTACAAGTGGGTGGGGGTGAATGACCAAAGCAGTGGTTTTCCCTTTCAGAACAGAGATGCGTTCTGTTTAAAGCTGAAAGGGTTTGCCATGACAGCCTTATGCTCAGGGAGGGACGTTCCTTGATCCCACACATATCTCCTTACCCCCAGGCCTGTCTATCAAAATTAGCTGTTGTGGTGGTTTTTCTAAGTGCCCCTATTCCTTATTTTGAAATTACTATCATTTTAAGCCACCCTTATTGCTGGGAGGCGTCTTGCATTTGTGAGGTCAGCTGGGGCACTCGAGTATGCATAGCACGTGTGCTCACATGCACACACACACACACAGAAAATAAAGCGCAGAGGAAAGTAGCCACCTCAGTCATGAAATTGTGAGTGGCAGAGCTGAGGCCAGAAACTAACTCTCCCTCTGCCAGTCTGTTCTCCTTTCGCTATAGACCCCTCATGTATCGAGGCACCAAAACCCGCTGTCTGATTTGCAGGACGCAGTGCAAAATAAAGAGGAAGGGACCCTGGTTCAAATTTGAAGACAGCTATAGCAGAACATGAAATCCAGAGCGGGACCCGTCTGGGCATGTGGCCTGTGTGGCTGCACAGATCACGGTACCAGCCCTGGGAAGTACCCACCGTCGGAAGGCCCTGTCCTAACAGTGAATTAGGGCCCCATATTTTTTGGGGAGGCAACTAACTGCTCCCTGGACGTAGCATCACACATCGATGGTCTCCACCAGTGGACCATGCTGGGGACATTAAGGCAGTATATTCTTTCTACTTTTCAGAGAGAGTTTTGTGAAAAATTCTTGTCATGACCTAAAAAACCTCCAGCTAGTTCTTAGTGTATCATTAGAGGGTCTGTCCTAGCCCAGAAAAGGACCCTAAGCTGGAGGGAGATTGAAATACTGACAGGTCATTGGCGCCATCAGGCTAAGAACACAAAGGCTTTCTAACTGTTCAGGGAGCAAACAGGTATTTCCCTTGCCTGCTGCCTCTCAGGTAGATGCAGGAACTGCTTAGAACTCAGAAGTGTTTCATTTTGTTAATTTGTTCCTGTTTGGCATAGAACACTACTTTTATTTCCCTTTTAAATCTGGCTGTGGGCCTTTGCCTGTGTAATTTACTCAAAATTTGTCCACACAGGACACAATTAGTATTTTTACTTATTGGCCACTCATTGTTTTGTGTAGACATATTATATTCTTGGTGCATTTTCATTTTAGCTTATGAAATGCTGGACACCTTTCCATGTCAGTACATATGGTTTTATCTCTCTCCTTTTTGATGGTGGCATAATGTTCCAGCGGATGAATATATCATGATTAGTATTTCACCAATCCCCCATTAATGGACATTAGTCTTGAGTGTTTTCAAGACCGCGTGGAAGCGAATATTCTGAATACTCTGATGCGTGGGAAAGGCTTCAGGTTCACAGTGGCCGTGTCTTTCCTTTTCAAGGTGGGCAAACAGTGTTTCAGAGGGTCTCAGCAAAAAATAATAGCTTGATCCAGGTTTTCTGTTTTCCAGGATATTTGGTGTCCAGTGAATCTTCACTGATTCATTAGGTGTTGCAGAAGATCAAGAACTAAGCTGGAGTCAGGGATTAAAGTTGTCATTTAGTATTTACTATGCAGCTCGGTAGAGCAAGGATAAACTTTTAATGATATACAAGGCTCAGAAGTGCAAGAGCCTGCATAGATTTATATCTTTAAGAAGTGTGTATTGGGCTTCCTTTATGTGCCAAGCATCGTGCTGAGTTCTGGGATATAGCAATGAAGTTTTCAGGTGGATTTTTTTTCTTTTTAATATTATGATTAATGGTGTTCCAACATTGAATAGCTTATCCCTCACTTTCAAATGGGTATAATACTAATAACCTGTAAGACAGATCAGATAAATCAATACATGCCTGGGTACCTAACGTAGTAAACATTTGATACCTGTGTCTTAGTCCATTCAGGCTGCTATAACAGAATACCATAGTCTCGGTATCTTATAAAAACTGAAATTTATCCTTCATGCTTCTGAAAGCTAGGAAGTCCAAGATCAAATCACCAGCAGATTCCATGTCTGGTGAGCACCCGATTTCTGGTTCATAGAGGGCCAAGTTTTTGTTGTGTCTCCACATGGTGGAAAGGATGAGAGAGCTCTCTGGGTTCCCCTTTATAAGGGCGTGAATCCCATTCACGGATTCACCCTTGTGATCTAATCACTTCCCACAAGTATCACCCCACTTCCAAATAGCGTCACATTGAGGATTGGGTTACAACATATGAATTTTGAGGGAGGCACACACATTTCTAGAATGTTATATAAATTAAGTCATATAGTGTATAACTTTTTGGGATGGGCTTTTTCTTATTCAGCATGATTTTCTAGAGATTCATCGAGGTTGCTGTTGTTTATCAGTAGTTTGTTCCTTTTTCTTACACTCTGTGATGTGGACATACCACAGTTTGTTTAACCATCGTCCACTGAAAGATATATGGGTTGTTTCGTTTCTGGCTATTACAAATAAAGCTACTCTAAGCATTCATGAACAGGTTTTGGTGTGAATATAGATTTCCATTTGGGGGGATAGTTGTTGGGTTATATGGAGGTTGTATGATTAGTTTTTTAAGAAACTGCCAGATATTTTCCAGAGTGGCTGTACTATTTTACATTGCCATCAGCAGTGTCTGAGTGACCCTGGTTCTCCACATCCTGGCCAGCATTTGGTGGCGGTGGTATTTTTTATTTTAGCCATTCTGTTAGATGTGTAGTGATATTTCATTGTGGTTTTGATTTGCACTTCCCTGGTGACTGAAGATGCTGAACATCTTTTCATGTGCATATTTGCCATTTGTAGATTGTCTTTGGTGAACTGTCAGTTCATGGATGCTGTGGTCTGAATGTCCTCTACACAATTTGTGTTGAAACTTAATCCCTATTGTGGGGGTATCGAGAGGTAAAGGTTTTGGGGAAATGATTAAGTCATGAAGTCTCCACCCTCGTGGATGGATAAGCCTTATAAAAGGGCTGGAGGGAACTACCTTAGGGCCTTTTTGTCCTTCTGCCTTCTGCCACATGAGAACGCAGCAAGAAGGCCCTCCTCGCCAGACACCGAATGCCGGCACTTTGGTCTTGGACTTCCCAGACTCCAGAACTGTGAGAAAATAATTTTTTATTCTTTATAAGTTACCCAGTCTCAGATATTTGGTTATAGCAGCACAAATAGACAAAAACAATAGGGTTTTTTTTGCCCATTTTTGAATTAGATTATTTTATTATTGAGTTTTGAGAGTTAATTCTAAATACTAGTCCACCGCCAGATGTGTGCTTTGTAAATATTTTTTCCCCACTATATAATTTATATATTTATCTTCTTAACAGGGTCTTTTGCAGAGCAAAAGAGTTTAATTTTGACAAAGAACATTATATCAGTATTTCCTTTATGGATTGTACTTTTTTGCTATCAGGTTTAAGAATTCTTTACCTAGCACTAGATAACAAAATTTTTTCTCATTTTTTTTTCCTAGATGTGCTATAGTTTCATGTTTTATATTTGGTTCTGTGGTCCATGTTGGGTTAACTTTGAATAAGGTGAGAGACTTAGGCTGAGGCTTTTTTTGGGAAGGGAGGTGGCTATGATATTCACTTGCTCCTGTACCATGTTTTGAAAAGGCTCACCTTTCCTCCATTGAATTGCTTATGCACCTTTGTCAAAAATCAGCTGGGCACATTTGTAGGGCTCTGTTTCTGGGTTCTCTATTCTCTTCCATTGATGTGTGTGTCTGTTTCTCTACCAATACAACAGAGTCTTAATTACTGCAGCTATATAATAAGTTCTGAAATTGGATGGACTGAATCTTCTCACTTCATTATTCTTTTTCAAAACAGTTTTACCTATTTTAGTTACTTAACAGTTTAGAATAATTTTGTTTTTGTCTACAAAAAACTTACTGAGATTTTGATAGGAACCTTATTAAACCTATATATCAATTTAGAAAGAATTGACATCTTTGCTTTGTTAAGTCTTACAATCCATGAATATGAATGTGATATGTCTCTCCTTTTTTGTTTAGTTCTACTTTGATTCATTTCATCAGCTTTGTTTAGTTTTCAGCATATAAGTTTGGTATAAGTTTTGTTAAATTTACAGCTAAATAGTTCTTTATTTTTTAGCAATTTTAAGTGGCATTGGAGTCTTAATTTCAGTGTCCAACACATTCATTGTTAATTCCTTTTTTAAATGTTTAGTAGACTTCTCTAGTGAGACCATGTAGGCCTGGTGATTTCTTACAGTTTTTGTAAAACTGTAAAGCATCTAAGGAACAAAATAGAGAAAAATTTTGTCATCTAGTGCTAGGAAAAGAGTTCTTAGACCTGATACCAAAAAAGTCCAATCCATAGAGGAAATATTGATATACTTTGCTTTATCAAAATTAAACACTTTTGCCCAGCAAAAGACCCTGTTAAGAAGGTAAATATACAAGTCATATCGTAGGAAAAAAAAATTTACAGAGCACACATCTGAGATTTTCTAAGATTGATGAGGCAAAAAGAAAACATGAGGTACTTGCCACCATGTCCTTCCCTGGATCTCATGCTCCCTAGCTGGTCTGCCTCCTCCTCTGTAACTTTCAGAGTCATCTTAAGTTTTTTTTGTGTGTAATATCTGTGGTTTTTATTTGTACTCAGCAGGAGGAATATGTAAAAATATGCCACATGCTTATTGAAATTCAAAGCTTCAATAGTCTGAGGATTTGTGCAAAGAAATTAATTAAAAAATGAGAGTATGCTTTTAATCGTATTTCTTCATGGTCCTGTTGCAAATAGTTTCTGCACAAATCACTCATCTACAGACCATGATTTGAGTAGTGTGATATTTTCTTAAAAAAAACAAACAGATTTAGTGGTCAATTAGGGTAAAGAAAGTTAAAAAGCTTTTCTATACTGTAGGACTCCACAAAAAGGATGTGTCAATAATATTCTTTGTGTAACTCACAGATGTAGCTCTTTTGAAATGTATCTAATGGAGCTTCTCATGGGATGAATGTTTGTGGAATCCATTTAGATCTCTCTATTACAATTCCTAAAATACTGTGACATTTTGGGTCATATGGATGGCATGATGACGTCAAAAACTGGTATTTCTTGTATAAAATTTCTCAAAATATTTCTTGATAAGCATCATTTTCCTGGAGACATTTTCTTAAAGAGTGGTACATTATTCCTACCAAGCAAGAGCTGTTTGAGATAGCAGCTGGGCTTGACAAATATAAATTTGATAGAATGCGGAACACATCTGTCAACATTTTGGAAGATTAAGAATAGGACTCTTGAATAACACTTATCCTAAAAAGTTATAATGTTGTGTTGCTTCTAAGAATAACTACTGGGAGTTATTAAGTATCATTCACTAGACCAACTCTGTATTAGTAAGTGAAGGGTAGTTATGCTTGTAGACCTGAAAGCACAAACAAAAACACATTTCTCATTTTGTATTTTCTGCCCGCCAAATTTCTTAAAGCAGCTCTCTCTCCTAGCACAACTTTTAGAAGAAATGGTTACCTTAGTTTCTTAAAATGTTTGTATTAGTGTTGATGCTTATAAAGGAGAATTTCATGTTAGTTCTATAAATTACAAGTTGTTATTGTATTTGACAAGGGAAGAATAGGGCTAAATATTTTTGCCTCAAATATTCTCCCACTGTTCAGTCAGATATTTTGAGAGTTGACTGTGTTGCAGGCAGCCTGAAGGCTGAGAGGGGAATTAGGTACCGGCTGATGGCTTGACCTTCATTGACCTGCATTGCTGGCAAGAACAACCAACTTGAAAGCAGAATGGTTCTATGATTAATTCCAACACTGTGTCCTAAGAAATAGTTTTTATATACTCACGAGCTTCCACTTATGATAAAAGAATCAATATGAATACCCTTATAAGATTTTTTCTTTCTT
>VBSM01002035.1:24403891-24467444 GCA_008086735.1 Cheirogaleus medius | reverse complement strand
AGGCTGGTCTTAAACTCCTGGCCTCAAGCAGTCCTCCCGCCTTGGCTTCCCAAAGTGCTGGCAAGATAGATTATTTTTAACTAGTGATAAATTCAGTAAAGATTTGAAAAGAGGGAGTTCTGTATTCATTACATTATAGCTTTTTAGAACAGAATATATTTATCTTATTTCATGTGACCTAAAACTTAGTGTTTTTGTGGCATCTGAGTAGCTAAAATCTAATGCTATTTAATTCCTAACCTTTTTTTTATGAAACCCATTACCAAACTACTTTTTGGAAAAGCAATCTAAGTGCTTTTATTATTTTCACATCTGTTACTGATTATCTATGGGAGTATTTTTATTTTCTTGTAAAAATAATCTAAGACAATTTTACCATTCTTGTTAGGTGTGGAAGTTGGTACAACCTCTCTCTAAAGGGCAATTTGGCAGTACTTACCAAAATTTTAAATATTCAGAGCCTACAACCTAGACTTTTAACTTCTAGGTTCTTCATCTACAGGGATACCAAAACAAATAAGCAAAGAGATATATATGTAACCACTTAATATGGTTACACTTAATATGTAACCAGACTGCCTTGAGGTCTCTCCACACTATTGATGTAAAATAGCATCTTCCTTAGGTCCAGATTCAGTCAGTTTGTTTCAGTCCTTGGAATCTTTTTATTGGTGTCCCTTTTATTGATATTAAGATTAGTTTCAAGTCAGAGAGATCTGAGGTCAAATTTAATTAGTTAGCAAGTTTGTCAAAAATCTTTAAAGCTTCATTTTTTAAATCAGTAAGCATTTTAGAAAAATTGAAGCCCACATAAATGTCAGTAGGAACATAGTTAAATAAGTATTTACATGTAAGTACTGGGTAGTCACAGTGATAAGAGAGGACAATAAAAAGATGTCCAAGCTTTAGTGTTGAGGTTAAGGGAAGAAGAAAGGCATTCTCGTCTGCACAATCGGCTTCCACGTGTAGGATGAATCCGTGACTGCAATGTGTGCAGATACATAGAGAAGAGACTAGAAAGTCAGCTGTGGTTTTCCTGGTGGGGCTGCTTCCTGCGGTTAAAGTTGTGCGGGACGAGAGGACCCCTGGCTGAGGCTGAGTCCCACTCACTGGTGGAAGGGGATGAAATCCTTCCCTCTCCCTTGTCTCTTGCCCAGTCGTGGTCCTGGCAAGTGACCACGTCCTCCAGAGGAAAGGGTGCCTTCCTCTGATTATCACAGTTTCAAGGTGGGCTCATGACCACCCTCACTGCTAAGGCCTAAGGGCTGAGTATCTGGCGGTGGGTGTGGAGCTGGGCGCTGCTTTCACATTCTCATTTACATACCTTTGCTCTCCTTTGCATAAGTTTTGAAAAAGGAAGTACTGTGTCTGTCAATTAAAAGAAAGTATAAAAGGAAATAAAAATACAGCGATCCCAGAGACAGGAGTATACAAATATATGAAGCGTCAGGCATACTGTAAACCGTGTAAAGGAATCTTTCTTTGGCAATCAAGTTTGGTTTTCCACCAGTGAAATCTGACAAGAGTCAGCGTAGTGATATATATGTACTGTTAATATCGCAAAGTAAAATAACAGCTGCTTCCCTGGAGTTTTTCTTAAGCAGCAGGGTTTCCCAAGGGGTGGGAAAAAAAAAAAAAGAAGATTAAAGTGGGAAGGTTCCATGAGGCAAACCAAATACCTGCCACTGGAACAAGTTAACAGGATCAATTAAGGAGGTGAAAATGGGCATCGTGCACCATGGAGAGCAGAACTCTCAAGTCTCTGGAAACTACCTCGCTGGGTTTGAAGAGCCTGAAAATGAAGCCCTTTGATTTGTACAGCAAGTTTGTATAGATTTCCAAGTGGAAATCAGCTCGACGCTGAATTAATTTGACTTTCTCACTGACGGTGGTAGGTGATGGTTGCTGAAGCCTTGGACATCGCCAGAGAAACCTACCTGGCGATTCTGATGGACCGGTCCTGCAACGGTCCCGTGCTGGTGGGCAGCCCCCAGGGCGGCGTGGACATCGAGGAGGTGGCCGCTTCCAACCCAGAACTTATTTTTAAGGTATGTCCAAACTCCTGGCCACCCTGGCTTACCCCGATTGTTATTGTAGTTAAATATTTCATATGGGGTCTAAGGCTGGGAGCAGGAAATCTCTTTCAGGGACTTAGGTGTAAAGATATCAAGTCCTTTTTCTTACTGAGTATTCGGTTGAAAGTTGGATGCAATCAAGGTATTCGGTATTCGAGGGCTTTTTTCTTTGCCTTTGCCCTCCCTTCCTTCTTTCCTCCTCCAGCCTTTTCTTCCCTGTTGTTTCCTTCCATCCAGCCTGCCCCAGGAATTAACCAGTGTGAAAGGACAGTGACATTTCCACTTTCCCTTGGTTAACTCTGCCCCGTTTAACATTACGTGTGAACCAGAAATTCTCCCCTAGGAGGAGTTCTCTCCGATAGGAGGCCGGACGTGAACTACAGGCTGCCTTGAGATCTCTCGACACTATTGATGTAAAATAGCATCTTCCTTAGGTCCAGATTCAGTCAGTTTGTTTCAGTCCTTGGATCTTTTTATTGATGTCCCTTTTATTGATATTAAGATTAGTTTCAAGTCAGAGAGATCTGAGGTCAAATTTAATTAGTTAGCAAGTTTGTCAAAAATCTTTAAGTTTCATTTTTTAAATCAGTAAGATGAAAATGGGGTGATTTGTACCCCATGGAATTGTGAGAATTAAATGAGGTTATATGTATAAAGTGCTTCTTAACCCTATCTTGGCTATCAGCCAATGACATAAGGTCTTCAGAACTATAATTCCAGTTTTTAAACTGCGTTCTTAGTATAAAAATCACATGAAAAATTTATAACAGGAACACTCATTATTTCTTTTAGAAAATGATCTTGTTTCCCTTTGAAAGAGAGATTTTATTTCTTTTTTCTTTTTTTTTTTGAAACAGAGTCTCACTCTGTTGCCCTGGCTAGAGCCGTGGTGTCAGCCTAGCTCACAGCAACCTCAAACTCCTGGGCTCAAGCGATCCTCCTGCCTCAGCCTCCTGAGTAGCTGAGACTACAGGCATGCACCACCATGCCTGGCTAATTTTTTCAATATATTTTTAGTTTTCCAGCTAATTTCTTTCTATTTTTAGTAGAGACAGGGTCTCACTCTTGCTCAGGTTGATCTCGAACTGCTGAGCTCAAAGCAATCCTCCCGCCTCTGCCTCCCAGAGTGCTAGGATTACAGGCGTGAGCCACCGCGCCTGGCCGAGATTGCATTTCTTAAATCTCTGAGTCTAGATAATGTATAGTAAGCATTCACTTAACGTCTTTTGACAGCTTCTTGGAAACTGTGATTTGAATAGAAACGATGTATAACACAACCAATTTTACTATAGGCTAATTGATACAAACAGCAGTTAAGTTCCTGTGGCATATTTCTGGTCACAATAACATCACCCAACTTCTAAATAAAGACCAAAACAGTTCTAATATTACATGTTGAAATGAACACAAGCTATACATAAATTTCAGGAAGATTCATAAAAACAAGTAAGATAATGATTTATCCAGTTATTCCAGCTCAGGAGCCTATCTTGGCAGCACAGGGCACAAGGTGTGAAACAGCCCTGATCAGGGTCTCCTCCCATTTCAGGGACACCCACACACACCCCCACGCTCACTGACACTGGGACCACATAGACGCACCAGTTTACCTAACGGGAAAGGCTTTGGGATGTGGGAAGAAACCTACACAGATGTAGAGAGATTGTGTAAACTTCATGAGCCCCAGCCAGGAATCAGGGTTTTTTTGTTTTTGTTTTTGTTTTTTTTAATCAATGTTTTAACAAAATGACATTGAACAAAACGGTCTTATTTGAGGATCTGCTCTGGTGGTTTTAAAATATTTTCTCCAATGTTACCTACTTAAGTTAACTTCCTTGGAAGTGAAATTGAGGCTGTACACACAGACTTACCACTAACACCTAGCCATTTGCAAAATAACATTATTTAAAATAAGCCGTTCCATTTGTTAAAAGAACGCATGAAATAATGTATATGAACAGTGCTCAGCGTCTTTGAGAAAATGGCATTTTGTAGAGCTATGGTATCATTAATAATTATCATCAATAGAGTGTTTAAATCGTAAGGTAATATTTAACCTATGTATGACAAGCTCTAAACTTAACAACAATATTAGGCAGGAAAACCTTAGTTTGGAGACCTTCCAAAAGATGTCATAAACGTTAACCGACTAGATTTTCGTCAGTGCCATCTGTATAGTAATTAAAAGTGAAAACTGGCATCAGATTGTCTTGTCAGCTTGCCACCTTGAAGAATTATATAGTTTTTGGAAGCCTGTTTCATAGATGGTCTGCTAATTAAACATCCCCTATAGGCATCTGCAGTAGCCCCCGCTCAGAGATCTCTGGAAAGGAGCCACACTTAAATTACCCATTTGCAAATAAATACAAAGCATTTTCTTTTGAGGTTGTAAATCCTCTCACTCTACTGTCTGAATTGTGTTTATTTGATTCATTGTCACTAGGAGCCAGTTGACATTTTTGAAGGGATAAAGGACAGCCAAGCTCAGCGGATGGCAGAGAATCTGGGCTTCCTCGGGCCTTTGAAAAACCAGGTACGTGAGAGATTGGAGGACGAGGTGTCTGAATTGTTTGGGGAACTTGCTTAATTTCCTCTAATGTTTATGATTATCAAGAAACAGGATAATTTTTTTGTTTTGTTTTGTAATTTTTTTTCCTCCAGTTGTTTATGGTGAAGAAAAATATTTCCCTGTTGTTCTAAAACAGAATGTCTATGACACGTGTCTTTACATGTATTTCGACGTGTGCGTGCATAAGTGTTGCATGCAGGTACCTGTTAGAATGTATGGTAATCTCTTTATTCTGTAGCATTGCTGCTTTGCCGCCTGGTACGTGTGGAATTCAGCCCTTCTGAACCTCAGTGTTACATCTATAAGATGGGGATGATGTGCACTCCCGAGAGGCTTACTGTGGGGATCGAGTGCAGTGATGTGTGCAAGTGCTTATCACAGCGCCCCCTATAGGTCACCTCCCACTGTCATCAATAATACGCATTCCTTAACTCATTGCTGTTCCTTCATGGCTAACGGGCATTTGAGATGAATATTGATGGCGTAGAAGGTGATATTTCACCAAGAACAGCTTAAGATGTGCCAACTCAGTAATGATATCCCTCGGCTTCAACGACAGCAACATTGTCCTCAGAGCTGCCGAGGGACCGGGTCTGTTTGAGCGTCAGAGCGCTGCTCTGCCTCTGGTCCAGCTCATGGCCGTGACTCTGTGCCTGCTTAGGCACGCTTCCTTGCCCCCAGCTGCATCAGAAGCACTTACTGGCTCCTTTTTCCTTGCTTCGTTATTCAGATGGGCCACCTTACTAGCCCTAGATTGCACGCATGTGCGTGTGTGTTCCTTGGTCCAGGGCTCCATGATGCTTACAGAGTATATCCTGTAATATGACTGGGCAGCAGTATTCCCATTACACAATAGGTTTTACACTCTTTACTTTCTGACTTTAGTCTTTCTTCGGATTGACTCTGTCTCTAGACGTTTGATGGTGACAATAGGCAAGTCACAGAGGGGTAAAGCTGAATGAGACTTTAAAAAACACAGACGTTTAAATGAAGGAAAGACGGTGCTTATTTGGAAATGGGAGTGAAGGCTCCCTTGGAAAGCAAAAGCTTCCAGCTGGGAGAGGGGGCCAGGATCATCTGGGACTAAACCTCAGGATGAAATAGAAAGGGCCACGATTCAGTGGACAGTTAGGGGAATTAACCGTCATTCCTGAGACTGGTGAAGAGATGCCAGGGAGGTGATCTGTTGAGAGGAAGATCCTGGAAGGTTCCTGGACACGTGCCGCAGTGGTTGGTTTCACCTCCTGAGAACGAGGCTACTGACGGCATTTGCCGTTCCTGTGACGTTTATTAAGGGGCTTCTTGTGTAGGGGTGGTGGCCCTGAGACCCCCTCTCCCATACCCTGCTGTGTTCCAGCCACCCTGCCCTACAGTCAGCCCCAGAGTGGGCTCAGTGCCCCGTTTCCTCCTCCCTGTCACTGCACATCTGCATTTCTCTTCTTCATTTGCAGTCACCTGTGCCAGGTTCGCCGTGGGTGGGCCTCTGTCCGTCTTGCTCGCTGCTCTGTTGCCAGCGGCTTACCAAGTGCTTGATCTACATGTTATATAGTTGCCTGGGAAACATCTGTCATGTGCGTGAACAAGTGAAACGACGCCTCTGGGCTGTCCACTCTGAAGAGTTTGCTAGGGAGTCACCCATGGGTGCTTTACGTGGCAGAGGAACAAATCTAATGTAGGCAAAATCCGCTGAGCACATGCTTTGACAGCTCAGGAGGTGAGCACTGTAGAGAGTTCTAGAGAAGGCAGTAATAGTGTTATGTACAGAGTAAGACACTCCCCCACCGCTGCACAGGATAAGAGCAAATGAAGAGTTATTTATAGCTCTTAAATGGCTTAATTGTGTTTTCCCAGTGCCCGAAACACTGTGGGTTTTAAACGAGTTACTTATGAAGGGAAGATGAACATGTAAGTACTCAGGGGTCATTAAGTAGCTGTATTGTCAGTATATTTTCAACTTAATTTATTGAGGAAAAGAAAGAAAATTTTTAATTCATTTTTTTTTCTTTTTTCATTGCCAACTCTGTGAAAGGTTTTAAATCTTCATTTGCTCAGCGGCTTGGAGGGAGCACGGATTGGGTGCTGCTCACGGTGCTGGGCCCCGGGGAACAGAGACAGTGAAAAATAGCCTTTGTTCTCGGGGGCGCACGGAGCGGGAGAGGTCAGCGTACGGCCGGCAGAGCACGGGAAGAGGGGCTCCCGGGGAATGTGAAGGAGAGAGATTGAGGCCGGTCTCAGTCGGAGGCATGTCAGAATTTGTTCATGTAGGGAGACGTTCATAAGGAAATGGTGTTCAGTGTCACTCTGAAAGTTACTTAACCACTTCGGTACCAGCGTCAACTATAGTCGACAGCCACAGATGAACGCGCACAGCGACTTTAACCAACAGCTGTGATATGAAGGCGCACAGGCCGAGCGTCGACTTTAGTAGTCAACAGCCAAAAGCTTTTACTTTTACAGCTTTTATCTCTGCAGTTGCAGCGTGGACGTTCAGCTAGTAAGTTACTACAAATCTGTGACCTTTTAACAAGTCCTTAGTAGGAGTTATTATAGTTATTTTCCTAAAGCTGCCTGTAAAGGAAAACAAGCTTTCAGTGCTTTAAAGCTTTCCTCATCACACAAGAGCAAAACGGACTCGTCGTCAATGCGCAGCACAAACTATCCTGCGGACTGTGAGTGCCGGCTGTGGGCGAGGCTTCACGGCCGGTGAGCGTCATGCCCAAGTGGTTAATTTTCACCTAGGATGTGGTTTAGGCATTTGGAGTCACCTTACTCATCGTTCCTGTGGCTGGGAAATGAAATGGAGGCAGGAAGGAGACCGAGTCCCAGTGTGCAGCCCTGATCGTACCGTCCTGCTCTGTCCATCGTAGACGTGAGCTTTCCAGGGTGGGGTCAGGCCGCATCCGTGTTCTCCTCTCCAGCCCAGCTCACAAGGCACCAGCCTGCTGTGTCACGGGCAGCGGGCAAGTGTTGGCTGCAAAGATCGAATGAATGAATGCATTTCAAGCAGAGTGAGGAAAATGAAGTCAGAGGATAAAACACGAGGGAAACCTTGCAGATTCCTGCCCGTTCTGGTTAGTGCCTTTGGGACAGACTGTTTTCAGTTTGAAGTGTGCTGTTGAAAACTTTCATCTTCCTGTCGTGTAACAGTTTCCGTTAGACGCTTCGTAATTGTTTCACAGATTATGGGTTGGATTGATGAATATAATAACCGTTTTATTCCAGCATAATAAGGAAAACCTAGTCATTATAAACTCTCAAAATCATGTTTACCTTTTACTTAGATGGAGCTTGTTTGTATTAATGATTGCAGCTTATATTGCAGCATAACTCTGCTAATAGGGACATGATAATTTACAAAAAGATTAACAGCATTTTAGGCTGTACTGAAAATATTTTGTTTTCTTGATATGTTCTTTTCTGGCGTCTGGAGGAGAGTTGAGTAATTCCCTCTAATGAATAGCAGTGGAAATTAAAATAATTGTGTTTTTCTGTTTTCCCTTTCAGAAAGCCTAACTGAGAATAAAGACATAACTTGCTATTTTTAAAATTTCATTAATCCAGCAAAATAAATTTTCTTTTACTGCTTTGGTGTAATTCCATTTCACTTGATCACATTTAGGCTGCAGATCAAATTAAGAAGCTGTATAATCTCTTCTTGAAAGTTGATGCTACTCAGGTGGAAGTGAATCCCTTTGGTGAAACTCCAGAAGGACAAGGTAAAAAAAAAAAAAAGGGAGAGAAAACAAATGAATGTATTATAATTATTTATGCAAACTATAAATTAAACTGCACAAAAGACTGTAGCAGCAGCTTTGCATTAATAATCTTTCAGTAATTTAATTTCTGCTGTAGTTTCAAATACTCCCATGATGAGGTTGAACATTGGAGCACTTAGGTTTGTTTGTAGCCAGGTGCCAGGTCTCACAGGAAGCTATTTCTTGTTTTACTTAGAGACATGCATCCACCCCTTCTCTTCCCACCCCCTCCACGACGACCCCCACCAGCACACATGTGCACACACACACAACACAGGTTTGCTTTTTCAGTGTGCACACACAGTACAGGTTTGCCTTTTCAGTGCGCACACACACAGCACAGGTTTGCCTTTTCAGTGCACACACACACAGCACAGGTTGCCTTTTCAGTGCACACACACACAGCACAGGTTGCCTTTTCAGGCCATCATGCTGCTACTAAGGTAAAGATTTGGGTTAAATGGGAGCCACTGCATTTAAGTATAATGAGTGCACCTGCTGTTATGGACCTGGAACTTTCTGAAACTTTTCAGCTTTCCCAAGTCTGTATATAATTTCACCCTGTGTCCCACGCTGGACTTATGTCCTCTTTGTCAAGCCTCAGATGCCCCCAGTTGAACTGTTTTCACCTTACGTGGTCAGCAGCTTCTGCTTCAGGTAGGAGGAGGTAGCATTTTGGTGGGGAAAAGTTTCTCCTATCCATCAGGTACTTGTAGAGTATAAGCAGCTGCTTTATATCTCACTATCTACCACCATGGCACTGTCTTGCATGCAGCAAGTATTCAATAAGTTCTTATTAATTTGATAGCAAAAGCTAGTGAGTGTGGTAGTCAGGGGGATATGATGGGGCACAGGGTGGGATAGCAGATGGATAGGATAGTGATACCAGCATGTAAGCTCCATGAACCTTGTCTTCTTTAGGATGTTTCACTCCGTCTTGCATTTTGTGTAGCATGTCATGGGCAGTCGGGAAGTAGAAATTTGCCATTGAATTGGGAAATGGGGTGAATCATTAAGTGCGGATACACCAAGTTGTAGACTGAGGTGGACGGTACAATATTTTCTCTTGAGCGTATTTCAGAGATTCTGTAGTCAGACTCAGAAAGGCTACAATATTCTTTCCTTGGAACCCAGAGAGGCCTAGGTACCAATTCTGCACCTGCCGTGTTCTGGCTGCAGACCTGGGCAAGTTACTTAGCCTGCCTAAGCCCCTCAGGTCTTTTGTTGTTGTTGTAAATCAAATAAAGTGGTAAAAGTGTTGCCTATCTCAGAGAGTGGTTGTGAAAATAAGGTAAGCTGGTACATGTTTAAGCTCTCAATGTCAGACACAAAAATAGGCCAGTCCCTAACATTCATAAAATAAAATTCTTCTTCTCAGGTAGTACAGGAGTAGCCCAGAAATGATAATGGATTTCAGATGAGGATAAGAAAAGAGTGTATGTTTAGGAAGCCATTGCAAATACACATTTCGTGGTTCACACAGATGACCACCAGATAAAAATCTGTGCTAGGTTATTTACAAACAAAATATTCCTAAATATTTTAAACATTTGCATTTTAAACAGCTATAAAATGATCAGTACAGAATTTCATAAAGACACGAAGGGAAGGGGAAGAAAGTTTTTCTTGAGCTCATATGCCAGGCACTTTGGTAAACATTTATGTACATTCTTTTTGACTCTTACCACAATCATGCAGTTAGGAGCTGTTCTCCCCATTTTATAGAGGATTGAAGAATCAGTGTGACTCCCCCATGGGCAGCTAGTTACAGGAGCTGGGATTTGAACCCATGTCCCTCTGAGTCCGGCATGCATGTTGATTCCTATATGCCAGACTCACAGCCACCTGCCTTTTCCACTTTTTCCCTTTTAAACTATTCGCTTGCTTTCATCGGAGTGACCTCAGAGTCTCCAGTTTGGGAATACCAGTCAAAATTCATGCTGCGTTGAGTGGCTGATAATTAAGTCTACGAAATGAAAGAAAAGAAGCTCAACATAAAAGTTCTTATAGATTGTATATTGCTTTTTTCGAGCTAGCATGTATAAGAAGCCTAGTTATTTTATATTTTTTAAAAAAGGAAATTCATTTTTTATCCCATGACATAGTAATTACACAGGCTGCAATATTATTTATTGCATTATTTATTACTATCTTTATTCAATCCTTTGGGAAGTGGTCATTCACAAACTGTGGCCTGCCAGCAGAGCGCAGGGTTGTGGGGTCCTTTTCTAAGAGGATGTTTGCAAAGCCTCGTGAAGTCTGAAGTTTGCTTTTTGATTATTAAGAGAATAGAAAATTCTTGAATTTTTTTGAAGGAATCATCATTAAACACATTCTTTATATACAGTTCATTAAAACATAAGTCTTACGTGATATTTTTAAGAGCAAAATTATCTTTAGTTATTAATTTGTTCATTGTACCATAAAAGTTCAGCTATTGAATTAGAATTGCAATTAAATGAGTGTGTTGGTTTATAACTCTAATGAGCAGTAGTCAAATTAAACCCAATTAGGAAATGGTGATTAATGGCCAAATGTACAAATTGATCTTCATCGTTATCACAATCCCCTAAAGCAATCCTTTATGTGGGCAGTCATTTATGTGGGCAATCCTTTATGTGGGCAATAAAGGCAGTCATTTATATCTTAGCAGTATTGATAATCTTAATATCTATAATCTGAATATTTAAGTCATTTCTGTTTAGATCAGTAATAGCAGAACATTTCACATTAGAACTTTCACACTGAAGTTTTGATTCAATAATCATTCTTTATATTTGGAAGTTTAAGGAGCTTGGCATCAAATCAAACATTTCTACCTATTCACTGCACTGCCTCTCTGCAGGAGAATTTCTCCAGCTTTCCATTGCTCAGTGCGGAACATTATTTTTAAAATTCGGGTTATTGGTTATATATTTGCACAACAGATGATACCTGGGTGAAAGAAGAGAAAGGGCCTTGGGAACGTGGGGCTGCTGAGTCCCTCTTGGGGAATTTTGGATGTGGTGAAACAACAGCAGCCCAGGAGCTACTTTTTTCCCAGTATATTAATAATTTGATTCCAAGACTCCAAGTGGACACTGCTAACTATAATGTAGTTTAATGACTCTTAACTAGCATTATCATGGTTGCCAGTGACAGAAACCTACATCAATCAGCTTAGTTTTTGCTAAAAGCCCCTGGCGGGGTGGGGTGGGTATTCTACTCCTATGTCAGGGAAGTCTAAGGTGTGGACCGGCTTAAGGCCTGAGGAGAAACAGGGATGCTCTGGTCCTCAAGCCGGGCCTGCCTCTTCTCACAGGCTCCCTACGGCTGGCAGCACAGATGGCTCCCACGCTCATCGCTCTCTGCCAGCAACCGCGGAAGTTCCTTTAAGCCATTCTGATTGGCCCCGCCTGGGTCGCAGGTGCATGCCTGTGGCCAGTCACCGAGCAGGAATCACCCACTATGGGAAATACGCCATTTCCCGGTGGAAGAAGGCACGAGGCAAAACATGCCTCCCAGAACGACCCAATCATATTGAAACCAAAGTAAACTGCCATTTAAATAGTCAAAGAGAAATTAACTGTATTTTCCTTGCTTGTCCAACTGCAGTGCCAAATCCCTTCATTTATCCTGTGGCCAAGTAAGAAGCAATGTTTTATCATTATTTATTTATCTACCTACCTGTTCATGCATTTTGCTAGCCACTGTGAGCCAGCTCCGCCTACACACAGACTTCTCTCTCTGGTGTCTTTAAGGCCTGTGGTACTCAATGGTCAGGGCGCATATTTTGTTCCCCAGGGGACATTTGGCAATGTCTGGGGACATTTCTGGTTGTCACAACCTGTGGGCTGTGCTACTTGCATCTAGTGGGCAGAGGCTGGGTATGATGCTAAACAAACTACATGGCACAGGATGGTCCCTGACGACAGAGAATGATCTCACCCAGCATGTCCATAGTCCAGAGATTAAGAATGCCTACGTGAAGCGTCTTCATTAGTTGGGGCCCAAGTCCGTTCATTGAGCTAAAGGAACGAGACCCAATTTGCAGCAGTGACTAACTGGCCAAGATTTCTTACGAATTAAGGCTGGGTGATCCAAAGTTAACTGGCACATCAAATTCCTTTTTTCCTAATGACTCTTTTCCCTAAATAACCACCCTGTTGCTTCTTGTTAGCAAGTGCCCATGTTGTTGGTGGGTGTTTCTCTGTTTCTCTCTTTATACACAAGACTCTATTTTCAAGAACGTTTTCAGTTCTCTACCTCCCCCAACCCCTTGCCTGCCCCATATCTATTTTCTCTTTTCGCAGCCACTGGAGAAAAGTTCTAAAAAGTATACAAGTCTTGGAACATCAATATTTAATGGAAAGTGGGACTAATTTGAAAGTATCCAGCCTTTTAAGGCCATCTTGGCAAGGCACATTTCAATAGCACATTATGGTTATTTATCACAAATCAAACGCAGTGCATTGCTTGAAGACAGATTATTTTTCAAACTAATTATGACAGTCTTATTTCCTGCTGTTTTTATGTTTCTTTTATGTGTAAGTCTCCCCTCTGAAATGTATTTCTCTTTTGTTTAATTCTGTGGCACATTCTTCTGTTAAAACTCCAGGGTCAGAGGCCTCTAACTGTCAGTCATGTTCTCCATCGAGATCATTGAATTAACAGCTCACAGAATCTCACACCACTAAACAAAACAACAAAAACACCCTATGCATATAAGTACCTCAGCTTTCTTTGATATTTGTTCAGAAGGAAAATTCATTTGTATAATCTATCAAGCATGTAACAATGTGCTTTTGATGGTGAAAATTGTTTTATAAATATTAATAGGTATGTTTTTTCACCCACTTTGTACACAGAGTGGCCTTTGTTCAAGATGAATTTTCTATAGAAATGAGGTTTCATTAATGTGACATTGAAAATCTTAATGTCTAAAGCAAGATCATCACTTCCGAAAGTACATTTTACTATACTTTGTTATTTTATGAAATGAGAAAGCTCAGGTTTAAGCAAGCAAGTTTATTTTATTGCTCTGCTGTTGACATAGACCTCAGTTCATCTCTAACACATCAGTTCCAGAAGTGCATTTGGAAGGGTCATACAGGGCGAAATAAACATGTAAGAGTCCGTCAATATTCAAGGATTAATCTACTTCTTTTGTGTAGCTACAGATTTTTGTTTCTTTTGTCGTTACACTCTTGTTTTCATGTTAGTAGAGTGTACTTCTTCTGTGTTTCTCTTTCACTATAAAAATATGATATCTGTGGCTGTTACCTCTATCAGATGGTTAAATTAGGATGCAAATACAGTGAGAATGGTGATTTAGCAGGGATTGGCAAGCTCCTTCTGTAAAGCGCCAGTTAGTAAATATTTGGGGGTTTGCAGGCCATACAGTCTCTATTACAACTGGTCACCTCTGCTGTTGTCTTGGGAAGACAGCCATGGAAAATATGTACACACATGAGTGCGGGTGCATTCCAGTCCAACTTTATCTATAGAAACACATTGTGGGCTGGCCTGAGGGTCATAATTTGACACCATTGGCTTAGATTTTCATTTGGGGCTGTTTGATACCAATCTTTATCCACCTTGGCCTTATGCAAAGGTGTGATATGATTTGAGGGTCACTAAAGACCTCTGTTTTGTCTTCATGCTTTAGCTAAAAATCTCTTTATCTGTCAATCAGGATGCCTAAAATACCAATCATTGAAATCCTTCCTTTGGGAAAACTCTTATGTATTCGGAAGATAGCATTTTATTGAAAACCACAGGTAACCTGTCCATATGTAAACTCCAGTAGACATTCACTTAGATTTGCTCTAAACAGAAACCTGGGATTATAAAAGGAATGGGACAAATACAGGTAATTCTTAGTGATAGGAAGAGAGGAGAGTTTGGGCTACGATAATGAAAAGCTGTAAGTGTAGAAAGGCTGTGTGTGCATAGGAGGGCAGTGACGTAGCAGCCAGCGAGGCCGCTGTCCGGGAGGCTGAGTGCTTCGCCTGCAGTTTCTCCTTCCACCAGCAGCATGTTGTAGAAAACACTGTGATCGCCACTGTGTAGACAAGGCCACTGGGTTTAAGAGAGATTATGTGCCCAGGGGTGGCTGGCTAGGAAGTGCCTGGGTCGTAATTCATACCCAGGTGCTTCTGACGCCAGAGTCTACATTACATTGTCAAGTTCAAGGAAAAGCATTTATGTGCTACAATACTGTAGACTGAAACAGTGAGGCAGGAAGGCACTTTGTGCTTGGAACTGTGTGTAATAGGAAAAAACAAACTTGTTTTCTCCTGCTGTACTCTCAACAAGAACACTTCTGGGACCACACGGGTGAGTGTTTCCCACACTGATCTGTAACACCAGCTAGTTGTCCCACGATTCAGTTGAATTCTTACACTCTCTCCTTGGAGTAGAGTCAGATCCCACAGGTGAAGGGCTCAGTCCCACAAGACTGCCCCCACTTTTGATGCCAATTGCAAGCTTGGGCCTCTGGTCTCTCTGACTGGCTGGTTATATATAAATTTGGGGTTCCCGTAACCCCCTCCTTGGGTTCAGTTGTTTGCTGGAATGGCTCCCAGAACTCAGGGAAACGCTTTCCTTACTATTGCTGATTTATTACAAGGGATATTATAAAGGATGCAAATGAACAGCCAGATGAAGAGGAAGACAGAGCAAGACATGGCGGCCGTGCCCTCTGCAGGCGAGCCGCCTCCAGCACCTCCACGTGTTCAGCAGCTTGGAAGCTCTTAGAACCTCACAGCTGAGGGATTTTTATGGAAGCTTCACCGCATAGGCACCATCAGTCACCAGCCCCTTTCTCCTCCCCAGAGGCTGGCGTGGGGATGGAAATTCCAAGCTCCTGACCATAGTCAGAACCCTTGAGGATGGCAGTTCGATTTTGGACCCCCCCTCCCACCCTTCTTAACTCCTAAGTCCCCTGACTTACAAAGCACTTGGACATACATACATCGACCCAATTGGGTCGTTTAGTTTTCTCTACAGAGAGGGACAGTTGGCATGGGGCCATCGTGGTATATACTCCTTTTACCCCTCAGTCACCTTCTTGAAGCTCTGGGTTCACTGTACATTTCTGTCAACATGTTCCCCTGGAGAGAATTTCCTACCACAGGAAAGCGTCTTTCGAAAATCTCATTTTGCAGCTGTTTAGTTGGGACTGCATTCTGAACTTCGCATACATATCCATTAATTACACTCTCTCTCCAGCAGCTAGTAACGCAGTAGTCTTTGTAAGGGGCAAAGGTCAGTTGGAGCTATTTTGATTTACTGGTTTATTGATCTCAACCAAGAATTCTTTTATTCGAAACTCTTCACTTAGGAAGTCAATTTGATAGCCTTTGCCCATTTATTTCGAAGGTGTCAGTTACAAGTAGTCTTGCCAATGAGTAATGGAAGAACTAAAATTACTAATAAATTAATTAGAATGTATTTATAAACCCAGTGGAAAGCCAAGAATGGAGTTGCTTTTCTATTGATTATTCTACTGGTCATTAACTGCTGAGAAAATGCCACTGTGGCAACAGAGAACATTGGCCAATTCCTTTGGTAATTGAAGGGTTCCATCATTAAGATTTCAATGTCCTGAGAAGTAATTACTCATTTCTTTCCCTATATCCACAGTGTTGTGCAGGCAAAGTGGTTGGGTATTTTGTGGCAAGACTAAGGACTCAAGCAGACATTAACTTCCAGAAAGGATTCTCTCTTGTCACTCAGTGCTTACTTTAAGTAATTTGTGGTCTGGATTTATGTGTATGCCAAGTGTTCTTAGATGATAATGTGTCCGTTCTCACTGATTTGTGTCAAAGTGCTTGAATATTGTAGTAAGGAGATCCTGGGAAAAACCGTCAACCCAGGGTCTATAACCCGAGAATGCCGAATGCAGCCATGTTTTCTCTTCTTAGGAAGCAAGTGGAATTAGCAAACTATGGCCATTGCTTTTCAGTGAGATATGTTCAGTGGCTGTTTCCAGATAAAAGCCTGCGTATAAGTAGACTCACTCAGTTCAATCCCATGTTGCTCAAGGGTCAGCCATACACAATTTTATTTTTTTTTAATTTTAAAAATTGAAAAAATGTTACTGAGTTAGTTAAGGATCAAATAAAAAAATCATTGATTCTGGCCCAGCATTCTTGCCACTAAAAATCTTTTGGAAATATTTGAGAGGATAGTGATTTAATAAAAATTTCACTTTGCAACGTCAGAAGAGGGACAGAAGAGGACAAAAGGCTTAGTTTATTGTCTAGTCTCTCTTTGTACAGGAGGGAAAGATGATTATCAGTGGTTAAACACTAAAAATAAGAAATATAATAAAAATGGTGAATCAGAGCAGTATGTTGCTGTGCTGGTCTGTAGCTTTTAATGGGTAATGTTTGTTGTTATTTTATTGAATGGAGACCAACAGATACAAATTAATATGCTCTTTACTTGAATGTAAATAAATCCCTTGAGAACAGGGGCCAAGTCATATCTGTCTTTGTAGCCCTAAAGTTTAAAGGTTAAGAAAGCCATAACGGTTTCTCCTGCCTGTAGCATGAGAAAAAAAACAAAAATCGACAATATCTTATTTTTCTTTCTCCTGTGCCTACTAGCCTGGAGAACTTAATTTATAGATCCCAAAAGATATTCAGGTATGTTTCTTTTCTTCTTTATTTAGTTGTCTGTTTTGATGCCAAGATAAACTTCGATGACAACGCAGAGTTCCGACAAAAGGATATATTCGCTATGGACGACAAGTCAGAGAATGAGCCCATTGAAAACGAAGCTGCCAGATACGATCTGAAATACATAGGACTGGATGGGAACATTGCCTGCTTTGGTAAGAAGCCGTTCTATCAGAAGAATGCTTTGTGGATTTTTACAGAATCTCAGAACCCCTGATTTCTGAAATGTTATCTACCGATAGGAAGTAAACATGCAAGTTTTTTATAGCCACAAATTCTTAGGAAACTATCCAAAATTTCTCCTCGAAGTTCATTTGGATCAATGGTCACCGGTTCAAAGCAGCGTATCTCAACTGGTACTACTGAGATTTTAGGGGGAGGGATAATTCCTTGCTCTAGGGGGCTGTCCTGTGCATTAAGATGTTTAGCAGCATCCTGGCCTCTGGATGCGACTAACAGCCCCCATTTGTCAAAACCTTAATAAATTAATTATTTACAAAAAGTAAGTGTCCAGACATTTCAGATGTCTGAGGTAGGCAAAATCACCCCAGGTGAGAACGACTGACTGAAAGCATCTCTTTAATTTAAACTTTGCTTAGTAAAAAAATCAGAACCTTTACTACCCCAGTCAGTGTTAATATGTTCGGAATATTCTGAAATTTGAGTTTGAAACAAAATTGCTTTTGCAGAGGAAGTAGAAGAAGACATCTAATTTAGTCATATTACTAAAGTTTCAGATTCTGCAATAACCAAATGATAAAATGTTTAATCCATTGTGCCAGTTTATTAATAAAACAATTGACCTCATCATAGTTATCTCAATTTGTTAAACTGGCTTATTCGGCTGAGATAAGAATGAGTCCATTAGAGGCAATAGAATTTCTGTTGTTGTTCACAGCTTATAGTGCCAAGATTTATATGCTTTAGACTTAATTGCACAAGACTGTGTTTCTGGTAGAACCAATTCATTGCACTGGAAACAGAGGTCTTAATCTTAATGGAATTAAAATAAAAAAGATTTGTAGTTCATTAAACCAACAGTATCATTGTATTCAGAATTGAAGAGACCTTGTCCAATAGTTTGCTGTTCAATACAATAGAAAATGACACCCAATTACAAGTAATACCAAAAGCTCATTCTTTGTATTGGAGCAATAACTGTAATATACCAGATCACTCACATTGTTCTGATCCTGATAAGGTAATGCACTGTCAGTATCTGTAGGCGTTTCTAAAGGACAAAGATACAGTGGTGTGTTTAGAACAAATCAAATACAGGTTCTTTGTAGCCACTGCAAAGATGTGCTTGATTTGACCAAGTAGCATACCCAAAAGCTCCGACGAACACGTTTCATGTTGTTTTAAGATCCTATATAAACCATTTTTATTTTAGTTGCCCCAAACTTAATTAAATTCGTCAGAGTTCAGAGGTTTGTCTGGGGAATTCAAAGGTCAGAAAAAAAGTGAAGGGCACTTTACCTGGAAAGTTTCTTCTGTGTTCAGGGGATTCTTTTTCCTTTCTAACCCGAGGAAAGTAATTAAGCGTAAGAAGCAAAAGAAGTACAATTGAGCAATAAAACTTAGCTCTGGAAAACAAGAATTTCCTTGTCAAAACTCTACTTGATTTCTTAAGAATCTTCCTAAGATGTTGGCATATTTTGGTTCTACAGTTTTTGTTTTTAAGAGCCAGGATGTTGCTATGTTGCCCAGGCTAGTCTCAAACTCCTGGCTTCAAGCGATTCTCCTGCCTTGGCCTCCCAAATTGCTGGGAGTACAGGCCTGAGCCACCACGCCCAGCCCTGTGGCCTATGGTTCTAGTTTCAATGATTGTGTTGCTAGTGAACATTTCGTACATTAATTTGAGAGAGGAACAAAGAGGTAAGAAGGTTGTTTTTGGTGCTGCCCTTTGTTCATTTGTTTTCTAAGTTCATCCAGGTAACACTATATAAACCTGATGGCTGCACTAAGTGTAAAAAAGTGTGAAATCCTATTAAAAGTGGGCCCCTGTGGTTCAATCCCAGACAGACGCCACATTCAAAGGAGCATATTCTCAGCAAGCAAAAATTTAAGAGAATTCCATTATTTGCTCCAGTCTCCTAAAGGACATTAAAAAGAATATAATTTGTAGGCCCAGGCATCTCCTCATAGCTTTTTTCTCACCTTCCTAATTCTCTGAAACTTAACCCTTTCCAGAACCTAACTATGCTCTCTCTATTAATACTGGCCCAAATTGATTATTTACTTAAATTCTTTCCTTCTTTCTGTTTTCCAGCTTGGCTTCTCAGTAAATCCATTTTCTCATTCCTGGGGCTTTTTATTTATTCTTTGTGTGCACTTGTCCTGGTTCTTTATGCTAAAAGGCTATGGATGGATCTGGTTGAATGGAACTCCAAACAGGGCAGAAATTGGCATTGGAATGACAGGGTTCTCTTTCGGCAGTATGGGCGAGGGGAAAAGTTGAGGGACCCTTCATGTTGCTAAGCTGATCCTGTCTTGTGTGCCAATCGCATTTCACAGTGAATGGTGCTGGGCTTGCCATGGCTACTTGTGACATCATCTTCCTTAACGGTGGGAAGCCAGCCAACTTCTTGGATCTTGGCGGCGGTGTAAAGGAAGCTCAAGTGTATCAAGCATTCAAATTGCTCACAGCTGATCCTAAGGTAACCTCTCTCTTTGTACTGAGATTGCATAATGCTTTGATTTCTCACCATCAAGAGCTGATGTTCCTGCTGCTGAGAGTGGTAATAAGTCGACACATGTCCTTTGCAACCCCAGATGCAAATTTTGCTTTATATTCCACTGGAGTACATGATGATTTAACTCTCATCTTGGATGAAAAACTTAGAAACACAACCCAGGATCTTATTTTGGAAACTGTGTATACATAAAGTTCTGGGAGGTGGAAGGGAATATAAAGGATATGATATGCCAAACAGTGAAACATTGGTTGGCATGAAATGTTATTTGAGTAATTTACACTGAAGTGATTAGTCCTATGCTTACATGACTTAGAGAGGAGTCAGCCTCAGATTCCTTCCTTAAAGATGCTGAAGGTATTATAATATTGGAAAATTATAGGATTATTGGGTCATATCACTGGGAAATAATGTCCCTACCTCCTTCTATATGCTTTTTAATTTTCATCTTGGACTGTTATAGTTTGTAACATATACACTGAGTAGCGAATAACTGTGCATGGTTTCATAGTTTCTATTGTTGCTTCCTGTGTATCTTTTCAACTTCAGTGTCATGCTAGGTGTATTGTAGGCATTCAATAAATATTTAATCAGTTCATTTAGTAACCAAGTTAAATGCAAATGTGCTTTGTTTCAACTGTAGGTACTCAGTTGTCTATGATAATAACATGGTTTTAGGTGGATGCTTATTACATGGAAAGACCAAAATTTTTTGAATGTCTAATGTACATGGTTTTCATTTAATTCCCTTAACAGGCCCGTGAGGTAGGTATATGCTGCAATCATTTGATATTAAACTTTATTTGAAAATCATTATCTAAATATTGTTAGAGTATCTAATAAATTTTGTTGGTTAATAAAATATCTGAACACATGGGAAATCTAAATTATCAACTAAGAACATCATGAATGAAAAAAATACCACTTTTTTTTTTTAAGAAATGTGGTCTGAACTTAATATGTAGGCTTTCCATGAAGTATACTGACAATAGCCTATTTCTTTTTTCATGCATGATATTTTACCTTAGATTAGTAGTATGCTTACCTGTTTTATTTATGAGTTGGTGACTTTCTGTTTTTGCTAACTCTTTCCTTCTGATTCACAAAATAAATGGTAAGATATTGTCAGCACTTATGTTCAGTTCTCCAGTACTGTTCAGGCATAGCAAAGCTATCGAGTTCAGAGGCATCCACCAATGAAGAAAGTATTTGCAAAATGAAATTTTCTGTTTATATAAGCACTTTGTTTTTATTGGTTAGAAAGAAACATTATCAGTGGGTCTCTAATCATTTATTAATTCGCTAATTACTTCTTCCTATTCCTTTGTAAGGGATGAACCATTTTCCTCCCAGAGATTCCCAAACCAATTGAAATCTATAAATACCATGGACATAACACACAGCTCTTTAAGCTGCTTGAACCACAAAGTACCCAGAGGACAGATGACTGTAATAAAATACTGAACTTTCAGTGTCTCCCGAAATTCAGTGCTAAGAGTAATGGAGAGCCATTGAGGGATTAATCTACCAGGACAGTCGTTGGGTTTTCTTTGAAACATCTTTCCTTAGTGATCGATCTTGAATTTTAATTTTGTAAAGGTACAGGGTAGGGAGGGGGGAGGAAAAATCACTGGCAGAATCATTTTTTTTTAGAAAGAAGATTCTCTTTAAAAATTTTTACATTACCCTATGGAATATTTTCAAACGCTTGGATTATTTCAACTTTTTTGAGATTAGCTGTCATCTTGTGTAGATAAAGGCATGTGGGAGTTATTCTGTTTTTCTCGGGCTATATCAGGAAAATGAGTGTGCAGCCCATCATCTCATAGTGCACTTTCCAAATCTTGAAATTTCAAAACTGGTTTAAAAGCATAGAAATGCAATGGGTATTTTCAATCCTGGCATCATTTCCCAAAATTCAGAGAACAGAGTCTAAAAAATAGTATAAATGAGTTGATTTGATTTTGCAAGGAAACTGGTTGTAGTTCTGGCAGTAATTATTTCAAGTAGACCCTGTCCACCTGCCTAGGAGTAGGTTCCCAAGAACCCAAAGCTAATTATTTCAAAGCTCTTGATTTTCCTGTTAGCTATAAGGATTAGTCAGCTGAATACACTGAAACTCAAAATTACAAAAGACCTGTTATTGTTTTTGTCAGTGTACAAGATAATTCTGTTGATCAGGTAATAAACACATTGTTCAGGAAAAATATTACCCGTTGAAATACATTTCCATTCATCATATCAGCACTGGAGATAAAACTTATATTTTGCTTAACTATTAGTACAAATGCTGAGTTTTCTCTTGGAGCTAATGCAAGTATCTTTATACCTATTTTGTTTCATGTTTGTTTGCAATATGTATGAAATTAAGTTCCTGTACCAAACTGTCTAAAACAAGAGTCTTTCCAAGATAACTCACTAAACTGGATTCATATCAAGTGTATCGTTAAATATTTTATAATTCTCTTATTTTCCAGCTGAGCTTGAAATGAGAGAAAAGCAGTAGAGCTTGTCCTGCTGGTGGTCTTCATCATTTTGATTTGAAGAATTCTAGACAGTAGTATTCTTTAAATCACAGGGAATAAAAGGGGCATAAAACAGATAACAAAACTAGGGTTTCATAGTTGTCTTGTTAAGAATTTGAACACATATTTAAAAGAAGAGCACTATATAGAATTTTATCTTTGGGTTTTTGTTTTCCTAAATTATGCTTTGGCTTCTATTTTTAATTTTGAACTTAGAATTCCAAAGGTGTAGAAAATGAGTACAACAACATGTAGAGTGTGTAAAACATCTCGTGTAAGTGAATAACAAGCAAAGGACAGTTGGCATGAGTCTGCACAATAACCCCAACTCTGTCAAAGTTAAGCCAATCTGTTGCTCTCCAGAGGCCTACTTTTTAATTTTACTTATTTATTCATGCATTCATTCATTTAGAGACAGGGTCTCCCCGTATCACCCAGACTGGAGTACAGTGGCATGATCATAGTTTGCTGCAGCCTTGAACTCCTAAGCTCAAGGGATCCTCCTCTTCAGCCTCCTGAGTAGCTGGGATTACAGGCACGTGCCACCACGCCTGGCTAATTTCTTTTTTATTTTTTTGTAGAGATTGTGTCTGGCTATGTTGCCTAGGGTGGTCTTAAACTCCTGTCCTTAAGCAATCCTCCCACCTTTGCCTTCCCCAAATGCTGGGATTACAGGCATGAGCCACTGTACCCAGCCCCTGGAGGCCTGATTTTGAAAAGCATTAGTAAGTGATTGGCATTAGTGAAGGTACCTCACTTCTCACTTGACTGGACTTTGCCTCCTGGTTTAGTCCAAGTTAGAGTCATATTTTCAAAGCCCTTCAAATAGCCACAAAGCAATGTGCTACCGAAGTGCCACAGAATAGTTTAAGAATGGAAAGGATTCTTAGTGGGGCTCTGGTGCCAGACTGCCTGTGTTCCAATCCTGTCTTTACCATGTACTAGATGTGGGATCTTGGGCGTGTTATTTAACATCTGTGTACCTTAGTTTCCTCATTTATAAGTGGTGATAATAGCAATACTTATTTCAAAGTAGTACGTGAATTGAGACATACACACACACACACACTCTTCCCATTTAGAGGGCCAATAATTTCATATGACAGTATCATTTTTGAAAATTTAATAAACTTATTTATTAAATTTTTATTTTATAACCTACATACAGAATAGTATACAAGTTTTAAGTGTACAGCTCAATGAATTATTAACAAAGCGAACACCTGTGTAACCTCCAGCCAGATCAAGAAATAAAACGTGACCAGCACCCTACAAGCCTCCTAATGTACCCCCCAATCCTTCTCCCACTCTGCTTTCTCACCAGAGGAAAACTTAATACAAATGGAATCGTGTATTGTGATTCATCACTCTTTTATGTTTGCCATCTTTCACTTAACTTCGCCTTTTGTACTCATCAGTCTTTTCAATTTCAGTCATTCAGGTAGGTGTGTGGCAGTATCTTATTGTGGCCTTTCTCTCATGACTTATGAGCACCTTTTCATATGTTCATTCATCATTTGGATATTCTCCTTAAACCTCTATTTCCTCATCTGAAATGTAGACATGAAAATAATACTCCAAAGCATTATTTTAAGTATCAGCTAGGCAAACCTTTCTAAAGCATAATGAAAAGTTTAGTTTGTTTGACTTTTAGTGTGTCATTCCATTATGATTTCTAAAACTTAGAGTAAGTGCACAGCAACAGAAATGGAAGGTATCTGAAGTAGGTTTATTGACAGTGTTACAGAGTGTGTTGTTTTGAAATTGATGGAAGGTGTAAGTGATTCAGTAGCTTGCAATGATCGCCTGCTCAGACAACCAAGAAAATACAGTTTAATAAAGGAAGGATGAAATTCAGGTTTGAAAGAATAACAAAATGCCATTTGGTATAAATTTGAGAAGAGACTAGCTCTTTTAGCTCTTTGGTGTATGCTTCAGAATCCTTAGAATTTGAAGCCAGAGAGGTAAAACCACATGTCATATTTTCAGTACCAGGATTATGCAAGTGTTCTAAGTTTTAATAAATACATTTTGGGATTAATATGTGCTATCTCACATTTTTAATCAGTGATTCATTAATTGGGCAGCTACAAACTGGAAGTGGCTCCCGGGCTCCTTGGAGCGAATATAGGGGAAGACTTTTATAGGACAGACGTGGAAGTAAAGCAAAAAGAAATATTCGATTAGTTATGGTTATATGGTTGCCTTATTTCTTTATCTTGCTGGAAAGTTCTAGTTACATAACTATAAGTTAGTTGGTTGCTTCTGATTGGTCAGCCTTAACTTTTACTTTTCATTAACACAGGCATTTACAAAAACCAGCTTGTTCAGTTTTGTTTATGTCTGCAAGCCAAGCAAGGCCACGGTCACTGCTGAGGCCTAACTGGCTTTGTTTGCTTAGATTCTTCAGGCCTGGTCCCCATTTTAATTTATTTTAACAAAGCAAAACCCATTTCATTACATACCACATGTATTTGCTGAAATACCTTATCTTCAAGTGAATCTTTTCTTTCTGGAGTAATAGAACTCTTGTAGAAATTTATTTTCAAATATAATGCCCAGTGCGTTACACAGCATGTACATTATTTTTGAAATGACTACCCTGTATTTCTGTAAGAGACAGGCCTGCTTGAAAGCAGATTTTTTCTTTCACATAGAATTGAAAAGATTAAAGGTCTAGGCAGCCGTTCTTTCTGCTGGTAGCTACCTGATAGTCTAGTCTAAGAAGAATAAAAATGATTCTGTGCTTCTGAATTTGCAGCCTGTCATTTAGTCTCTACTTCCACTTAGAATAGCCCCTTATTTAAGGTAACCTCTCTGCCTCAGCTAGAGAACGGGCTCTTTTCTCTTCCTTCCCCAGCCGTGGTTTTCCCCACTGCCATGAATTCGTAAATGTCGATTTTGCATTTTCTTTCCTGATGTCCGGTTGATTAAAGTTTCCAAGAATGTCTGGCTGTCCACATCCACCTCACGCTGGTTCCACTTTACCTGCCAAGACCTCTCAGTCACAGCAAGGTCCCCGGCGACTGCATTTGGTTCTGTGTTTCACACACCGTCGGCGTGTCTGCCACATTTTCAAAACATGCCTAATGGAACACTCAAAATCTATTTTCATGCTCCTCACTGACATGCTCTCAGAAACAAATCAAAAACAAGGTTTTTCCTGTTCACTCTGCTTCTCAAAATTCAGATTGTAATGTGTGTCATTTTGTCCTATGGTAAGTGATTTAAAGAATTTAACAGGCTTTGGGATATCTTAGTAAGTTTTGTCATTATTCCCAGCATGATCAGTAATTGATTATGAGTCCTGTATGTAGAAGCCTTTTTAGACTGTTAAAGAGAAGTGGAACCTGAATCAAATTATAATGTCATGTATGTTGGAAATAATATCTAATTGTTAGAGGAGTCAGGATTTTTGTGTGTGTGTGTGTGTTTTTTTCTTAATGGGAAAGAAGTGGTTGAATGGAATGATTAGAAATCAAGGCATTTTCCAGCAAGACAGTATAGTCTTAGGCCAGGAATAATGTCAGGAATCCGTGAATGTTAAGGACAATCTTATGATGGCAGGGCATCTGAAAATTTTTTTTATTTTTGAGATGTTATTTTAGAATTCAAATAAAGTCTGGTAGAGGCATCACTAGATGAGAATATGGAATCTAGGAAAATTATTTAGAAGAGCAAGGCTTAAAGGCCTTTGGACTGGCCGGGCGCGGTGGCTCACGCCTGTAATCCTAGCACTTTGGGAGGCCGAGGCGGGAGGATCGCTCAAGGTCAGGAGTTCGAAACCAGCCTGAGCAAGAGCGAGACCCCCATCTCTACTAAAAAAAAAAAAAAAAGAAAGAAATTAATTGGCTGACTAAAAATATATAGAAAAAATTAGCCGGGCATGGTGGCACGTGCCAGTAGTCCCAGCTACTTGGGAGGCTGAGGCAGGAGGATCGCTTGAGCCCAGGAGTTGGAGGTTGCTGTGAGCGAGGCTGATGCCACGGCACTCTAGCCCAAGCAACAGAGCGAGACTCTGTCTCAAAAAAGCAAAATGCCCTTGGACTGTGAAGGTCTCTGATTCCTTTAATATACGGTAGAGGTGAGCTGTAGCCTGGTCGGATGAGCCCCTGGATTCAGGAGATGGAGGATCCTGTCTCCTGGCAGGAATCCTCTTCCTGCCACCCCTACTCACTGCCAGAGAATTAGGAATTAGGAAAGATTACCTCCTTCCTAAATGAGCGCTACGTCCATATGGGCTTGCCTAAGAAACTGGCTTGACTCAGCTGTTTGCTAAGTGGTCTTTTGTGTTTGTGTTAGGGCACATTATAAACAGCATCTCCTTTTCCCTAATTATTAAATAAAACATAGAAGGTACAAAAATAAAAATTGTTATATGTGTACACACATATATATCTTTTAAAAAGAATATATAACATCTATACTAGTTTAGATAAAACTAGTACTTGTATCAAGTAATTGACACTATTAAAATTATGCTGCTGTGGACCTCCTTGTACTCACAGCTTTACATACAGCTGAGATTACTCATACAAGACGAATTACTAGAACCTCGAGGGTCAGAGGTATGGAGATTTTAAGGTTTTTGCGTGTATTGCCAAATTATCTCGATCCTAGCTGAAGGACTGTAGAGAGCTGTCATGAGGAGAAGATGCTCGTTTATTTTCCCATGTCCTGGCAGCGGTTACTGTTGTTCTTTACCAACACATGAGAGGTAGCATTTTTTATTTTTTATTTTATTTGGCATTTTTATTGCTTCTTTTTATGACCTGCCTACTCATGTCTTTTGTTTAGTTTTGCATTGTTTTGTCAGTCTTTCTGCCAGTGCTGTAGAATACAGGGGTGTAGTATGTGTGGGTGTGTGTATTTGAGATCAAGGGAATGGGCCCTTTTATGTGTGTTCTAACTCATTTTTTTTCCACCCCGTCTCTTGTCTCTGAATTGGTTTATATAAATTTTGTTGTCTCATTACAATAGAGTATGTACACTTGAAATACTCTTATGTAGCGTGTCCTGAGACCACTTCATGCATGTTATTATTTTTCACTATTATTTAATTGCAAGAGACATTTATTAAGACTTTTAACACATTAACTGCCATGTGAGTTATATTTCACTCACACTAGTTTTGAGCCCCGGGCCTTGTGAAGCAAAACTTGGACAAAACCCTGCAGTTGGTTTGTGAAACTCTTACTTGTTGATGCTCTTATTACAAATTAATGTTGACAATTTAATTCTAAAAATGTGGATTAAATGAATAGAAGTCAATAACAAATTTTTCATTAAACTAGAAAGGATCGTTTTGTTTTGAAGTTTTTATTCTATTTTCGTATAAAACACCATGGCACCAAGGGAAAAAAAAAATTTTTCTAGTATGGCAGTCAGTGTGTTAAAATTTGTTGTTTCATGAGGCAAATTACTATGGTATAGTTTCCAATCAAAATGTGATACTTTCACCCTCCCGTCTCGCAAAGGGAACAGTTCTGCCAGTCTGATTTAAAGCAAGACGAATATTACGATTTGATGCAGCCTGTTCCTCTAGTTATTAACAAGATTCTTAGATATTTCCAAGGAATGTCTTTAGACGTGTTGAAGAAATTTCACTGTGATCTAATACTCATTTTGTATTCTTTCTCCTTAGTATTCTTAGTATAGTTGATTATCATTATTTGCTGATTTTATATTTGGAAATTCACCTATGTGCTAAAATTTATTTGTAACTCCAAAAGGCATATGTAATTCCACAGCATCTGAGGGTCATTCAAGGAAATGCACAGAGCGGTGAAAAATACAGCGTTCCTAGTCCAGATCAAACAAGGCAATCCTCTCTGCCTTCTTGTTTCTGCTTTCGGACTATAAACAAATGTCCTTTTTGCAGTCTAGGCAGCGCCACATTTTTAGCATTTTTGTCCTTTTTATGTACGTGATTTCACTGTTGGCTCCCAGACATAATGTTGAAGCGTTATCTAATGTTCTTAAGCATAAGAAATCTGTGACGTGCCTTAGAGAGAAAACAAAAGTGTTAGATAAGATTGGTTCAGGTGTGAGTTACAGGGCTGCTGGCCATGAGTTCAGTGTTACTGAATCCACAATATATATGTTCAATAAGGTGTCTTTAAACAGAAACACACACGAAACAAGGTTTTGAATTTATCTGTTGACCAGGGGCTCACAAGGATCTAACCCTGTATTTCCCCTAAGAACAATAGTCGAGTATTTGCTAATTCGTTGTTTGCAGTGACTGTTCGAAGGTAATGAGAAGTCCCTGTATGGTGTTTTGAATAATTATGAGCAGCTCTTCAGAGACTATATGATACAGACTCTCCATTTTTTTTTTAAGAAAGGACAACCAGAAACCCCTAGCCTGAATATAAGTAAAATATCTTTTCCTTATATAGTTTGTAATTATTTGTTTCCCAAAAGGAAGGATTTGATCATGAGAAACATTAAAATATGCTAATAATGGCTTAGTAGACACACTGCCTTTTTGGGTTAAGTTTGGGAAAATTTTAATTAATTTTTTCACTTTTCACTTAAGAATGATTTCCTTATAAATTTAGTGCTGGGATTACAGATGTGAGCCCCGATTTCCTTGCAAATTTAGGTCTTTCACTTTATGCTTTTTGAAAGTTTTTTATATTTAAAAAAAAAATGGTCTTTGCATCACCTTTATAAATTTACACTTCCTACTAAAAGTATGAGATTTTTAAAAGTCTGAACTTTACTTCCATAATACAACCACTGTTTCAAGTTTGTTAAGTTTTCCTCCAGCATTATCTATTGTTACATGATAAACATCTTTCTGTGTTGTTAGCTGGTTTCCTTGACCATCATTTTTCCCAGCAGTATTAGCTAATGGCTGGTTTTAAAGGCACCTTGTTCTGTAGAAAAAGCCTTAATGTCCTCACCTCATTGACCTGAATCTATTAGAAAAACATCGGGAAGATATTGAAGTCAGCAATCAGGAAGGGGCATTAGGCCACCTCTGGAATTCTTTTTTTTTTTTTTGGAGGCAGAGTCTTGCTTTGTCCCCCGGGCTAGAGTGCCGTGGCACAGCCTCGAGAGACTCGGGTGCCAGGCAGCTATTTAAGACAGGAATTCAGCCATAGGGACGTGTCAGGTGTCAACCATGAGATCAAGTGTCACCCCACAGCGAGAGTGGCTTTATTGGGGTGAGAGTATCCTCAGCATGTTGGGGGACAGCTCCTCAGAGACCCCTTTGTGAGATGAAGACTGGTTCTTTAGACCACAGAATGACTAGACTGGATGTATGGAAGGCTATTCAGAAACATCAGCCAAACAAGAGTATATTAAGGTCTGTTGATGCCAGGCACTATTTTAGGCACTGAGGATAGAACAGTGAGTGAAATGGAGTCTTGCTGTCCTGGAGTTGCCATGGTAGCGGGGGTGCAGATAGCTAGTAAAGCCAGTGAGTAAATAACACATCATGTAAGCCACATATATAATATATCTGATGGCGATACTTGGTGGGTTGAAAAATAAAAATGAAAGGGGGCCTGAGAATGCCAGGGGTTTGTTATTTCTGATAGGTTTGTACGAGCAGACCTCTCCGATAGTTTGCCCTGGAGAGAGAAATGTCGTATCTGTTGCATGGTTTGGAGTTGGGTTTGTGGGCGAGGCCAGGAGTGCTGCCGTTGGGGGAATCTGTGCGGTGGAGATGCCCTCATTTCCTTGGTCTTTACTTCACTACTTGTTTACCAAAATGGTCTGCTGTTGCTTGCTTTATTACAGACCTTTAAAAGAAAATGTTTTGTCCACTTGAATAGTTTACGCCGCAACTTTGCTCTAATTCGGGGTGGCAGCTCTGTTGCATTTTGAGGTTCTTTCTGAACATCCCCGGATACTTTATCTGCATACCCAGGACCCTCTCCCGAGGATGCTCCATCTCCACCCCTGAGGCCTCCTGCAGTTGAGCACCGTGAGCACGTGTTAGTGAGCATTCCCACGGGCCGGCTGGTACAGATCCGAGCTAATTATTTTTCTTCCAGCTTATCTTTGGCTTCTTTCATTAAGTGTTATCTGTAAGAATTCTGGACACATCCCTTTTTGTCAATTAGAACGCAGTAGAATATTTTTGAGCAAACATTTAGGTGTCTGCTCTAATACTCAGAGGCCTTAAGGTCGTAAACAGAGAACAGAAAATCCATTTGGAGCTTTAACCCTTGATCTTCTAGATTGCACTTGCTCGTTAATGCCAAGCAGCACATTTGTCTGAGACAGAGACAAAGGTGACTTAGAATCTGCAGTGTGCCATCATGATCTGAGAATGCTGGCATTTGGGTAAGATGTGAGGGGAAATGTGGAATTCATACTATACTTAGATGACGAGTTCAGGTATGTATCTGTTACAACCTGTGATCAGTGGTTGCATTTTACGAGCGGAGCTTCCTCATTAAGCTGAACCACCAAATAGTTAATCCAAATGCTGACAGTGCTGACCAAATCCCAAAGAAGATGTATTTGATATTCAAATGAGAAGTGTGAAAGAAGCAACTAAAAAGGCCCATGCTTCTTTAAACATGACATGAGAACTTTTAATGAAAGAATAAATTCTGTGATTCAATTTTTCTATACAGGTACAACCTTAAAAATCACTACCAATTGAAAGTTGCATCCATTTATCGCACAGTGCAGAATACCATAGCTAGGTAAGATATTTGGACAGAAATTAGAGCCCCACCACCATCCTTGACCCCTCCCCCTGTTGGTTACAGCTTGATATTTCTGCTTCTGGCCAGCAGTCAACAAATAGTTCTTGATCACCCACTGTCTGTTGTATTCTGAGCTAATAAAGTGGGAAACCATCCAATATTTGATGCTATTGGTTCCAGTGGTGCTGTCCTTATCAATTTCTTCTGATTATTTATAATCATCTATTTAAAGCACAGGAAGGCATATACTTGCCTGACCGATGCAGTCTTTTCTGTCGTCTTTTTATGGCTGAATAAAGACCCAGTATAAAGCACCTGTGACACACTTGAGGTCACATCCTAGTCTCCGGGTCCACAGACAGTTGTCTGTGGAGGCTTGCTAGTCACCATGTGGGCCACGGACTGGCCATGTTGACAGCAGCTTTGAAGCTGTTAGAAATGCACAATCTGTGTTTGGTAGGATCCCCAGGTAATGCCTGTACACATTAGAACTTGAGAAGCCCTGGTCTAGAGCAGGTGTAGGTAAACTTCAGTCCGTGGTCAAATCCTGCCCAATGGCCAAATCGTGCCCAATGCCTTATTTTTGCAAACAGTTTTATTGAAACACAGTTTTGCTCATTCGTTTTGTTAATGAGTTGAGTAGTCAGACAGAGATGTCCTGGCCCACTCTGGTCCAGAGTAGAAATGCTCAGAAGTGTGTTGTTGGACCGGGGCCAGTGTGTGAACAGCTTGTTTTAAGTTTGTGATAAATACGATACTGAGAATAAGCATCTAGAAACTTCTATTGCAAATTGCCATTACCATGACATGCAAGTGGAAGATCCGTTTTTTTAGCAATTCATACTGTTGTATTTTATAAGAATATTAGTCAATAACTGTTAAGGGATTTTTTTTTTTTTTAAAGTTGGTTCTCTACCACAGATGATGTGAAAAGCACTCCCCTATGAGTGTAGGTGGTATGTTTGTTTAAAAAAAACAGTGTCATAAGTGAATCTGATTGTACAGCTTGATGCCACAGTGAACATTATTATGGGATGTGATGATTATATTGTCCTATTATTCTTTGTTCATCCCACTTTTCCATGAATCTTACTCTTGTTTCTTTGGGGATACTTCCTCCTGTGCCCTGTGATCTTGGCGATGCCATCAGATTGATGCCTTCTTTCTGTCTCTGTGTTTTCACTTGTATCCTCTCTTCCTGCCTCTGTTGCTTACAGACTGAGCTTACGCCCCGCCAGGCCAGCTGCCTGACTGCACCCCTGATTTAGGAGGTTGCTTTCAGGGATGTTCTCCAGCCACAGGCCCCTCCTCCAGTCAGATACCTCCCAGGGCTTTTCTCCTAAAGCTTCTGAAAGAGGCCACCTGCCTTTGAGATCATGAACTAAAATCAGCAGGCTGTCTTCCCTACCAAATGTGAAAGCCTGTGTAGGATCCAGAAGCAAAACTGTATGATGGAGACTCGCGCAGTCACAGGGCTTAGTCGCTGGAGCCCAGGTTTCTGTGACTCAGGGGTTCTCAAAAGTGTGGTGGAACAGCAGCATCAGAGTCACCAAGTAACTTGTTGGAAATGCATTCTCAGCCCCTGCCCGGACCTACAGACTCAAAAACTCTGGGGTAAGCCCCGCAATCTGTATCTTAACCAGCCTTCCAGATGATCCCCAGGTTTCTTAAATTTGAGAATGAGTGTTGTAGCTCTGTAGCTCCTCTTCTGTGGTTACTTTAGGATCCTTCCCAGGTGTAAGCCAACTCATTCCCTTTTTCCTCCCTAAGTTAGAATTCATTTTCTGTTACTGACAACCCAGCGAGTCCTGCTCAATATGCCATGAGCACTAATCTTAGCGAACTGAGAATTTGCCCAGCGTAGTATCCTTGTGCCCTACAGCGGCCCCAAGCTCAACTCTGTTAACGGTTATTTTTATTTCTTTCACCTTACGCTTTATACCCCCTTGTGTTTTAAGATTTTTATTCTCTTCTGTTTCTATTTCAAAATCTCTCCTTGAAACCCAGAGGACTTTTATCAGTTCCAAAGTGACTTTTCTCCCCCAGTGAGGATTAAGGATAATCTTCTAGTTAATAGGTAAAGTTCATCAAATTTGGTTTGCAAATGTATTTTTCTGAAGATCAAGTCCCTCACGGAGAACTCTTATTTTCCTTCTCTCTAAAAGTCGACTACAACAATAAGTGGTGCAGTTTTCAAGTGACTTTCCATAAACTTTATGAAATTACCTCATCTTGAGCTCAGTCGTTGAAGTAGATCTAATTCATCTTTCTCCCCATTCAGTTACCATCAACTGCTGCTCATGAGAGACTTCTTTCCTATTATTGCTCTTTGTGCATTTAATCACCCTCAGTGCCTTTCTTCCCCTCTTTTGATTTGTGAGTGTTTTGCTGTGATTCAGTCTCCTGTCTACTCTCGTTACAAAGTACAGCCTTCATTTGTTATCTGGGTTCCTTGTACTATGTGGAGAAAAGGGCAGTGGTCAGATCTTTCAGTATTTGACAAATGTCATGATAATAGAGTGTTTCAAGATGGAGATGTTGAGTCAACTTTTATGTTTGGTCAAGAAAATTGATTCGTAATGATTTGTGACATAAGGTCTTTGCTGAGTTTTTCTTTGATATGTATGAAGAATGAAAAAATCACTGTTTTGTTTTGTTTTTTAAATACAGTTTAATTTTTTTTACCTTGACAAATGTACAAGCTCCTTTACACATTACCAGAATCAGGATGTGACTTTCTCTAGCTGTTAGACAAATCGCCGTTATGTCAGCTACCATTTGGGAGTTGAGATTTGCATACTTTTATTTCATATGTTCGATATCAAGACACGACCTCCTGGCTGTATCTTCTGCCTCTGGGATTGCACCATGTTTTTGGGTCTTCATGTCTCTCTTAGAGAGTGGGCCGGAGCAAAAACAGGACGTGAGCTAGTTTTCATTCCTGCGTGTAGATCCTGTACGTCTCTAAGTCCTGTAACCACTGCACGATAGCATCACACCCGTAGGAGAGTGAGGCTCTAAAGACAGTCCATAGGCAAAACCTACTTATAACCAGAATAATCTCTGAAAATTCTTTACCCATATGTTTTAGTGCCCTTAAGCGCAGAGTCCCAGTCGTGTGACAAGATGCCAACCTCAGGAGGGGTATGTAGAGCCCAATCCCTCCCTTCCCTCGGGAGCGTGTCCTTTGGGTGGAATGCCAGTGGGTCTCCTGCCAGAGTTTACTCATTCGTTTCTGTTCTGTCTCTGGGCCTGCGTGATTGGATTCATATAAATTAAATGTGTGTATGGTGCAACTTTCATGTGTGAGATGAGACTGAGTAATATGTTAGTAAAGGTATGAGGAGAGCGGTGAAAACCAGGGCCCAAGAAATTGTTGCAGGACATTGTCATCATTTGTTATGCCTATTAGTTTTGGTTTTTGTTTGTTTGATTTTTTTTTTTCTTTTTAATATGCAACTCTCCAATTAGGTCATTCTCTGGTGGTTGAGAGCTTGTACTTCAATGACAGGCAGAGTTCAGTTGAGTTCCTGCTCAGCCAGCCCCTGGCTGTGTGAACTTGGGCAAGTCAGTTAACCTCTCTGCACCTCGTTTATTGCATCTGTAAGGTGGAGTTAATAACTTAAGGCGTTAGAGGAAGTAAGAAGTGCTCAGCACTGTGTCTAGTACTTTGTAGTCATTCTACAAAAGCAGTGGCCATCTTCAGGGGGATGGTTGTTGGGGTCATTTATGTAAAGGGGGCAGTTAGGTGGCTTCTTCCCTCAGTCAAGCACTATATAATCCAGTTACTAAGAAAAGGGACTCTAGAGCCAGGCTGCCTAGGTTTGAATCCTGCCTCTACCACTGACTGCTTGGCCTTGGGCAACTTACTTGATCTTCATGTCTCAGTTTCCTCATCTGTAAAATGGACATAATAATAGTACCTACTGTAGGTTCGTGGTGACTAATAAATGAGTTAATATTGTTAAAGCCCTTAAAACAGTTTCCAGCATAAAGTACCTATGTAAGTGTTAGTTGCTGTTATCTTCATCTTATTCTTTTAGTCTGGTACAATTAATTTCTTTTATTGAACAAAATAATGATCCATTCCACACGATATTTCTGCAACTCTTTGAGGCAGTGGGGATGTAGTCAACAAAAGAGAGACCGTCCCCACCTGCATGGGGCTTACAGTGTCGTGGGCCAGACGGACTTCAGTAAAATCTCTCACCAGTTTTCTCTTTACAGACTGCGCTCGTGAGAAGTGCTGCGAAGAGGGCACTGGGGGTAAAGAGATGAATGAGGACTGGACTTTGCCTTCAGGGGGAACAGTAAGTCAGCCAGATGCAGGGCCTCGGATTCTCGTGCTTGGGCTACACGTTGGAGGCACCTGGGGGCTGTCTACAGCCCACACCCCCTGGGCCTTACTCCAGGCCACTTAAATCCGTTTCTCGGGGTAGGGAGATGCTGAGGCATCAGAACTTTTGAAGCTCTCGGGGGATTCTGCGGTGCGGCCAGTTGGAGAATGAACGGTGCGGAAGGTGCTTCCCTGGCAATGTGGGCCTGCAGGTGACAGGCAGACACAGGGAGCGTTTACGTGCATTTGTAGATTCAGGAATCCTGACGGTTGTTCAGGGGATGTTATATCAAGTTATTCTGGTTTTAGAAGCGTCTTCAAAGTAATCACAAGAAAATGTTCATGGCTTCCCTACAAGACCAGTATCCACAGCTGGAATCAGCTGTCCCTGGTTTGGCTGAGTATGGAATCAAATAGATCCCTCCGATCAAAAATATCTGTCTGTTTCAGTCTTTACTCTCAGCTTCCATGGCTGCAGTCTCTGCCATTGTTGACTCACACCCCTGGCATTATCAGGCTTAATGAATAGCCTGGCTTGGTAGCTACCTTGTTAGAATACTATGGGGCAAATCTAGTCCCTATCTTGCATATATATGTGGGCCTGTATTTCTCAGAATCCACATACATAACAGTAGGGATTAAAATTATGTTTATAAGTTACATAGAAATTGAATCCCCTTGAAACTTTATTAAGCAGATAGGTAGAATGGAGTGTGTGTTTACCTGTGTGTGAGAGAGAGAGAAGGAAAGGTCAGGAATACTCAGATTCTGTGCGTCTAAAGGGGCTTTCTAGATCATACGCCAATGATGTCATCCTCCAGGTGGTATTTCAGGCTTATAACTGTACAGATCTTCAAAAGGGGAAAAAAAAGTCAATTATAGGGCAGGGGTAGGGGGGTGGGCACGTGAAGGAGACGCATGTGCAAAGCCAGAATGTCACCACTGGTGACAGTGAGTGCTTCATGCTCAGTAAATCATTTGATTGAAAGGTTTGTGGCAGACTCCACGACATGCCTTTTCGTTGAAAACATATAACAGGACACATGACAGTGGGCTGGCAAGTTACCGAGGGTGGGAAAGATGGAGCCCGGTTACGTTGGGGTCTTGGGGACCACTCGATAGCTAGCAAGAGATGAAGTCACAACACACACCCCTGTGTCTTCCTCTTTTTTAGGCTGGGAATAGGGCTTTCCTGAGGGAGAAATCTCTGGAGTGGACAAGACTTGTAAGAATTGTGAGTGACCTGGACATGTGTATGGACATTTAAAAAAAAAAAAAACATTAGAAAAAAAAAAAACCCCAACAAAATTCAGTAAAGATAAATTAAAGGAAGGCTACATTCAGCCGGTGAAGTCTGTGTTTAAATCTAATTTTAAGTGAAGCTTCTTATAAAACTATTTTAAAACTTTCTATGTAACAGTATTTTAGAATTGCATGAGACCTTCTAAATGTGAAAGAAAGCAATATCATAATGCAAGTTAAATTTGAGCAAATATAGGAAGACTTGGCATGTTCTTCTGAAAGGGGGCCAAGTCCTTTATAATCACCAACCAGATCGAGTCTTGTCTCATCTCTGTCAGCTACTTGGTGTAGCCACGGAAATCTATAGAATGAGACCAGCAAGAAAGTATCAAAGGAGCTTCATTTGGGGGATATTACTTTGAGACATTTTAACAGAGTAATAATTCATCTCTTCAATATACAGAAATACAAGTTCTAGAAAATTTTGGTCAGTTAGTACTTTCCCTGAATCTCATGATGTATGATGGGCAAGGCGCTCTTAGAACTCAAGGACCACAAGACGATAATGCTGACTTTCCACCCATTCCCGTCACCGAGGACACCAGCAGGGTGCCCTTCCGAGGGGAACAAAGCAGGCTTGATGAGAGAAGCCAAGAGGTGATTGTGCATGATAAACTCTTGTGCTGTTTCCTTTACGCAAGTGGCTTTAATTAAACACAGTTCACGCCTTTATCTCCGCACTTGGCAAGCCTTGAGGAGTTCAGGGCTGGTGGTGCAGATACTCAGAAATTATTTACAGAAAACGGCCTTATGTCTTTCCCAGACAAAATTTCATCTTCAAATGAAGTTGGGTCAAAATGCAAATAAAGCTCACCCTAAAATAAAGTGTGCAACGTCTACTCTTAATATGCATTGTATCTTACAGTCAGAAGAATCTTAATGATTGCTGAGGAGCTTGGTGCAGAAGGCATTTTTTTTAATGGTCTCTAAAACAAGTCTTTTAATACTCATCCTTTCTGGAATTCTAAATTCTACTCTTCATCGCTAACTCTTTTTTTTTTTAAAAAAAATCACACATTTTGGAATTAAGTATCTATGGGATTTGTTTCCCTTTTTTTGAAAATAATTCAGTTCCATAATTTAATACATGGTCATCATAAAGGATTTAGAGTACAGAAAAACACAAATAAAATAAAATCACCCATACTCAGCAATAACAGTTATTAAAATTTGGCCTGTCTGCTTCCAGTGTTTTCTTTCTATTTCTGTACAAATATACATTTTTAAAATTAAAATTTAGATCATACTGTTTGTTCCACTTAACAATATACTGAAGTCATTTTATTGCATTAACTGTTTTTCTGCAACAAGATTTTTAGTGGCAGTTTCACGTTCCATTATATGGTTATACCGTTATATTTTTAGCCGTGTCTCTGTGGTTGAGACATTTCGCTGACTTCCTTTCTTTGCGCTGTCACCATAATATGATCATCTTTGATACTTTTTGTGAGGATATTATGAGGCACATCTTGTCCCTATCTTGCATGAATGTGAGCCCGTGGTTTCTCAGAATGAACATATAAAACATTGAGGGTTAAAATTATGTTTATAAGTTACACATAAATTGAATCCCCTTGAAATTTTGTTAAGCAGATAGGCAGAACAGGGTGTGCATGTATCTGTGTGGGTGTGTGTGTGTGTTTATAGATGGGATTTGAAGTATGATGTTTTTATTTCTCCCCCCCTTGGAGACAAGGGACTACATTAAATATTCCCTTTTTTAATCCTACACCTACGAGTTGGAAAAATTTTATTTTTTGCTATTCCTCTCCAAAATAGTCCTCTGGTGACCATTTAGTTAATTGAAGTTCTATCATTCCCTGAACAATCATTTAGCATTTTGCTGAATAATCCCAAATGTTAAATAAAAACCCATTAACAAATAGATACTGAGATATCAACAGATGCCTTCAGAGATATATATAATTACACTAAATAAACCTAAGTGTAATAGTGACAGTTGGGTTAAAAGAAATTGTTATCATCAAGGATATTTCACTGAAGGCAACCCAGTAAACAGAATTCGTGATGAAGTATAAGATGTACATAATAAATCCAGTGTATTTTGTAATAAATCTATGATTATCGGGTTTTGAATCTAGAGCTAAAACATGACACTTTGTCATTGCTACAGATGTTGCATCTAGCAAGAAAAGAAACATGATCTTGTTTTTAAACAAATTTTTTTTTAATGTATAAGTCAATAGTAAATTATGGGCATGTGAATTTTTTAGACTTCACCTTTTCCATATCTTGAAGAGATGAATATTACTTTAACATTGTCTCATAGTAGAGTGCAAGAAAGAAGCTATTTGCTGCTTCTTGCTGGATTCATTTTCTATTTTTTCATGGATGGATAAAGTAGGTAATTGAGATGAAACTAGACTTAATTTTTTTTTTTAGTGATTTTATCAATTTATAATGTAACATCAAATTACTTTTACCAATTTTGTGAAAATAATTGTGTTAAAACAAGGCCATCAGGCAGTTTGAACATATGGAAGGTTTTTGAGTATTTTTTTTAATTGGTAACAATTAGGATGATTTTGTAAGTATCTCTGTGTGTGTGTGTGCGTGCGTGTGTGTGTGTGTGTGTGTGTGTGTGTTTAATGTTCTTCTTTAATCCCATAGTGGCATCTGGGGGGAAAAGTTCTTTGTGTCTACTTGTTTCCTCACCTCTTACTCAACTGCTGTGGGGAGGAGAACCATGCATGTGGTTTGTTCCATTAAAGCCCACTTAGTTGGTCTTAGTGAGTGGAGTCACCATGTTCTGTTAAAAGATCCAGAGCCCAGATGTGTTGTGGTCCCTTTCTGTGTTATCCTCAGGTCCTGGCCAAGGGAACACACACCAAGGCTCTCTCCTAAAGCTGGCCAGATCAATTTGCTTTCTTCCTCCTCCTCCTTATTTCTCACTCATACCTTTCTTGTGTCCTGCCCCAGAGAAGGCCAGGCCAGCCTGGGCCAGACCCACTGTAGCCATTTATGGAGTGACTGCTGTGTGTTCTCTGTCTTTCTTTCTGGCTACTTCTCCCTCTCCTTTTCTGGCTCTTTCTACTGTAGAAGAGTGAAGTTTTCCAGTGTCGATGGAGTGGATAAGTTAAGAAACTTAGATTTAGAGGAGTGGAGTTGAGACATAGGAGTTGAAAGAGCAATTATGATGTCCTAATGTCTTTAACTTAATTTTGATAAAGAAGCCCTCAACACAGTCTTTCTGTCTTGCTGAGATTTGGGGACTCTCACCTCAGCTAATAACGGAGGTCACATCGCCTTGCCCTGCCTCGCTGGCACATTTATTGCCCTCAGCAACCTTGTGCAGTGGCCTCGTGGCTGTGACTGATGGCTTCAGACACCCCTGGGTATGCTGGCCAAATGCCATTTGAGTATCTCTTAATAACACACCAGTATTGTGATTTAAATAATTATTGCTCAAGTAATTCTTGTGTGTCTTAGAAAAACCACTCAGATCCCAACCCTGTTAGCAACGTGTTCTATCTTCTCCAAGTGTTTCTCTTCGTGGTGTTCCTGTGGGTTCTTGCCCCAGGCAGCAAAGTGTCCAGTGTCCCTTCTTGCATAGCCTGTCACCCTCCCAGCCATCAGAACTCTTCATGACAGAGAAATGGAGAGTTTCAGGTCTGCAACGGCTGTGCTTGGAGAATAGCAGGTCCCTGAAACCTTTCTGTGTCTGATGCGTAGGGCAAGGACGGATGAGGATGGCCGTGGATATCTGTCCCTCTAGGTAGTGTGAAGACACTTGGGCATTTGTCTTAGTTCATTTTCTACTGCGGTATATACCAGAATCCCGCAGACTGCATAATTTATAAGGAGATGTATTTGGCTCACAGTTCTGGAGGCTGGGAAGTCCAAGGGCATGGCGCTGGCATCTGCTCAGCCATCTGGTGAGGGCCTACTTGTTGCATCATCCCGGGGCAGAAAGCGGAAAGGTAGGTGAGTGTGGGAGACGAGAGAGGAAATGGGGACTCAACTTATCCTATTATCTGGAGCCCACTCCAGCAATAGCTGGCTGACTCTTGCCATAACAGCATTAATCTATTCATGAGGTCAGAACCCTCACGACCTAAGCAATTCTTTTTTTTTTTTGGAAACAGAGTCTCACTCTGTTGCCCAGGTTAGAGTGCTGTGGTGTCAGCCTCGCTCACAGCAACCTCAAACTCCTGGGCTCAAGCGAGCCTCCTGCCTCAGCCTCCCGAGTAGCTGGGACTACAGGCATGCGCCACCATGCCCGGCTAATTTTTTCAATATATTTTCAGTTGTCCAGCTAATTTCTTTCTATTTTTAGTAGAGACGGGGTCTCGCTCTTGTTCAGGCTGATCTCAAACTCCTGACCTCGAGCGATCCTCCCGCCTCGGCCTCCCAGAGTGCTGGGATGACAGGCGTGAGCCACCGCGCCCGGCCTTAAGCAGTTCTTAAAGGCCGCACCTTTTAATATAGCCACAATGGCAATCAGATTTCAGCATGAGCTTTGGAGGGGATGTTCAAACCGCAGCAGCATTGTAGAGAAAAGCATGTAAATAGAATAAGAAAATGCGGTTACAGACTCCATGGGAACAGACAGCTAGAGCAGAGACTGAAGCCTAAGAAGCTCACTGTGTGCACGCCTGGGGTTAACTTGGGCCTGAGAAAGCCGCAAGAAAATTGAAAAGTTCATTTAAATTTCTTATTCCAACCACGTCATTCTTTCTCTCTTATTTCCTTTGGCTTATTAAATTCAGTCACATCCACTTCCTAAAGTAGGTCAGATTTATGTATAGACAGTACACTTAAACTCTTTGTGTGAATCAAGTTTGAATTCAGAAAGTTAATTCCCCGGACACTGAACCCCTCCCCCCCTCTTTTTATAAAGCTAAGAACCTTCTAGTCATGCGAGGCCAGGGGTGAAGGCTGGGCTTCTCTTTGGGGCACCCTGCACTTGATCTCCAAGAACGGGTCTGGTCAGGTTCCCCACTGACTTACCCTGAAACCCGTCTCGTAGCAGTCACAGTGGCCACGAATCTCCCGTCCTTTGCCTTGCTTGGCTCCCCTTGCTCTTGGGATGCAGTTTGCGGTGCTCACCGTGGCCGGGGACTCCGGTCAGCTCTGGAGGCTACGTCAGGTAGCAAGGGGAGAGACCTGCACCCTCTGAGCACCCAGACACAGCCCACGCTCTGTAGACACACACAGCTGGTAACCAAAGAGGCTGCAGCGGTCCCAGCCTCACGTGGAGTCCGGGTGGGAATCCTGCTCCTGCTCCGTGTGATCAGTCCTACCCCCCACCCCCCCACCCCGTCCGGAGCCCTCCAGATATTACAGATATTTGTCGAGTGAATAAACGTTTTATAATTTTCAAATACTCTCTTTACAGGATATTCTACCTTATACTTGTTGAAGGTGGAATTGCAGTTTACGTTTCCAAAGACATTATCCTTTTACCAAAACCCTATTTGGGAAAAAAAAAAAAAAAATCTGTCATCCCAGGCCTACATTTCATCTTTTTCCGTGTTACAGGAAGGCAGTAGAGAGGCTTTTTTTCTCACTTCACCTGTCAAAGTTTTTCTCTCTGGAGATTGAGCAGGTGTGCTGTGCGCTTTGACCAAAGCCTTTGAGCTTTGTAAGATAATTGTGAGAAACTGAGAAACTTCCTATTCCTCAATTTTTGAGATGAGAAAAATATATTAGAGCTATTATTCTGATGTATAATAGATTCTGGCTAGTACAGTGAAAACTTAGATTTCAGAGGATAGTTATTATAATTAAGCGTACTTATACTACCAACCTCAAGCAGGAAGAGAAAACACACAGTTGTAGAGAACATTTAGAAATTCTACAGGTGACTTTGTAGGGCAGAGGTCATTAATTAGTGAGGAAGGTTCTGGTTTCTGTGTTCATATCATTGGGGAAGTTTTCTTTCTCAATTCTTCAAAACAAATTAAGTATTCCTACTTCTCAGAGTCCTGACTTGTATCTAAGTGTTCTAATGGACTAGATTTAAAACACTTTTCCCCCCAGGGAAAGATAGTTAAGGGTTATTATGTTAGAAACGAAACTTCTGCTGCCTCCCTTTGTGAGCAGTAAACATGGTATGTCTTTTTATCCGGGCTGTTCAGCTGGATAACATTTCGTGCCTCCCTGTCTGTAGGTTTCCTGTTGGTGATCAGCCCATTCTGTCGTTGTCAGACTTGCCTGGGCTGTGGCTGAGCAGCCGCCGTTCGCCAACACGGCAGCATTTCTTCCTGGACGTGACAGTCCTTGATCTAAAGAGGAAAAAAGGAGAACAAGACCCAGGGTTTTTTTTTTTGCCACATAAAAATCGATAGCAACAAACTTCAGTGCCATTCCGTCTTGCCAGATGCCGTCTTGATAGCACGACTGCTTCTCCACGTCAGCGATGGCAGAACATCAGATTAAGCTTCGCTCGCGAGAGAGGGGTATAAATTGCGAAGTTTATTTTTACTGCCTTAAAAGCCACAGAGCCGGTTAGAAACATGGAGGCAGTCAGCTGTGATCTAATCGATGTTCTAGAAATTCCTTCAGTTCACCTGGTATGTTAATGTCTGTTTTATTAAATACATTTTTTTAAGTGGATGTCAAAATCTGGCCTGCACAAACTCATTTTTTAAAGCAGAGTATCTGGGCAGAGATACAACCTAAAGGCTATGTGTATCATTAAAAGAGTACTAGTGGCTGGGAAATGAATGGGAATTCGTAGAGCCTGCTTCTTACTCTGCCTGTAATTAACCATGCAATATCAGGTCATTGTTTCCCAAACTTGAGCACGCCTTAGAACTATCTGGAAGGCTCCCTACCGGATTGCTGAGTGCCACTCTAGATAACATTCTTTAGTGCTAAGAAGACAACAAAACAGGATGATAGTATGTTAATCAGGGTCCCAAATACCACCAGGGCAAGATTAAATGTGCAAGGATTTTATTAGGAGAAATGCCTTGGAGAAAATGGGAATGGAGCCAGGAGAGGCTGGCCCGGCTATCAGACCTTGATGCGGGTCCGACCCCAGGGAAGGCAGTTTGGGTGGGAAGCATCCTTAACTGGTATGCAGACGGAGACAGGGGAGTCCTGGACCAGAGTCAGCCAGTAGAGAAGCCCCTTGTCTCCCAGGAACAGACCTGCCTGAGTGTCCCTTGTGCCTGGTCATTGGCTGGGGCAGCCCCAGGGGAGCGTGGCCCATCCTGCTGCCCGGAGTTCAGAGTCTGAGACGTGTTCTCGTGGCCTCACCACTGAGGCGGCAATTGCTGCAGACAGAGTAATCAGGGAGGGCTTCCCTGAGGAGGCGATACTTAAGCTGAGGTCTGGTGATACAAAAAGCGAACTAAGTGACAGAGCAGGGACAAAGCAAGCGCCAGGGCTTGGCGGCAGGGGACAGGCCAGAGTGTTTCAGAGCAGAGTGGACGAGGAGAACTGAGCAGCAGGGGCCAGGGTGAAGCTGGACCCAGCTCGGGAGGGGCTCGCAGCCCCATTAGGAAGTTTGAATTTTATTCTAGATACAATGAGAAGCCTCCGAAAGGCTTTAAGCGCCAGAATGATGAAATCATAGACAAAGATAGGAGTATGCCTTGTGGAAAGGGAAGAGGAAAGCGAGAGAACCGTTAGGAGACTAGTTAGTATTAGTCTAGGCATCCCCAAAGTGTCTGCTTTTGAATTACCTGCTTTTTCTCTCCACCTCTGGGGTCTTGAGGATATGGTGGGTGGGCTGCTTATATTCAGGGGAAGAACACAGGTGCCCTGCGTTCTTCCCCCGTAACATATTTCAGACGCTTGCCAAGTCCCTCTGCCATTCCTCCTGGTGGCCTCACTCGTCGTGCAACCCGAAGCCCTGTGCTGTGTGTGCCCTCTCTGAGTCTTAGCGCCAGGCTGGCAGCTTCCAAGTCAGTTGAGAGACTGATCCACCGATCGCATTTCTCTTTCCGTGTATCATCTCAGAGATTATACACCACGTCATTTCTAAGGGCAAAGCTGAATCAGGACGACGTCTGCTAATACGCGGGAGTCACTGTTAGAAAAAAACACATGAGTGGAATGTGCCTGAATTTGATTAATAAGAATACTTACTGTCCGTGTTAAGGTTCCCACACCACCCTTGCCCCCTTTTTTGCTCTCAGAAGGCCCAGCAGGTCAGAAAGCGGAAATACAAGTTTTGATTTGGAGTTGGGGGCAAGGGTGGGTCCAGACTCCTGCTCCATCCCTGAGCACCCTGTCTGCCTCGACCAGAGAGATCTTTGAGACTGGCTTTCTTGGTGCGCCTTTTGATTGCATTTTCAGTATCTGCGGTGCGTGTGTAGTAAATCCTAGCATGATGGCTGAGAATTAGAGATATACCCCTTGGAATTGGGGATGTCCCCATTTCAAAGGGATGCCAGACAGAAAATCGCTATGCCCAAGAAGGATGGGTGCACACACTTTTAAAATGTCATGCCCGTGAGGACATCTCACCTTCTTCTAGCTGCGAGTTTTCTTTTTTCCTTCGGGCGTGTGGGGAGTTCTCGCTCTCCAGGAGAAGTTGGTGCTTATGCTTTAAGTAAAGTGCTGATTGCCCTGTCAGTCAGAGCGCAGGGGAACTGGGAACTTCCGAGATTGATGTTTGACAGAATAATTAGAAAAGTGTCACTTGCAGTAACCGTTGGAGGACTCTCTAAAGGAATGGGCCCCGGGCCAGGTCTCTGCTGTCCAAATCCGGAGGTTAAATGTCTGGGAAGACAAAACATAGTGTGTCCCGGGAGAAAATTGCCTCAAATGCGCAGGACGGGATGGCCCTCCCACTCCTCAACACCGATGCACACTGGTCTGGGCGTCACAGATACGTGTCCCGCGCCCTGCTGCTGTTTAATTCTTCCTTGAGAGTGTTTCTCTGTCAGTTGGTTACCGTGGAGTGATGTTTGGGGACAGCTGGTGAGACGGCTTCCTCCGGGACCTCTTCAGGGGTCAAGATGGTCCCTGGCCCCGGCGTCAGCTCTGAGTACCAAAGCCAAGGTCTTTTCCACACAATCCCAGTCAACTTGATCAGGACGATGTTTCCAGACTTACAGGATCTCAGTCAAGTATAAATGGGACACCGCCGTGAACTGTTAAGACAGGACAGGAAAAATGTGTCCTCACAGACAGAGCAATTGCTTTAAGAAAATACTTAGTTTACGTGGTCTTCTTATTTGGTGGGGAAATATAAATTAGGGAACGTAAGCATTTGTAACACAACGTATGAAAATAAAACATGTTTCTCCTATTCCACATCCTTTGTCAAAAATGGTTTCCTTGTTAAAAGATGAGTTTTGGGAAGAAAATAATTCCTTGTGCACATCTGTATGCGTGTACAGATGTTATTAACGCTCCCCAGACACCGGAGTTTCTGGGGCCATGTCTGAGAAGTGCCGGCGTTGGCCATCAGTGCCCTGTCCCCCTTTCGTGAGCGCAGCAACAAGAATGTTGACAAGGAGGAGTTAGCATCGATGGGAGGCACTCCATAGTGGGCAAGGCGCAAGATACTTCGTGGTAAAATATTTCTATTTTAAAAATCAAAAAACTTTCGGTGGTGTTCCACCACTTTGTTGAGTGGACATTTTCAGAGAAGGGCTGTTGTTATTCCATCCCCTACTTGTTTTTTTTTGAGACAGAGTCTCACTCTGTTGCTCTCGTTAGAGTGCCGTGGCGTCAGCCTCGCTCACAGCAACCTCAAACTCCTGGGCTCAAGCGATCCTCCTGCCTCAGCCTCCCGAGTAGCTGGGACTACAGGCATGTGCCACCACACCAGGCTAATTTTTTCTATGTATGTTTTGAGTTGTCCAGCTAACCCTACTTGTTTGTAATTAAACAATTCTAAGGGCAGCAGGCTAGCACCATGCTTTCACACTCACCTCGGAGGACTGGCTTCTTGTGCATTTTACCGTAGTTACTGCTCACAAACTTGAGTCGATCCCTGAGGGGAAAAACACAAACTGTATATTTCTCTGCTCTCTCACCTAACAGTCAACACAGACGACTTCTGTGATCACGTGCGTGTGTGTGTGGTGGGGGGCTTCCCACCAACAAGCAAGCAGTTGGTTCTGCAGAAGACGTCAGCTGGGTGTCCTCTCATTCAGCTCAGTTCTGACACTCTTTACCTGCAAGTAGCATCAGATGCCACCGGTCGAGGGATCAGTCCCACGAGACTGTCCCTCCTCACCTCTGATGTCAGTCCTCAAGCCCCAGGTGCTTTGCCTGTGCTGCTGACCAGCCGGCTGTAAATCAGGGTTCACATGACCCCCTCCTTGGATTTGATTAACTTGCTAGAGTGCCTCAGGGAACACAGGGAAGCACTTTATTAACAAAGGATATCATAGAAGATACAGATAAAGAGATGAGCAGGGAAAGGTATGGGGAGGGGGACAGAGCTTCCATGCCCTGCCTGGCATGTCACCCTCCGGGAACTTCCTGGTGTTTAGCTACCTGGAGGCTCCCTGAACCCTGTCCTCTTGGGCCTTTTTTGGAGACTTCATTGGATAGGTGTGATTGACAACCACGTAAAAAGAAATGTGATTGGACAAAAAGGGTATGATCTAATACTAATAGACCACGTGGGGAAACCCAGCAAGGCTTATCTGCTCAAACTGGCCTGTCTGTGCAGCGTTCCTTCCTCCTAGACCTGGGGCAGGACCCTTCTGAAATGAGGATCTTACTACCCACAATCAGAAAGGTAGAGGAAGATTAGAGTATATCTTTAGTTTCTGAGGCCTACCTTGGGGAGAAAAAGGAGCAGGTGAAAGAAGGGCAGGGGAGGTCAGAGAGAGATTCTGTTTCCTGAGACCTGCTTCTGAGGCCTAAAGCAGCCCAGTGTTAACTAACAAGGCTGTAACAAGGTCTGTGGGAGTTATCAACCGGGAACCATGGACAAAAACCCATGTGTGTGTGTGCATGCATGTGCGTGTGTATTATAGTATCACAATCCCCATTTCCTGCAGACTGAATTCTAAACTCTTTCAAGTCAGAGATCCAGAAGCTCATATCATCTGACCCTAGACCACCGTACCTTCCGCGGCTGGTGTGGGCTCTGCCATTTATCCGAGAGACCCTTGTCTCAGAATGTTCCCCCTCCTCCTGTGGCCTGGACTCGGTTATCACAGTCTGCTTGGAAATCTTCCCAGGTTGTGTGAACAGGAGGGGATCTACCGGATCAGTGGTCCTCAGCTGAGAGCCACGTCACCTCCCAACCCCGGGGGGGACATTTGGCAATATTTGGAGACAGTTTTGATGGTCAGTCTGGGGAGGGTGTGCTCCTGGCATTAAGTGGGAAGAGGCCAGGGATGCCGCTAAACAGCACACAGGACAGCTCGCCGTGACAAGGAATCATCCAGCCTAAAATGATACTTGTGGCCAGGGTAAGGAGCCCTAGGCACTAGAGGGAAGTACTAGTACTAGTATTAGGTGGAAGGTCCTTTGTCCAGATTGATCTGTCTTCCCAGTGCCTGATACATAATATTTAATACAAAAAACACTGAAATGAATGCACAAATCCCTTCCTTCTCAGAATGTCTTCTTACTCTGTGCTCCTTCCGTTATAGTTACATGGAATTCTAATTACATTTTATGTTTTTACTTGCCAGAATACCAGAATCACTTAAACACATAATCTATACTTAAGATTTCAAGCAGATTTATGGAGTTGGCAAAAGAAAATGAGAAATGAGTCGACTTCGATGCATTTTTAACGTTCAAAACCCCAAGTCTCGTTTAGGGTGTTAAAACTCATGGATGGCGTGGGTAATTTGTTAATGGTCATATTTCACATTTCTTCATGTGGATGCTCGAAAGAGAAACTTAAAAAGGCATTTTCTTTAAAACCCATTGAAAGAAAAGGCAGTCTTTTGTCATGGAGTTTTAAATCTCGGATGTATATGGAATATCTTGCAACAGGAAAGGTAAGACTCGTGAATGTCCTGGGTCAGAGAACACTGGGGACTTGGGCAGATGAACCTAAGGCCTCGCTCTGTAGCTCAGATACATGACACAAAGTACCTAACCTTTCTCCGTCTGTGTCCACTCTCCCCATCTTTAAGTCTCGATTAGAAAAGCCCCAGAGAATGCTCACCAAAATGTCCACATGGCTATATCCTCTCCAGTTGGTGGTGTTCGGCATGATTTTTCACTTTCTTTTTTTCTGTATTGTTTTACTGTTTCCTTCCCAGTGAGTATGTATTATTTTCACAGTCCGGTCCAAATCTCTGTTAAAGTACAGAGCCAGGATGGGAAGCCAGATGTCCTGACTCCTTCTCTGGACCCATTAAGGACTAGTGGGTAAAAAACCATTTTTACAATCAAAATCCTACCATTGGTTGGAAATTATAGGAAATTATAATTATAGGAAATCAAAGCACTCCAGCTATTTGAACCTTAGTTTCCTTAACTGTAAAATGAGGGTATTTATGACCTCATCCAGGTAATAATCCCAGGGTGAACAGGAGGGCATTGATGGAACCCTTCTGTCTTCTAGCAAAAGACGTTGGCTTAGGAAAGTCACTTCCCATCTGTCAGTGTCTTCTCTGTAAAATGGACTTCGTAAAAACTGCACAAAGTCGATATGAAGATGGGTTAAAATAAGGTGTTACAGCACAGGGTACAGAATCTGGTGTTTACTAAACAACAAATACCGCTGCTAATTGCTGCTGTCAATATCAATTGTTATTGTCATTTTTATTGCTCCTGCCATGTGATTATTATGTGAACCAAATTGTAGCTTTTACATGGAAGTTCTTCAAATTTAAGGGATTATTACCAGTTATTATTTTTAGCTATACTTTTTCCACTGGAAATAATAGACCCCCCCCAATCTTACTACCAAGACATTAATTGGTATCTGGCAGAGACTATTGAACATCCAATATCAGTTTTTTACTTCTTCCTTAGTAGCAGAATTTCAACAAAATATCTGTTCTATGATACTTTCAACCTCCCTTTCAGCAGGGGGGAATCATGAAACTGCTTTCTGGCCACCGATGTGTAAACAAAGGCACAGTGTGCGACTTCTGGCAGGGCTGTTAAGAAGCTAAAGCAGCTGGGAAGGGAATCCTCTTTCCCCTTCTCCCTTCTCTCCCCTGCTGCGTGAGATGCCTTTCGAGTGGCTGGAGATCGAGCAGCCCCATAGCCGTGGGACCGTGGCCTTGCATGAGAGAGGTGGCAAGTCCAAGGGTCTGAGTGCCTGGTTGGCTCTAGGCAGCATCATACCACGCCAGGCCTGTCTACTCCCAGTCTTCGTTGATGTGAGAAGATAAATCTTTGTACGTTTAATTCCTAATATTCATTTCTTTGTTCCTAGCGTCCAAATACAATTCTCCACTGATCCAGTCTTGCTGCTAAGAGCTTTGGCATCATTTCTCTCATTTACCATGGAGCACTTCCAATGTTTTTGTTCTTCCCCGGTAAATTCCTCTTCCGTTCTAACACAAGTAAACAAGTTGACTCACATTTAAACTTCACCCTTGAGCAAATCGACAAGCAGAAGCCTTCACGAGGAGCATAAAGACAAATGCATGTTGCTCCTCGGCATGCATTTGAGGCTCATTTGGAAGATGAAATAGCCGTAGAGGAAGGAGCGATTGGCCCGTGACGCGGGTTTGCTGCCTGTATCCCGCCCGCATATGGGCCTCCGGTCCAGTTGCTCATCTCGAGGTCGACGCTCGTTTCTTGCCAGGGGAAGTGCACGGCACAGGGGTTGCTGTTCGGTGTGGGGTTTTCCTAAAGGTGGCATCAGTATTCCTTAAAGCCACTGTGGTGTCTTCAAACAGACGGTGACAGTGCGGATTTGGTGGGGTTTTCATGCACATCGACTAGAGAGAGGCCACAGTGAACGTGCTTTCATTCCAGAACACAAAGAATGCAGAGTGTTCTTCCCTCCACTTCATCAAGCAGGCCGTGTTCACCTAACTAGTAGAGAGAGAAGAAAATGTAAAAACACGATAACTGATTTCTATTAAAACATGCACACACAAAACAGCTGCCCTTTGAATGGTTCACCGGTCACCAAGATCAGGTGCAGGCTGAATGAAGAGCATTTGGATAATTGACCTTCGTGTGAATAAATTAGAATAGATTAGGTTTGATTGACCACATAACAATTTTTAAAAAGCCCCTTTTCTCTTTCCAGGCTACTTTGTTATATTGGGTCTCAAAGGTGATTAACCATGTGTTTTTCTTGTTGGAAGACTTTCCTAAACACAAATTAGCAGACTGAAACGGAGATGGTAATATTTACACATGCCATTTCTTTTTTAATTGAAAGACTCAAAGGGCCATATGACAGACTGAGCTGTTCGCGGACATTCTAGAAAGGCAACGTGCTCGGAATGTGTTAGTGTGCCTTGGGCCTTCCCTTCCCGGCAGGAGGTGTGTCCTGTCCTTCTGATTCCCGCACCTTTGGGACGGGATGTGCCCAGGGTGCTTTTCGCCCTTCCCACCTGTGCTCGACAGTGTGCGCACACGTGTGTGCAATGTGATGTATATATGCAGTAAGCATGGACTGCCCATTTCAGCAGACTCATGGAATTTCAGAGCTGAAAAGAATCTCAGACATTCAGTGAATTAGTTCACCCTCTTTACTTTAGCAATGAGAAGACCCAGGCCAGTAATAGGAACTGTCCTGCCCTCACATCAGAAACTGAGCTGATGTGTGTGGAATAATACGCAGAATCGTTCTCTTACAGTGAAGCCCTCGCTCTTGCACTTACCGATGCGTGGCCTTATTAATTCGATGAACTCTTCTGTAGGAAGAGGATGTCATTAGCGTCTATTTGTTGTGAGTTTGAAATGAAACAAAGGTCTGTAAAGCACTATTTTGGTTATTATTTCTGCGTGGCAAACTACCCCGAAACTTGGTGGATTAAAACAATAACCATTTTATTATCTTAGAATTCAGCAGTCCGAGCTGGGATGGGACGGGCAGTTGTTCTACTACTTGCTCATGTGACCGCGTTCAGCTGGCAGGCCGGCTGGAGTCTCTGGCCTCTTCCCCCGTCCCCATGTTGTTTGAGGGCCTCTTCCTGTTGCGTGATCTCGGCGCAGTGGTCCCTGCACGCAGCCTTTCCGGCAGAGTAGCCAGACTTTTACGTGGCACCTAAGGCTTCCGAGAGAACAAAGGCCGAGACTGCCAGGCCTTCTCAAGGCGTTGGCACGGAACTGCCGCAGCCTCTTAGGGGCTGAAGCGAATCACAGATTTTGGGAAAAGAGACCATGTAAGGGCATTCGTAAATGTTGACACGGTTCATTACAAGGCACCAGTGTGACAGACTGCCGCAAGCATGTGCCCCGCCGTGTCTGACGCCTGGTAAAGGCCCAATAAATGTTAATTGCTCTCTTTTGATGTAGTAATAGTACTGATAGCTGTTTTTATTGTTTCATTGTTGATATAAGTAGCTATAGATAGAAAACGGTCCATATAGAAATTTCGAATGATTAAATTTTATTTCTGTGCCTCTTAGTTTAAATAATACCACTCTCGACAGTTTTCTGGGGGCATCTGTTATAAATAGAGGGTTAGAATAATTTCCCTAACTCAGTAATTCCCCAATTCCCCAATTCAAGCAGGTCTGAGTTCAGGCCAGAGATTCTACATTTCTAATAAGTGTAACATCGAGGTTCCTAACATTGAAATTGTTCAAGTTAGCTAATTCTTGCATGTCCTCCCCACCAAGATTGTTTTACATTTCCATATATCACTTTAGAGCATGACGTTTTTAGGAGAAGGAAATTAACAATCTGTTTTTCTCCAATCTGATGCCTCACCTGTTTCCAGGCCATTTTAATGCTGCTGATTTGGAGACCAACGCTTGGGAAGCAAGGCTCTCTAGTCTACAACTCACAGGCACTGGCTCGCCCATCAGCAGCATCCGAATATGGGGCTTGTTAGGAGGCACCGTTCTTTCATGAAGAGCAAGTCATTAGATTGTTTTGTGGAGGATATTTGGGAAGTATTTGGATTTGATGAGCCTTCCATGTCTAATGTTCATACGATGTTATTTTACGTCTACTTGAACATTTTCCTTTTTGCAAAAGCTCTTTGTCTTCCTAATTACAAAAATTATACATTCACAATTTAAAATTTTCAAAGACTACGTAAAGGTAAAGGGAAGAAAGGGAAAATAACCCAGAGTCATTTACATCCACGTTAATATTTTGATGTGCATCATCCCAGACTTCATTTTAATATTTTTCCCCCAAATGTATTTTCCTCTCTGGCAAATATGTGCGTTTGCTTTTAAATATTCAGAACTGAATGTCTTCAAGAAACTTTCAAGTTTAGCGGTTTTGCTTGAGATAGATACCATGATGTATTTTTGCTGCTGTGTTTTAGACTTTGCATTATTTATAGTTTCTCCTTAGAAGCTTGAAATTAAAATTTCTTTTCTTACTGATTTTGATTCTTTCCTGTCTGGCTTGCAATTGATTTCACCTCCCTGTGTTTCTAATGAGGCCTGAAATTACCATACCCTTGTTTGAGTGGAGTGTGTTTTCTCCTGTGCCCTCGCATACCGTGGATAGATGGCACAGCAACTCTGTTCCTATCATCAGCGGCGTCTTCCTCTGCTATGTATACTCAATTCAGCATTCCAATAAGCCTTTGAACGAGGCGTTATACTGGGACTGAGTAGACAGACATCTTTTTCGGTCACATTTCAGGAACACCGATTTCTTCCGTAGAGGGGACCTATTTTCCCTTTGGCATTCCTAAGACGTTCCTGTGTTTATAGCCCTTGAATATAATGGGCCATATATTTTTGACCCAATGAATTTCATATATGGTTAGTCATAAAGGAAAAGAGTTCTATGCAGTTTAATTCAAATATTCAGGTACCAAGGAGGAGGGAGGCCAGGCTGGATCCCAGAAGTCCCACACCATAGTTTTGTTCACATCTCACTACCCAAATGGCAATCAGATGATCGTGGGTTGAAAGGGCTGCTGATTAGTATCATAGAAATGGCATTGTGTTGAGACTCTGCTACTAAGAAAGAAATGAATTAGCACGTGGTATTGTCATGGCCTCTGCCTTACACCAGTTAATGTCTTGGAAGCGAACGACCTCCGATTGAGGTTTGATTGCTTGCAGTGCTGGAAGTGTGGCTCAGTATCACAGCAGTGGCAGTAAGTAGCACTTTAAACTGGAAGAGCACTGGTTGCCGCAGGGCCCCGCCCGCATGTCCCCGTGGCAGGTAAAGGCTGGAATGCAGGTGTTCTCAGTGGGACTAGAACACCGGGTGGTAGAACAAAACTAAAAAGGGCTGTCCTTTCAGGTGTTGGTATCTGAAAACCTTTATTTCTCGTTGTTTTCTTTTTATTCCCTTTCTCCGCCACGTTCCCTAACAATCTCTCTGTCCCATCGGTGTTTTCCCTCCACCCAGTACCTGGAGCACAGCATGGTGCGTTTTGATGATGATAGCGATCATCCTAAAAGGGAGAATTATAAAATTAAAGTTGTTTAAGTTAGAAAGTTAATTTCTGCATTCTACCCCTATCGTAAGTATTTTACGTTGCCAATATATATCGCTTTCGAGCGTTCCAATTTAGGAGCAGGAAGAAATTTAAAATCTCCTCTTTTCCTCCAATCTGATTCTGGAAAGCAGCCTCCCTTTTTAGTCCGGGGATTTAAACCGAGTTGGTTAAGCATGAAAAGATCTTATACTGATTTACGCCCCAAGTCCCAAGTATTAGTATATGCCAAGCGCAAAATAAGGCCCAACCTGCAGGAGGCTGGGCCAAATGACCTTATTTACTCAAAGGGTGGGGAGGATGAACCAGAGGTATTTACAGCGTCCCTCTTACCCAGTCCACAAAGCTCAGTTTCAAGTTATGGGTTTTAAAATACTTGCTGCAATTCAGGGGCATATGGACTAAATACAGGTGGGGGAAATGGAAAACTTGAAATAAGTAAACTTTAAAGATCAAATATGATGAAATAAACCCAAAGAACCACATGCAAGGTGTGAACTTTGAATGGATACTGCTTTTGGGGGTGTGTCTACAAGACATTCTTGGGATAATGGGGCAATTTCACTACAGGCTACATATTAGAGGCTAATAGGGAATTGTTCGATTTCTTAGGTGTTATAATAACATTGTGATTATGTAGGAAAATGTCCCTATTCATAGGAGAGACATGCCAAAGTATATGGGAGCATAGTGTCATGCTATAGGCAATTTACTGTGTGAAATGGTTCAACATCAAATATCTATCTATATACCTATAGATAGATAGATAGATTTTTATATCTATCTCTCACACACAAACAGAGAAAGCAAATATGGCAAACGTGAAATACTGTTATATGTAGGTAGAATATATATAGGTAGTCTATATAATTATTTCGCCTTCTCTGTATTTTTCTATATATTTGAGGTTTCTCATAGTTCGAAAAGTGAAAAAGTATTGCTTTGTAACCACCAGTGCCTACCAGTACAGCCACAAGCCTGTCGCTCATCCTATCCCCCAATCTCAAAGCCAGGGTTTTATTATTATTTATTAAACATCTGTGCATACTAGGTTCTAAGTGCGAGATATATATAAATGAGTAAAATATTGTCCCTGTACTTAGAAGAGCTCATGATTTAGTATGTTTCTTTTGCTATTTTTTGTGTAGTTCTAAACTTATTATAAAATCTTGGGAATGAAAATAAAATTTGCACTTGCTTAGGCCTACACATTTTTTGAGCAATGTGTATTGATCTAAGGCTGTCGTGAGTCAGCCAATTAGCATCTAATTTTCTTGATAAGCTTTGCGTAAGAACAATAAGCAGTAATGGGTAAGTTTAAGCCGTTTGTACACAAAATACATATGACAGTGATAACCTTGGGGGTTTGCCCAAGTACATGATCGTGTTCTGGATATACCTAGATATAGTCCTGCCATGCACAGGTAGAGTTGTGTTTGAACCGGATGGTCACATCTGTAACCAGTATACACGTGCCTGGTGAACACACAAGTTTTCAAGAGGCAGTGTGTTTCCTTAGGAGCTACAGGGTTGACGTGTGGGTATTCCATCAAGGAGTATCAAGAGTTTTCCACAACTGGAAAACAACTGCATTGAAAGGTTGTTCCTACGTTCTAATTTGTAGCCAGGTAACCAGAATGAATAAAAAAAAAAAAAAAGTCACACTGAATAATTTTGTTTTGGTCTGAATCCCCACCACCACCACCATTCCTAGGTGGAAATCCTACCTTACCTCAAGGTGATGGTATTGGGAGGTGATGAGGTCATGACGTCCGAGCCCCCATGAATGGGTTTAGTGCCTTTACGAAATAGCCCGAGGGGCCTTTTTTGCCTCTACCATGTGAGGATGAAGCCAAAAGGTGCCACCCGTGATCCAGAAAGTGGCCCCTCCCCAGACACCAAATCTGCCAGTGCCTTGATCATGGTCTTCCCAGCCTCCAAACAATGAGAAATAAACTTCTGTTGTTTGTCTGCTGCCCAGTGTGCGGTCTTTTGTTATAGCTGTCTGAACATACTGAGATAATTTTCTTCACATTATTCCTTTGATGAAGAAAATACTCACGTAACTCAAGCATCATAGTATTTGAAATTCAGCCTTGCAGTCCTTGCTAATCAGTTACAAGGTGAAGAAGAGAAACACACTGAGGATGAAGTGCAACTCAAGAGAAATGATGGATTTCAGGGTTATAAAAAGTTTAAGAAGAATTCAGAAATGGAATAGGAAGGTCTACCTAGACTTTAATCTGTGATTCCAGTTGAAAAAGGAAATCATACCTGAGGCTTCCCTTAAAACATGCTAGATTATGCAGTTGCAAAGTTTAACTGATTTGACTGGAAGACTCTTGTATGTATCCACAAGATCTGCAAATTAAAATGATATTCATGATTTATAAACAAAGCTACTAATTGAACTGTAATTTAGAAATGCAGTCCTGAATAGAATTTCAGTTGCAGAATGACAATTAGAATTTATTAGAAGTCATCTCTGTTGCAGAGGAGTGTCTTAGGTTGGATTTAGTAGTCTGTACTTGGTAGATGTTTGAAAAATATTGGAATGAAGGGAGGGAAGGAAAGAAAGGAGAGACAGAGGGAAAGGAAAGGAGGAAAACTGGATGTAGATTATTTAGTAAGCTCGATAAGGAACTTGTGATAACTAACTGGAAGTTATCTCTTTTCTTCATATAAAAAAGGGTTTGATAAAGAAACTTAATAGATGAAAAAGTGTTTTTCATCCATTAAGGGAATGAATCATTACCAGCCTCTTAAGCAGCATAGAAACACTCATTTCACATAAAATCAATGCACTAATTACAAATCAGTCTCGTCTTTGTAAAAGCAGGCCCAAAAATTTAGAAACTATTTCAGTAGGTGTAATTCATGGCCACACATGGAATATACTTAAATCTTACAACCTTTTAAAATATTATGATAATTTGTGCTTTTTATTAATGTATGTTTTATTCATTCCCCCGAGTTAATATAAAGGCGTAAGATTCTCTAAATAGGCAGGATAAAATGGGGGAAGAAAATTACAGGAGTTTTTGACCTTGGTTGTATTAGAAGCACCTCGAGAGTTTTTTATTTTTATTTTTTTCTCTGCGGGTAATCCCTAGAAATTATTTTTTTAGTGCTCTGTTGTGAGACTGAGCAAAGTATCTTTCCACAATGAGTATGTGATTATAAGGAGTTGAGAGTAAGTAGGCTAGACCAAGAGTTGGTTGACCTTGTTTCTAGCACAGATACTGACATTTTTTTCCCTGTAACTTTGAATGACTTAGGTATGCTCATTCTCAAAATCCTTATCCTTTCATTGTGGAGGCTGGGCTATACCAGTGGTGTTAAATATTTAGGAATTTTGTGAGCAGGTTGTTGAACAATTGGTAACTTGACATTGGTCACAGTGAGAACATTTACACCCTGGAAATTGGCAAACACTACAAACCAGTACATCACAGACTACTATCTTTAAAGTCCTTTCAAACTTTAAGGCTCTATGAATGTATGATCTGTTACTTCAAAAGTAATCCTACATTACAGACATTCTGAGAGATTTGACCGTCATTTTAAGTTAACTCCAACTATTAATGCCCACCCCCCCAGAAATAAAAAGTATAAGGAAGTAGATGAAAATTTGTATCTATTAAAATAGTCATCTAGTAGAATATCCTTCTGTTGATGATTGGGCTGAAGGATTCAAGGATGCCAAAAGGAGATACCAGCTAGAAAAACGAAATGCGAATTTGCTAATACCTAACCTAAACATGTTGGCGTACATCCCTTCTGTAGATTATTTAGTATCTGGAGGATTTTTGTTTTGTCACTTCTTTCTGATGACGGACGTGAGAAATATTCTCATCTTGGTTGTCTGAAGACTTGCTGACAAAAGACTTGCTGTTTCAGTTAGTTTATCAAATGGAAATAATGATGAACCTTGCAAAAACTGATCCATCTAACTCTGACTTAAAATAGTTGAGAACTTCTCATGAAGGAGGTAACATTTGAGTGGGCTGTAAACAAATGAGTAAAGTTTGGATGAAGGAAATGTAGGAAATGTAATCAAGCAGCCAGAACCACACGTTGAAAAGAATGGAGTTGTGAAAGGCGTTAGAAGAAACATACATGGGCTAAGTGACGGACGCTGTAAAAATTGGACAGTGTGTTGAGTCGTTTGGTGATTAAGAGCTTGAATCAGACAGACGTGGGCCAGGTTTTAAAGTTTTCTCTGCTATCATTTGCTCACCTGTAACCTGAATATAATAGGAAGACCTTCCGCATAGAACTGTTTTGAGGGTTATATGAGATAAGCAAGTGAAATTCCCAGGACAAAGCCTCGCGCATCATTAGCTAGGGCCGGGCTGGGAATGCTATTTTATATCAAGTGGAGATTGTAAATAGTTTGTTTAGATTAGTTCAGCACTTGTGTGTTAGGGACTAGTTAGAGGAAAGGAGGAAAGATAGCCATGGGCCAGATACATTAACAAGCCTTCTGGGATGGGCAAAAGGACTTAGGAGATGATCATGTTATTTTTTTTTACAATAGTATTACCAAAATTGTGGATTGAGACCTGGTAATTCTTGAGAGAACTCTTGTCTGGGTGGTTAAATAACATTATTAAATAGTCCTGACTGCCGCACAGAGGGATAGATAGAAGGATGGATAGGTGATAAAGGAAATATAGCAAATGCCAACTGGTAGTATCTAGATGATGGGTACAGGGGTGTTCTCTGTTCAGCTTTTTTCAACCTGAAAAATTTCACAATTGGAGAAAAAATGAGAAAGTTTATTCTATCTTCAATTTTTTTTTCAATTCTTGAAAACCTCAGGAAAGTCTCTTGGTGCTAATCTGGCTCTAACACTCTGCTTTGGCTCAGAGCCTCTGGTATAGGATGTGTCTAGTTAGAATTTAATAAAAATAGTTTAATTTTTGGTACTTGCATTTACTGTTATCGTCAGTTTACGGGAATTAGTACAACTTTTTTATTGATAGTGATACCATTCTCTTTTCAAATGATGTCTTTAAGTTTTAAAACATTCAGTAAATAATAAACAAATGGTGCTTGGATGTGGCCAAAAAAAAAAATGACAGAGGCAGTATGCACTGAACTGCTATAGGAAAATGGGATTACTGACTAATATATCCAGAAATTAAATTATTCACCCTCTGTTCTTTGTATGACTGCAGAATGAATATAAAGATTTTTGCTGCCAGGCGCGGTGGCTCACACCTGTAATCCTCGAACTCTGGGAAGCCCAGGTGGGTGGATAGTTTGAGGTCAGGAGTTCAAGACCAGCCTGAGCAAGAGAGAGAGCCTGTCTCTACTAAAAATAGAAAGAAATTAGCCAAACAACTAAAAATATATAGAAAAAATTGGCCGGGCATGGTGCTGCATGCCTGTAGTCCCAGCTACTCGGGAGGCTGAGGCAGGAGGATCGCTTGAGCTCAGGAATCTGAGATTGCTGTGAGCTAGGCTGGCGCCATGGCACTCTAGTCCAGGTGACAGAGTAAGATTCTGCCTCAAAAAAATAAAAAAATAAAAAAAAGATTTTCGCTTCTAAACTTCCTCTGACCACTGTTTGTTAAACTTCCATATGTGACGGTGACTGCCTGTCTGCGTGTTCAGATTTTCTTCAAATCCTGTGAAAGCAAGGACTTTCACAGGACTTTTGAAAGAAAGGACTTGTCACAAGAAAGATGTGACATACTTTACTTGCTTTTGGAAAATGTTGACATATGAGTGGAAGATATATTATATATATATATATATTTTTTTTTTTTCCCCTGAAATAAAAAGGAGCCACTTAATGGTTTGCCAAGCCAGGCCTGCCTGTGAATTGGATTTTAATCTGTCTGTCATAGTCACTTTTTTCTTTGTGAAATTTTCTTAACAGAACTTAGGAAACACTATAAACCACCTCACTTCTACAAAGTAAATGTACAATAATGTGTTTCTGTAAAAACAAAAAAGCAATCAATATTCAACAAGTTAGTGTTTTTATATTACTTCCATCTGTCTATTGGTAGGATTCTATGTTCATTGCTATCTCAATGGGATTTAAAAGGTTTTTTTTTCCTACTACCAGAATCATCAGTAACAAAGCAATCAGTCAAAATAACTAGAGTTTACTCACTAAAAGGAAAAAAACCCTCTTTTATGCATGATGCAGGAATGCTATTTTTTCATGCAGTTTAAGCATTTTAGAAGTATGCTATTTCCTAGTACCAGTTAGAGTCAGAATTTAGATGTGAGTCTTCTCAGTCCACCTTTTGATGTATTTACATTCATGGACATATGCATGCACATGTGTCCCTTAATTTGTCCTTTAAATAAATGTGCCCATTGTGTATGCAGTCTTCTGTGACTTACATTTTCACCCTAATAATAGGTCTTAGAGCTATTTTCATGTTAATATAAATGAAACTACTTTATTCTTTTTCATGATTGCATAGCATTCCCTAAAATGAATGTTTGATAATTTATTACCAAGTTCCATCTTGATGAATATTGGGTTGTTCATAGTTTTGTGGTTTGTTTTTTCCCTTCGGTGAATATCAGCTGTGTGTCTTTATGAACTTTTGTATTTCTGATAAATTGTTGGAAGTAAAACTGCTAAAACAATGTATGACTATTTCATTGTCTACTTTTTAAAACAAATTGTCTCAAGTTTTCATGAACTTTCTTCGCCATTGGCAAATATGTTGATTTGGAATGTAGTTTATTAATGACCTAATATTCCTGTGGTGGGAGTCAAGCCTTCCTCCTAAAGCATCTTGCTCCTATTTGCTCGGGAAGCACATTGTGGTCTGTTTCTCCACCTCCAACATGGATTCTTTTATACTTCCCCACCGCCAAATTGTGAGCATATTCAAACCAGAGTTTTACTGATTTTTGTAGCTAAGTCCGTCTGTCCCAATGCCTGCCATGTAATAATTGCTCAATGAATATTGAAAAGATTGTGGAAAAAAAAACCTCACTCCTACACACTTACAAAATCATATTTGTTATAGTCAAACAGTTGCTTTTTTGTAATGACTTGGTAACATTTCCTTTCATTGTTGGGTTTCAACTTTATAGCAAATTTTGTATTTAATTGCAATATTTTATGGTGCTTGTAGTATTATTACTTTGGGGAAATGAGATACAAATCCTAGAGGTGAGTAAGTAAAATGATTTTTTTTTTAAACTAACTCAGTTTTATTGGCCTTGAACTTTTGCATGTTACCCAGTTGAGAGCAATTCCTGTTAACATCTGTATCTTGAGAACACACATTAGATAAAACTAGTGAACCAGAGAACAATGAATTTTCATGAGCTAATTGCTAGTGATGATAGTGATGACTGGTTTTTATCCTGTTTCAAAAACTACCATTGATACTTTGATTTTAATCAGGTTTTTCCTCAAACACAGATGATTTAAGAATTTGTATCTTACTAAGAAACCCATTAGTGGAAGTATACAGTTAATAGATAACCTGGTTTTAATAACTCAGAATTGAAAATAGTTCAAATGAATAGTGATTTTGTTTTCAGTTATTTATTTTTTAAAAGTGAAATGCCCCTTGGATGACCAGCATGCTTTGAGTCCTTGGCATTGTTTTGCCTAAAAAGACCTGCACGTATGTAGATACCAGGTAGATCTAATGACATTTATCTCTTGGTATCCCAGGGGTTTTAGTTCCTGGACTCCCTCACAAACACCTGAATCAGCAGATGTTCATATTCCTGGTATAAAATGGCATACCTTATGCATATCCCCCCATATACTTTAAATCATCTCTAGATTATTTGTTATACCTAATACAATGTGAATGCTATGTAAATAGTTGTCATACTGTATTGTTTAGGAAATAATGGGGGGAAAGTCTAAACATTCTTAGTACAGACACAATCAGCTTCCTCCCCACCCCCTGAACATTTTCTGTCTGTGATTGGTTGAGTCCGTGGATACGGAACCCATGGATGTGGAGGGCTGACTGTACTATTTATGTGTGTGACATACAACTGAGAAGGGGATGCACATCTTGGGCGCATACTTTTATTCTTTCTGAATTAGGACTGAGAAATTATTAATTACAGGGCAATATTTCTTGTCAAGTTGTGAATAAATATGTTCAGCATTAGTATAGCTGTTTGGGAACAAGAAAACCCATACTGCTTGCCAAGCAGTTGATTAAAAAATGCATTCAATTCATCACAAAGTCTCTGTAGGGAAGATCTTTACATTTGTATGGGCTGGCATTTAGTAATTAAATCTCTTTAAACATTTTAATTAGGCTGAAGGCCACCCAGAGCCTTTGCTCTCATCTAGAAGACAACTTCCAGCGATCAGTAGGTATGAATGTCACCTGGAAAGCCTGTTAAAACAGAGATTCCTGAGCCTCACCTTCAGAGATTTTCATTTAAGTAGCCTGGGGTGAAGACTCAAAATACGTAGTTCTGTCAGGTTTGGCCGCCTCGTTCTGTGTTCTTGGTTCTCGGTGCACTCTTGGCCAAAGAAAGAGCAGACACACACCAAAGTAAGGCAGGGACCAGGTGAAGGGGGACCAAGATAGGATTATAGAGCAAGAGCAAGACATAGGTTTACAGAGCAAAATATGTACGATACAAATGACGACCGGACCCCTTGTGTTAGCAAAAGAGACCTTTTTTATGGTCTAGGTCTTGTTGTATAGTGTCCGGATAGGGACCTCCCAGTGGTTCAAACATTGTCATGGAACCACTTTGACTGACAGTTGGGAGTTACATGACCTGAGTCGTCTTATGCATGCAGGTGTCTCCCATGAGCCTCTCCGAAAGCCCATGGGGGGGGGGGGTGGACCGCAATGTAGATTTGAACTGATGACTTGATAGTGAGCCTTAGATTATCCTAAGTCACCTTCTGGACTCTACTGTACCTATGCTGCTTGACCTGTGGGCTAGAAAGTCCTCTGCATTCTTTTGCAGGTGGCGTGCCAAGTTCTGATTGGTAGATTGGTAGGGTGTTCCCTCCTCCCCCAGGTGTGGCAGTCGCTTGGGACAGGAGTAAGGTGGGGCAGCACCAAGGGAGGGGGGCTAGGGCCCACCCTAGTCCTTCTCCCCAGGTGGGGCAATTGCTGGAGGCAGCACCCAGGCAAGGCACCCACTTTTGTCCGTAGGAGACCCAGAATCCCTCTCTGTCTACCAGACGGTTCTAACTCGCTCCGGCAGACCCTGGCGCTGCTGGTACAGTACCGTCCTTCCCAAACTACGGAACTAGGGAATTCGGTTGTGATCTGGAAGTAGACAGCCTGACTGATTAAATCAAACCTTTTTAAAAAGGCTCCCATTTGGCAGGTATTTTAGATATTTCAGAACAAGATACTGTTCGGGGGGAAAAATGGCCAAAGTGTTTCATGTGAGATTTGGGAGGAGGAGCAGATGGAAAGCCAGTGTGTTTGCTCCTTTATTTCTCTTTTCATTGAGAGCAGGGGACATTCTGAAAGTTGTTTTTTCTTGGTTCTTTTCTTGCCCTCCTTTCTTT
>VBSM01002035.1:24385009-24403791 GCA_008086735.1 Cheirogaleus medius | reverse complement strand
AGCTTAATCCAGGATAGCATAAACGGTGTTAGCTCACTGTCGTTTCTTAGATTGCAAGTTGGGACTATGCAGGCAGCTTGGTTGGGTTGTTCTGGCTCAGGAGCTCCCATGAGGTTTCAGCGAAGCTGTTGGTTAGGGCTGCAGTTCTTGAAGTGTTTAGAGTGTGTGTTTTCAAGCTCACACACGTGTCTATGTCTTGGGGTTTCAATCCCTTGCCTTGTGGGCTTCTCAGTAGGGCTGCTTATGACATGACAGGAGACTACACACAGGACAGATGCCACAGTCTTTTTGTTACTATAACCTAGTATCAGAAGTGAAAGTGCATCACTCATGCGTGTTCTGTTCACTAGAAAGAAGTGAGCCACTAAGCCCAGCCCACACTCAAAGGCAGAAGGAAGTTCCATCTCTTGAAGGGAGTATCAAAGGATTTTTGGACATATCTTTAAAACCATCACGCTAACTTAGCATCAGTTTCCTTATCCATAAAGTGGGAAAGTAATATTTGATAGGGGCTCAGTAATGGTAGTTATTAAGTAATTATGATGACCATAATCTTTTATGATCATCCCTTACGAACTTTACACTCAACCAAATTTTCTGACGCATGAAACCCTCCCCACCTAAATCCATATTTTATAAACTGTCACATATCATAAAAGCCCCCTACTCTTTTTTTTTAATGAAGGAAATATACCCTGATGATAAAACCGGACTCTGTACAACCGAAACAGTTAAAGACATATCATTATGGTTGTGAATGAGAAGATCTGTAATCATTAAAGATCCGTCAACAATTAAAAGAGTAAGCTGTATTACCAAGTTTGCTGGATCCTTCTGACACACAAGGACAGTGATTCCATCAGATACCTTAAAAAATTATTGTACTATTTAGCTCTGTAGTCTATCTCTGGTTATTTCGTCTTAAGAAAATAGTACCAACATATTTAATGTAAGGTGACGTCTAACACAGGATACCATTTGCAGGCAGCCTCTGCAGTGGCCCTCGATGACTGCTCCCATCTCCCGATGTCCACGCTCTTGTGTAATCCCCTGCCCTTACACGTGGGCTGGGCCTGGTGACTCACTGCTAACACATGCACATGGAAGATTAGGTTGTGAAAAGGCTGCAGCTTCTGTATTGGGGCTGCTGCTTGCTGTCTCTTTTCACACAGTATTTTTTTTTTAATTACACCTGGCATAAACCATCTCTCCACCACCCAGAAACATTCTCGAAGAGACTATGCAAAGTAATGACACTCAGTGTCTTTCAGAGTTAGGATTCTATGTGATTTGTTCTACTTTTCTGTATTTTTCTATAGGATCACCCTATCGTGATCATGTATTATTTTACAATAGAGAGATGCTTAAAAGGAAAAAGAAATAAAGGGTAAGAAAATCCAAAGGAAAAGGACAAAGGACATATAAGTGTTTAAACGCTTGTAGCATTTGAGAAATATTTGATTGTTCAGTGAGAAAAAAGTTGTAATGTGTGCATTTGTAATTAAATACCTAAACAGAAACTGTATGATTTGGATTCAAGATTATGTAATGTTACAAATTTGTATAGTGGTCATACATCACTTGTAATTTTTTTTAAAAAGTACCAAATGAGGTGTTTATTCAAAAATACTGGTAAATTTTTTCCTAGCACTTACAGATGAAAAGCACCATGTAAATCCATAGTAATATTACTGACAGTAATTTATTATAGTAAGACTCCTTTCTATAGTAATTTAGGCAACAGACTTTGCTAGTACATCACTGCTAGGTCATTTCATCACCCCCTGCCCCCGCCAAATCTGAATCCTTCAACCAGTGAAGATTTTTGGATTTGTTGGTCTTGTTTGGCAGTGGGATTTTTATAAATGGCCTTTGGTAATAGTTTGTTCTCTGGCCTTCTTGATGTCGGTTTGCCGCCCTCTCCCGGTCCGCTCTATAGCGTGGCGATCCCAGGTGACTGATTCCATCTCCTCCTGGGACTCTAGTTTGGGGTCCGCTGTGGATCACTGTGATACGGTGTCTGGCACAGAGCTGGTGAGCAGGAACGTTAAATTGCTTCACGTTTTTTGAAACCAGAAACTTTTCCTCCTACAGGAACTGAAACAAAACAGGGTTTTATTTCTTTTCCTGTTCATTTGTTATTAGCAGTAGCATTTTGTTTAGAAAAATAAGGTTATTTCCCCCTTTTGAGCCTTTTGTTCTTAAAATTACCCCAAAGCACTTTGTTAAGACTTGAGTTCACTATGTGTCTTTCTAAGATGCTTACAATTAATTTTTGTTCTTTTTAGTTTATTTTTTAATTTTTTTGGCGTTGGTCAAACCAAATAGAATAGTCTCCCAAGGACCAAATCTACTACTGGAACATATACATCTCTTCAGACAGCAAATACTACATGGGCCACTTTTAGGAGATACTCTGTTTCACACAGTTACAGACTGTATTAATAGAGCTTCAGTCTAAAATTTAAGAGGAAAAGAACAACCCACTATGTTAAATAGTTACTGCAAATTCCATTTGGCTGTGTGCATGTTTGTTCCTCAGTGAGGTTATTTAAGGGGGTAAAAGTCATAATTGAGAAGAGCATATAATGTTCTCTTATCTGTACTTGATTGGTTTAAAGAAAAACTGATTACTCTTAGTACCCAGTTTCCTTTTTAAAAAATTACATCTAAATGAATGTTTTCTTTACTTCGACTAGCTTTCCTATTTCTGCAAGCTTAGAGCCACATATGTGTGGACGTATTGGGCTAAAATAATGTGTATTCTTTTTAATCTATAAAGTGATGCATGCTCATTCTCCCCGCAGGGTCTAAAGAGCTGCTACAATTTGAGCTATGCAGTAAATTTTACATTTTCATTTTCTCTGATTTAACCGATGTCTATAAATAAAGGCCGCAACTTACTTTCATAATAAAAAAAAAACCCATTATCGCCTTTTGGTAGAGATAACGTATTATCATTATCACCATTAACAACTGTTGGCGTTAATAATACATATTTTCTGCTTCATCCAGAGCAACCTGCATTTGAAGCAAAGGGTTGAGGTATTATATTAATACAACCCTTTAAGCTTCTTCTCTCTGTTTTGTTCAAAAGGGAAATAATTGTTAAAAGATCCTGAAAGCATATAGTTTGGATCTAAATCAACACTACAAGCTAGCAAACTGCGCTTGTGCCAGTGTGCTTTGTGCTTTGCTGTGAATTCCAACAGTGGTCCTCAGACCTTTGTCAGCTGTGGGCACACCCCCAGTGGAGGAGAGAACTACGGTAGTTTACCCATTCCCGCAAATGTACTTGAGTGAGAGCAAAGCGATTACAGGGTTGACCTTGAGTCTTTTCAACTTCACTTAGAAACACAAGTGAATTAGTTACAGATTTATATACTGAACTTAGCATCAGTTCCTCCTGAAGGACCCGCCTAACAACTGAAGAATGCACATTTGAGAATTAGTATAGCACAAGAGACTGGCCTTGACCCAGCCCCTTGTGGATACGGTTCTCTTGCCCATTTATTTCCAATGAAAAGAAGGAAGACATGACTGTTTTGCATTGCCCACTGCCATGCGACATGCATGCCCACCTAGATACAAAAAATCATCGGCAATAAAGAAGCAAACAGATTTTAAAAATAAAGCATTTGCTTTGTATTCAGGATTTGACTACCGTCTTCCCCACCCGTATAAGATATTCCTGCTGGCCTTCCCTCTCTCCCATCCCAAGTGCTGAAAAATAATTTTAACACTTCTTTCTGTTAGGTACCCTATATGCAATTTAAAATTGAACTTATTTTAGCTGCATCTCATTTCACGAGTCTGTAAGACAACAGTAATGATCATCATGCTTTGCATATAGATGTGGTATGTGTAAGTTTTTGCTTTTCAAAGATATTTCTAACTGATTATTTCATTTGCTTAACTTGCATATGTAGCAGTTACTTTAATGATTTTGGGTTGCAAGATCGATACTCCTGAGACCTGTTTCTTCCCGTGTATTTTATCAACCTCTGGATCTGTGTGGTGGCATCTTGGATTCACCCTCCTGGCTCAATTAGACAGACTTCCCATAGGTCTGGGAAGCCTTATTTTATTATAATTTTTTATGAACAGAAATTAACCTAATTATTAAACCACCAAGTAGACAGAAAGCTGTGTTTTACAGATTTTTTTTATAGAGCTAGACTTAACTAAGCATCTCTGTGCAAATAAATCCCCTTTTTAATAAATCCTACACCTCATATTCCCTGGCTAATATGACCTTGGTTTAGTCTTCAGGACCTTAAATTTAATTCATCCAAGTCTCTGGATTTATTATTAATTCCCTCAGGAACTCTCTCTCCCTCTGGGTATTCGAGCAGTTAGCTTAATCAGCTAATGTGGTAGGCTCACTCTGCCTCACTACTCAGTGTATACCTCGTTTCTCAGTTCTCTTTAGGAAGAAGTAGCCTTTCTTCCCCACGCGGCAGCTAAAAAAGAGAAAGATCATTCAGTAACTGGGACCGGGGCCTCTCACCTCTCTCTTCTTCAACTAAATAGAACCCTCTCTTCTCCGCACCTACCCTCCACCTTACCGGTCTCTTTATCGTTGAGTGAGCGTCGTGCCTCACATCTTCTGAAAGTTTACCTGAATAAAATTGCTTCTCTTCAGCCATTTCGAACACAGATTAGATCACAACTGGTAAGTGGAATGGGAAATAAACTTCAAGTAACATTCCAGCTAAATATTTTAAACCTCACTAAACAGGGTTTGGGGAAGCCATATGAAGTGGTTCCTCTTAGAGGTCAACTTTAGTATTTTTATTAGGGTTATAAACTACTGGTTTGTGTGGGTAGCTTTTATATAAGTGCTATTTTCAACGTTTACTAGAGGAAATGCCTAGCAGCAATTTCCCCCCCCCCCCAGAAGTAGAGTGAAAAGGACAGTCTGTCCCCTAACTTAGGGTAGAACAGCACAGCATGATAAGATATTACACCATCTCAGTTTTATTTCGTACCTATTCAAGGTATTTAAAGAAGATAAGAAAGCTCAGGCAACGTAGCCATTCCTTCAATTTAATTCAATTCAATAAATGTATGTGAAGCTCCCGTTCCTTTTAAAACTCCGACTTGGATGTTATGGGAAGGACCTTCTAGGTGAAAGGGTTACAGAAACTGTCCGTAAGAAACTCTCAGTCTAGTATAAAAGACAGCCAGTTACTTGCTGTTTGTTTACTGAAACATGTTTAATAAACCCGCCACACAGCACCTAGCAACGCTCTGTGGCTGGATTTAGAAGTAAAGATGCTTGTTGTCATTTACCAAGGGTGTGCTACAATAGGTAGTTAGCCCCCCGGGTGGCCTCTCCTTGTTAAATCTGGCCCCTGCTACAGCACCTCTTGACAGCTAAAAAAAAATACACTTGGGACAAAGGGAATCTGAACAGACCATCCATCGTTCCCTTCCTGTGATTCTTAAGGTCAGTCACCCTCAACGTACCCCCCGGGGAGAGCAGACTTGGTCTTCAGTGTCTAACCAAGCCGCGAGTGGCTGATCCCTAAGTGATTATTTCTTCTTTATGTTTAATGTAGGTTTGAAGGTTGATCTGACTTCTTCTACCAACTAGGTAGTCAGTTGACCACATTAATCCTGGGATTTAATTTGCCCATGGAAATAGCATCAGCCAGTAGCTTCCTTGATATAATGCACATCTGAAACCAAGGATTTGAGTCTATGAACAATGAAGTCGGTCTGGGTCTTGAGTTGGCGGCCTGGTTTCTGTCGCCAACTCTCTTGTCAAGGGCCTCTCCTCCTTGAAGTTATTTTAAAACCTGACCATACAACAATAGATTCAGTTGTACATGTGAATCGGTGGGCTACTTCTAAGGGAAAATAATTTTCGCTGAAAAGAGTGATAAAAGACTTATCTATGATTATTTTAGATGACTAAAACCATTACTAAAACTCAGAGTATTATTTAAAGAAAAAATATCCTGTCTGTCTGATAATATATAAAACCTTTTGATCAATCGTATTGTAATAGGGCCAGTAAGCAGAAAGAGATCCTATTGTGAATCATATTCTTAATGTCATTTATTATTTTATGTGTTTAAAGCCAGCAAAGGAAGGTTGGTCAAGTAGATGTTTTTTGCCAACTCTTATTATGTGTCAGGCGCTTAGCAAGAGCTTAATTAACAGAAAGGAATATCTTGTTATTAAGGAATCAAGTGCTTATAAATGAGACATTCCAATACTAGAGAAAATTTTGTTTTCTTAAACATGTTAAGTATATTCTTTACAATCTTATTTTAATATTTTTTTTTACTCAGCAAATTTTTTTTCTTAAATGATGCAAAAATACATTTCAGAAAGTCCATATTCACATCTGAACAAATGGAGTTGGAAACGAGGATTTTTAGTTGTTTGCAAAGAGACATTATTATCATTTGGAGTAACAATCAGAGCATACTTGAAGTCAGCATGTTCTTCCTGGTATGTCTGTTTCATTTGCTGTCACATAATTTTTGATAATTGTACAAACCAGCCTTAATGACCCGGGATACCAATATGATAGAGTTTTATAAGTGAAATAATAGTGATTATGGAGTTTTATTATTTGTTTGCTCACTCATTTTGTTTGTTGTATTTTTTAGCTCAGCAGAAAGTAAGCACTTTAGAATACTAAAACTTGACAATCCTCTGTTCCTGTCTAACCTCTTGGAGTAGAACTCCTTAACCTTCTCCAGCAATCACAGATGCGGGATCTTTATCGGTAGGAGTTCTGTCTTCCTTATTTCAAGTGAGACAACTGGTAATGGGCCACCTTCTTTATTACAGGAAGATAGGGTCTTCCTGAGCTGGAATTCCTCTCTGATTGTATGTTAAACTCCTTCGGGGCTTACGGTAACATTTTACCAGTCTCAACTTCAGACTAGATTTCTTTTATTTTAGGTTTCTGGAAACGTCAGTAGCCCTTATGTTAAGCGGTGCCATGGTATCCAGTGAAGATTGACTTCACCTTCTGTGTTAAGGTTCTCCAGAGAAACAGAACCAATAAGAGAGCACAAATATTGACAGATCTATCATAAGGGCTTGGCTCACATGATTGTGGAGGCCGAGAAGTCTCACAGTCGCTCTATAGCAATCTAGAGACCCAGGAAAACTGGCCGTGTAGCTCGAAGGCCCAAGAGCCAGAGAGCCAATGGCTTAGCTTCTAGTCCAAATCTGAAGGCCTGAGAACCAGGAGTGCCAAGGGCAGAAGACAGATATCCCAGCTAAACAACCAGACACACAGAGAAGGATCTTCCCTTCTTCCACCTTTTGTTCTGCTTAGGCCCCTAACAGATTGGATGATGCCTACCTACATTGGCGAGAGCATCTTCTTTTACTCAGTCTACTGATTCGAATGCTAATCTCTTTTGCAAACACCCTCACAGCCACCCCCAGAAATAATGTTTTACCAGGTATCTGGGCATCCCATTATCCAGAAGTTGACACATAAAATTAATAACCATCACACTTTCCAAGGGTTCCAATATTCTAGGGATAATTAACACACTTAAAACAGAGGTATGAGTCAGGCCATTGATACTAACAAAATCTTATTCTGGATTCCCAGACCGATGCTAAGTGCAAGAACGCAATACCAAATAAAAATAGGAAACTCTTTGCCCTATAATTAGAAAGACAAAGTCAATTCATTTGAGTTAATTAGGAAGCCATAAATCTTTGTAATCTTATATGACATTGAATTTTAAACTAGAAGAACACTTAATCAGATGCAAAATAATTCTCTGGCTAAAAGCGAGGGGGGAAGGAGAGGCGACTGTGGGCGGAAGACCTCGGGCAGGCACAGCGAGGGGTCTTGGGAGGCAGGAGAAGTGTTGGAAGGGGAGAAGAGAAGGAATAAGGCCTTCCAGGCTGGATGGTCAAGCAGGAGACAGTAAAGAAATTGTTCAGAGTGGGAAAAAAGCAGAATGGTAAGCAAGACCTCCAGCCGCATAAGAAGGGGCCGAATCGTGAGACCACAAGAAAAAAATAACTATGTCTCTTGTGACCGTGGGTGTCCTGAAGCAGTTCATTTGGAGCACCATCCAGCAGCGGTGGTGGCGACAGTAGTGGCCGTGGTGGTGTTAGCAGTGGCCAACAGTTACTGAGCTCCTTTGTTTCAGGCTCTTGCACTTTTTTGTGGATTATCATACTTTAAGGCATTATTATTATTATTATCATCATCATCATTTTGCAGCCAAGGAAAGGAGGCATACAAGAGGTTCATAACTCACTTAGGGCCACAGAGCTGGTACAGGTAAGGCTGGTGAGCCCAGGCAGTTTTGCACCATAATCCACATACTTAAACACTTTCCTGTATTACCTCAGGGTGGGAAGTAGCTGCAGAGAGCAGCAGTTCTGAGCAGCATCCTACATTTTAGGAGGGACATTGATAACTGGGGTCCATCCAGAGGAGGATAATTGGGATGATAAAGGGCCCTTGAGTCCCTGTGAACAGAAATAGAGATGTCAGGAAGATAATAAGGTTTGTGAGAGAAAGTGATAAATTGGGCTTCAAATCCTCCCCTTTCCTTCCCTTCCCCAGGTGCAGTAGGCTGAATTCTCACACCACTGTGTATTAAAGAGATTGAGGAATTACCTTGAAATGTTTAAGTGAATTACAGAAATATTCCAGGTACATGGGACTATTTTTACCAGTGACAAAAGAGTTCCTAAAAGATGACATTCACTCGTCCTTTCTGAACAAGGCATCATTTGCTTTTATATTCCACTAAAGCAATCCTTGAAGTTCGAGTACCCAGAATACAAAATCACGGTACCTATCCATTTCTGCAGTTGTGATTTTCCACCAAACACACGTGGTCCTTTAGAGACTTCATGAAGCAGAGGAAGAAGAGGAGAAGTTGTGTTTGGTTAGTATTAGGGTTAGTCCCGTTATTGATCAGGACCTAAACAACAGAAATGCACCATTTCTTTTGTTCTAGAACCCCAGCTATAGGAAGGTGTGGGCCACCATTTTAATAACGGTGTTTCAGGAACAAGACACTTCAGTAAAGGAAGACATCCGTTCTAAGATGGATTCTGATATAAGAAATGTTAAAACGTCAAAAAGACTTTTATCTTAGAATAGAGGAAATAAGAAGGAAGTTCTGCCCGTCTTTAGAAAACCTTGAGGGGAAGGGGTAAGAGAACACCAGACAAACATGATCTGTGTGTGGGTATCAGGCTCTCAGAGGCAAGAGAGGGATGAGGAAGATGGAATCAAAGACCAGGCATAGGAAGGGCCAAAATGAAACTAGTGGATCTTAGGAGGAGGGAATTCTGTTGTCTGGTGTCCGCAGCCTGGGGGTTGGGGACCACAGCCTTAGGGTACAGCTATTACCCATCCACAAATAAGACCAAATCAACCTTGGCAGCTCAGTGCTTGGAAACCTACCTCCTTCAGCCTAATAATTCTGTTTCCAAAAGGCACTTGCCACATTTTTCTACCTTCCATTGTCAAATCTGGAAGCTTCAGCCTAGTGTGCTTGTTGACCATGCCTCTTGGTAAAGCTAGAAAAGCGTATGGAGTGTAAATGCTACCGGTGCTCTGTCCTTCAGCCGCACACCTTTTAATAAGGTGCACAGACAACAAAAAGTCCACGGTCATCTCCCTGTAGACATTATCGTAAGAAATTGGGGCTTTATGATTTATAAGGAGATATTCTTAGTTGAGCTATCTATGCCTTTGAAACCGCTCACTCTAGATCAAGTTCACCACTGGATTATAAAATTAGTAAAGGCAGAGATTATGGCTTTCTGGTCACCAGCTTCCTCTCTCCCTACATCTCAACACAGTGATGCTCATGTTGTAGGATCTTAGTAAACTTCAGCTGAATGTTCTTTCCTGTAACGTCCATTATGCTTTGTTGCTTCCCGAAGCTATTCAGGGTATAAAAAAACAACAGCTAGGTTTTGAAGCTTAGTCTCTGGGAGTCAGATAAAGCTGACAGCCACTCGCTTCTGCTTTTTGCACTTACTTTCTTCATTTGAGCAAACTTCTCCCTACCTTGAAGAAATGTACAACACACATTTAGGCTGATGAATGCACAAATCTTCTTTGCTTTTATTCTAAGAAGTAGAAAACCTTCTCGTTGAAATACTCAGCTCCTCAACATAACCCAAAATAGGCTTTATAAAAGTCAATTTTAATTATTTTTCCAGCCCAGTTTATGCCAAAAGATAAAATTCAGTTCTCCTGACAGTGTATTTATGCTCCAATAAACTCTTCTCAGTCTTCCTTTATCCATAAAAGCCAAATTCAACCTAGACATGTAGTGGTAAGTGACAAAACATGAGTTTCGACACCCAGTTCTTCCAGTGAATACTACATTGTCATCTTTCCTTTTTGTAGTAGTAAACAGTTTACGTAAACATATGGTAGAATAAAGGCAGCTGCAGGCTGGTGCTGCTAATGGTCTTCACCATGATTAACACATGTCACTTGATTATACATTCAGTACGTTTGTGCAGGGGTGTTTGGCCAGGGTTTCCTGAACAGGTGATGCAGTTGAGGCCATGAGAGATGTGGATCATGGGTTATTTATCTTTGTACCTTGCCTGCTCTTTTTGGTCTCAGGAACCAGAACAGTATTTTGTTGTTGTGTTGGATGAGGTCCCCCAACATAAAGATCAAAGAATAGCTTTTAAGCAATTAAGGCCCCAACAATGGAATGGGCCACTTTGCAAAGCAAGGAGCTCCCTGTCCTTGAAAAGGTTCAAACTGCAGCTGGCTGACCCCTAAGGTCCTGCCTAGCTCTCAGATTTTCTAGTTCATTAATTTCCACGGCATGTCCATGTTATATAAGGTGACTTTCTCTGCCGGAGGGGAGAGGAAAGAGTATACATCTGTGGATTATGAGCTAAATTGTTCAGCCTTTGCTCTTACAAGGTAAAATGTCCAAGTCAGAATCCTACCAACTACTGTTGCCTAAGTTTTACTAAAGAATCAGATTTTCATTTCAACTCCGATTTTTAGTTTTCAGAAACTGGTCTAGTTTCTTGTTAAAAAGTATTGGAAGCATCATGTTGCATCATTATTAAGGAATGTATTTTACAATATGCATGTAGTGCTAGATGAATTTATATGAATTATTCCATGTTTGAGAAGGAAACATTTGGTACTTGTTCTGAATAAAATTGTTTAAGGGAAGGGAAATACAAATGTTTACTTCTTCCATCCCTTTTCAAAACCCTTGGCCTTGTCTGAGCAGCTAACAGTGAAGACTGCCCTGAAAATAAGATTACTATGGCGCTTCCTAGGTATTCTGATCTTTATTTATTTCTAATGTATTGTTAAATGAAACACTTATGGAAAAGCTTACAGTTATACCAAGTATCTTGAACATTGTGCTTGCATTGGTAAAACTTCAAACAGTATGGTAGTACTATTTTTTTTTCTGTAGACAAGAATTCTCTTTGCTCCTATATTTCATGACTCATCCTTTCTTAACTCATCTTTTTTATCCTTTGAAACTTCCTCTTCAGAGAATCAAAAAAGCTTTATTCATCATTTTTTTCTCCAATTCACTTGAGCTCCACTGTTAAGTGGAAGAAATAATATTGGCTTTTCCATAGGAACTGATTATAAATTCCTTCTCCGAGCTGAATTATACTGGCCTCTAGTGGGTACCTGTCACAGTTATATTTCATATTGATCTTGCCTTAACTCACTTATTGTGACACTAAACCACATATTTTAATAATTTTTGATAATCTATTAATATATTAAGCAGTGCAATCAGAATTCTCAGGGGTTTGAAATAGGTTTCATCATGAAATTGATTAAACTTTATGCGGATAGTCCTATATTAGCGATGTGCTTAACAAACTTGGATTATTTCCTGTAATTTCTGAAGATGGAATTGTGATCTTAGTCCACAGTACTTCCCATTAAACATACACTGTAGTTACTTAAGACATATCTAACAGACCGTTTTAGAAATCAACCCAATTTTCTCTTTTCATAGAAATAGCATACTAATATGTTATGTGATATCAAATCTCTCATATTCCCTGTACAAGGTCTTCATTAAAAAAGAAAAAAAAAGCTAGCACATTCCAAAGCAGTATCATTATTCTGCATAAAAAATTTAAGAAAATCATTCTATTAAAAAGTATAACTCCGTGTTACTCTCTAGTACTTGCATTTTGTCTCAATTACAGCAAAGGATTAGTTTCAATTCGAATATGTGGTCAGTCAATAGTAAAAGTATACCTATGTTTATTCAGTGATCTGCCATAAATTCAATTGCTAAATACATTCTACCGAATGAGCTACTTCACCCTTATTGAAAAGAACTCTGCCCACCAATGACCCAGCAATTTAAGTTTGAATTATTTGATAAATAACATCTGGTTTTTATTTATGGGTTGGTTCTGCCTCAGGGTCTTTCATGAATTTGCAATCAAAAAGTAAGCCAGGTTTACTGTCTTCTCAAGGTTTGATTGACCAGAGCTGGAGGGCCCACCTCCGAAATGACTCACTCACATGCCAGTTGGCAAGAGGCCTCAGTTCCTTGCTAGACAGGATTCTCTCAAGTGTCCTTCCACAGAGTGAGTGATCTGAGAGAGAGCAGAGAGGAAGAACCTTTGGTAACCTGGTCTCAGAAGTTGCACACCATCACTTTTACCATGTTCTGCTCATTAGAAGTGAATCCCTAAGTCCAGTGGTGAGATATCGCAAGTTGGCACAGATGATACTATAGAAAAACATCTGGTATCTCGTGTTAGCCACTGCTTTCAGCCATAGTATTATTGTTCCCATATATGAATTCATGTTTTATAATTCTTCGATCCTTTCTTCTCTAGCCTAAGAAATCCTGCTTGGATCGCCTCTCCAGGCTTGCTTGCTTGTTTTCTCTCTTTATCGCTTTTTTCTGCATTCCTTCATTCACACTTGTGGCAATTTTCCACCAAAATATTTCATTACATGCAGAAATTTTCAAATCCCTTGAGGGAGAGGGAAAATCAGAAAACTGGAGAAGGTGGTGACAGCGTCAGGAAGGACGTGTCCTGGTCTGGAAAGCACCTTCCCTCCAGGACGTTGGCATGTCTGGCCAGCATGGCAGCTGCCAAGGTTAAACAATGAGGACAGGTGTGGCTCTCAGGTACGTTCTATGTAGCTAGGTGACATCAGCAGAGCACACTATGTAGCAGAAATGGGCATCACAGGAAACGTCACCTCGTCAGCGCTAACGAGAAACGGGCGACAAACTCAGCTGGTCTTGAGCAACCCAGGAGACTATCCCAAGGTCTCTGGAGTGAGAACTCCAGACCGTGATATTCAGAGTAATCTTAAATAGAAAAAAAAAAAAAATCAAAAATAAGCTCTTCGAGACATTTATACACATATTTCTGTAAACCCAAGAAGCTTCTACTTTGGTAGGACACAAAACAGGCATTAAATAGATTCAGTGTGACTTTTCGGATCTAGCATGCAGGGAAACAATGGTCAGTAGATAAACTGTGCTGAGGGAGTTGTGAGAAGGTAGATGAGGAAGGCTCTGCAGAGACTCTTGTCCAGACACTTCACAGAATGAAGGGCAGTTGCAGGGTGGAGACGAGCAAAGGAAGCTCTAGCACACGGGGAAGGCAGATGCTTACCTGCTGTATGGGCATGGCTGTCCTTACCAGGTGCTCCCGGCTTCCTGGGAAAGCCCTATGGAATCCAAGAGATTCTGTTTCCTTCCCCATGGTTTTTCTTGGTTGTTAAACCATCCTATACATATTTCTTGTGGGTACCTTTTGTGGTTGACTATTATATTTTTAGATAAATGTTAGGTCCTTACGGTTCATGGGAGTTAAACGTCATCTTTTGTTAGAGGTTGTAGTAATAGACCTGTGTTTTTGCTCATTAACCCTCTTCTTGGGTTTGTCTCCATGTTACCTGTGTTGCTCCTTTCAGCAGACTGGGAGGCCACCTGGGGGTTCGGTCGTCCTGAGCCCATCTTTCATTATGCTGAAAGTAAGGATTGCAAGTCACCTTCTAGATGGGCCTTCCTTGGTTTTGTTTGCAGCTAATAAACTAAATGAAGCCATTTCAGTGCTGAGAAGCTCGTTTTCACCTGACAGGCTCTCATCTGTCATTTATAATGGACAGGACCCAAGATAATAAAGCATTTGGCTTGTTTTCCTTTTTCAGCCTTTAACTCGAGTGTAGATCCGGGCAGTTAATGAGCAGTAATTTCAGATTCTTAGGTCTTAGCCATCTCCCAAAAAGAACCAGGGAAAGAAGGGCTTGATAATACTCGTTTAAGGTCTTGTGCTGAGAATGTTCAAATTTATTTTACTTTTATTTTATTGTGTGACTCATGACCCCGAATAGGTTGTAGAGAGGGGAAAATGGAACAGAAAATTAACCTTCCAGTTCTAGAAGGTTGAATGGATTTTCCCAAGTTCAAGCCAGGCTGGTCACAACAGAATGTTGTTAGTCTTAAAGGAAACAGTGGCTCACTCCACTCATGGCATACGAAGGAGAGTTTCTTTTTTAAAAGACTGATGATGAAGGTGTGTGTTAGGGGTACAGGAACCTGGGGCCAGCTGCCTGGGATCTCTAATGTCCCTAAGCTGAGGGCAAGAGAGGAGGAGGTAGTTACTTGACCAGAAGACAAAGTCCTAGAATGCAAACTTTCTTGAAATGCTCAGGTACCTTCTGTGAAAGAAACACCCACCCAAGATGACCTTGCTGGGAGTGACTTGGGGGAATAAACACCCCCAAATTCCCTCCCCTCCTGCCAGGCCTCCCCAGATGCCAAGGTAGGAAAGGAGCCCATTGATCTGGTCTCTGTAGTCAGCCTCCTGGGGCCCAGAGGTCGGATGAGAGTGGAGAAGACCTGGAGAGCAACCACAGATAGGTCTCAGATAATGATGTTTTGATGGTCTACTGAACATGTGCGTTAGAGAATAGAATATTCCGGAATCCTTTTGTAAAAGGAGTCTAGCAGCTGAAGAACTCTATGAGGTCCAGGAAAGGTTCACCATGGATGGGAAAAGGTGGGGCCAGTCAATAATTTAGACACTTTGAGGTGGAAAGAGTTTTGTGAAATTTCATTCTTAGCAGGCTGTGGGGAGTGCTCTGCCAATGTAGTTTTTAATTTGCTCCAGACGTGGTATACTGACATTTACTGAACAGCTAAATAAATAGATCAGACTTCCACACAAAAGATCACAGCAAGGTTAGGCAGTGATACCGGTAAGTTTAGAATATTGTCTATAGTTGCGGATGTTTTTTGGTGACAATGTTAGCTGATGCTGCTGGTTGACATAGAATGTGTTCTGGAAGATTCCTTTCCTCCTGATATTAAATGTTACCAGGCACTTATCTGGCCTGCCCAGGCATTTCAGAGGGGCCCTAATTCAAATAGGATGTTGATTTTTTTATAATTGCAAATGTTCGAATGGGTAACTTTCCTACAGTGTTGTTGCTTTTTTTCCTTCTTCATTTACCTGAATGTAAATTTTTAATGCTAATGAATATTATCAGCAGTGACAATTTGGAGTTTAAGAATCTATGTATGGGGTTTGGCATTGAAGTCATTTTATTGGGATTAACAAAGGGCAGGAAATTGGGGAAATGAACTGAAAACTTGCTTTTACAAAGAAATTTGGTGGTACATTGATTTTTACAAATATTCTAGTGACATTTGTAAGGAGTAAAACACACATATGTGTTTTTTAAATTATTGTACTTAAAACAATTTTAACATAAATTTTAGTCCATAAGAAACAGCTTATACCAGATCTAGGCTTTGTAGGAGAGTAAGGAAAGGAAATAGCTTGTATCTCACTGAGATCTCAGCTGGAAACTTATATTTTTACTTTTCCTAGTCAGATATTTATCCACTGGGGTTTTGATATGAATCTTTGTCAGCCCTTTGTTTTTCTAGAAAACTAAATGATCAAATAGGTCTGTTTGAACAGATGCATGAAGTATCACAGAATCATTATATTCCACCTTCATTTTGCATTAGACTTGTTATTTACAGAAACAGTGGGCTTTGCCATTAACTAAATTTGTCTTTCTTTCTCTCTGGTGTGAAGTGTGAATCTGTGTGGTCCTAAGTTTTGGCTCTGTCTGCTTAGCTAATTTTTAATTGATGTCATTCGTGAAAAAGAAGAAACCACCCATAGAAACATTTTTTTTTTTCTTCCCTGTAGAGACAGTTATCCTACAGAGACCATTATGTTGCAACAATAGATGGATAGACATCCTGTTTATAGATGAATAAATGGGTCTTTCACCAACTTGCCAATTTTATGGGTGTTCTCTATATTAACTCTCCAACTAATGATGATGGAATATACATATTTACATTTATCATGATGACATAAGTCTGAGATGATTCAATGAAGTACTGCTCAGAAAGAACGTGCCAATAAATATTCTTAATCTGCACCAATGTTGCTCCCATCACAAATAAAATATAGACACTGTCTTGTGAGCAATGAGCACCCTGCCTTGAAAGCCATTATCTGTTAAGCTACGAAGGCAGTTTTGTAACCAAAATATTTCTTGACAGTCAATTCTAATAGCTAATTTTTTGAGTTAAGAATTGTATACCTCTTAAAGCCTTTTGATGCCTCTTGGTGAAATAGTTTGACCAAAATCTCTCTGCCCTATTTTTTTTTTTTTTTTTAGCTTCAGATGTCTCCGTGGCCAAATTATACATTATGGTAGCTTTTGCAAGAGCTATTTTAAACACACAGCACTCAAAAAAGAACCTTGCATTTGCCATTCTAAATGTCCAAGTGGCTTTTGTAATCACAGTAATGGTTCTGATTCTCAGATTCAAAGGAATCTGGGAAATGTTTCTATAAAGGGTAAAAAAAAAAAACATGTTTGTGCTGTTTCCCCAAACCTCTTTGCCCTTTGGTCCTTTTAACTCCTTGTCTTCTGTACCTGCTTATAATGCCAATTAATATTTCCATCTTGAGATTTTCCCTTCTCCTAGAAAACCTGTTAATATCTGACTTAACCACTACAACTGTTTGCTGGCAACCCAGGAAGCATTTGTACGCCACCCTCGGCCTGGCCAGGACATTGGTGGTTGCTGTTTTTGATGGCGAAAGCCTTCTACTTTTGCAGATCTATAAATTTGACCTAAATAGTGAAATGATTAGCATCTCCGTGGAGAAGGACCCTGGATCCTTGTGCCTGCTAATTACAAATGGCACGGCTCCTGGACACCCTTCTTGACGGGTCTCTGCAGATCAAATTTCCACCCCGTTGACTCTTGCAGAAAATGACTAAATTAGGGTGTCATAAGTTAGAGCACAGATGGTCTGCTAAAGCTCACTTAAGCTAGAATCCACATTATTTGACCAGAAGATGATTTTTTTCAGGGAGCATTACTTAGGTCTACTGCTTCATAGAATACCTTTGGAAAACTTCAACTTAAGAAAACAGATACTCGTTTTGGGAGGAAATACGGCTTTATGATTTATCTGGTGTGGTATTCACAGTGTTTTTTAAGCTGTTAAAATAAACCAGTATTCATAATAGGAGATGGTGCCAGGATCCTATCTAGAGCTGAAAGTCTATATTTAACTTCTATGGTTGAGATATACCTAAATATGCATAATTGATGAGATTTTTGGTGATTTATGCCGGGTGTGAATTGGATTTCCTTACTGCCTCACATGTTCTGTGTGAAAGTCATTAAAGGAGGGGCAGAGTTGATAGACTACACCTTAAGTTGTAATTATCAACATACGTATAATGTAGCTCCAAACTCAGGGAAACAAATATGTCATGCGGCTCGCTTCAACTCTGACTCTTTTCCCTATTCACACAGCAGGTGTTGTTAACAGGTCAAAGATTTCCCGACAGAACCAAGACGTGTCCTCATCATCATCTCAACACGGCACTCCAAACGGACGTGCACAAAGAGCAGAGTTATTGTGCCTTCCATCGACCATGCTACCGCCTGATATCTAAAGTCTGCGTTGATGATGATGTCTCTCTGTTGGAATTTTCATGGGCACAATTACAAATAGCAAGAGTGGCAAAGGGATACATTTCAGTGTGTCGGAAAGGAGGAGGGGGCTCATCTGTCTGCAGAGAGGGAGTCTTGTTAGGGACATCTATTTCAGTTCAGAACAGAGTCTAGGTTTTGAAGGCTAGGACCCACCACTGTGCCATCATTATTAGTCCCCAGCCCCATCTATGTAGAGATTGCAAACCGTAAGCTCTGGACAACAATTTTACCAGTAAGCAGGAAATATCTTGGGTTATAAAGAACCAAAGGCCATCATCGATCCATAAAGCTATAGAATATATCTTACGTCCAATCAATTTTCATTGAGCAATGAGATTCGAAAGCAAGAAATCCTTGGGCACCAGAATATAGGACTCAGCAGCATATCCTTGAAGCTCAGAAATAGGAGCAGACTAGCAGTGGGACTCTTGACTGATGGCGGCAGTCCCTGGTCAGAGTCTGCGGCAGGGAGTAGAGGAGCGTGGCCTCTGAGGCCAGACTGACCTGGTTCACATCCTGACTCCGTCGCTCTTGCTAGCTCTGCGACCTTGAGCAAGCTGCTTACGCTCTTGAGTCTCAGTTTATTTACCAGGGAAGGTGGCAGTACATCCTTCCCAGCACCTAGGAACATTAACACTCAATAAATCTTAATCTTCCATACCGATTTTACTTACTCAGGTGAGGAAAAAGTTACAGGATGTAAGTAGGGTGAAGAATTTAGGAAGAAGACGGCCAGGCGCGGTGGCTCACGCCTGTAATCCTAGCTCTCTGGGAGGCCGAGGT
>VBSM01002035.1:24354973-24375615 GCA_008086735.1 Cheirogaleus medius | reverse complement strand
AAAAAAGGTTGGCTCATTTCGATATACAATATCAAAAAATTCACATTTGCTAATATCACCACCATTCTCATCAGAAAAGCTTTGTATTAGGAAGCTGTCAAGTTCACAGGGTGGGTGTAAGTTTTCCATAATTTGAGTTTCACTTTATAGTACACATTTTATCGTCAGCCACCAGTTTTTGATGTGACAGATCTACTTCGCTCATTTTTGAGACCATGTCTGCCGGATGCCCAAGTCTGAACAACTCTACCATGGTAGTCTGTATTCCAAGAAGAACTAGTGTTCCATGGGAAAGTGAGTAGTTTAGCTCGATACTCAGACAGTTGTGCAAACGCTTTTCCTCAGAGCAGCCACCGTAGTTGAGGATGCATCAGAATTGCTTTGCGTGCACTCCCCATGTGGTCACAAAAAGCATTAACACCTTTCGTACCGCATAGAAATCTCTGAGACATACGCCAGGGACCGCACGTTTTTGGGCAAACTGCACATTATTTAAATCATCTTAACTACAGTGAAAAACGAGAAAACTCTTGAGCGGTCCTTAACAGATGACGTGCGAAACAGGAGAAAACTCATGAGCGGTCCTTAAGGTGTTAAAAAGAAATGCACTCAGGGTTTGAGATTTAATAAAATATATAGAATAAAATTAAAATATGTATTTATGTATATATATATATATATTTTTACTATTCATCATTCTTATTTGAAAGTGGCAATTTTTTACTTCGAGTGTGTTGTGGTAAAAAGTACAGTGGTTACCGGTACAGTTTATTGCCACGGCCGAGATCCCGTGCTAATCTGCCAGCAGCTTTGCCCACCGTTACTTCTGGCCCATCAGTGTAGACGCCAACACAGGATCACTATCACTGTTGTTACTACCATTGTTGTTACTATGGAAATAGTCTTTACTGTAAGCACCTCCCTCCCACCCCCCACCGGTTCTGCAGGCCATGCTTTGAGAACCACTGTAGCAGAGTAGCAAAAACAGACGCTGTCCTATGGGAACTATCCAGAAGTACTGCCTGCTTCATTCACAAGTTCAGATTACAATAAGCAAGCAGCCCCCTAGAGTCGACATCTACAGTATCATTTGGGGGGACAGCTCAGTTTCCCCAACCTCTAGGCTGGAGCTGTACTTCCCTGGAAACCGGCTTCTCCTCCTGATAAAGTCCAAGGATATTTTGACCCCGCTCTGTGTCCCCGTCCTTTAGAGTCAAGACTCCAGAACAGCTGCAGCCTACTTTTGTCTATATTTATTTCTTTATATCTTTTTCTTCTCTCAATCTCTGCCCCTGTCCTTCTCTCTCCTTCCCTGAGACGGTGTGCCTCGCAAGCTTAGATCTGTACAACATGGATTAGACAGAAATAATGATCACGAAGGAGAAATGAAAATAGCAGATGCTCCAGTTGGCAGAGCTTAGTATGAACATTAAAACATATCAATGAATTAAATCTTCTAAGAAGTGTAAATGCAACATAACTGATACCAATAAAAGTAATAAAAGCAAAATATTATAATTGGCAAAGCTATAATGAAAAAATTGATCAAAGAGTTAATGAGTGTGTCAGGATGGATATATTTCTGATTAAAATGTTGATATCAGACTGCTTATAGGGTTAAAGTTTCCAGAGACCCCCCCCAGATTGTATAATAAAAGTCACATCTTCTCCTGTTCTTAAAGTGGGGCAGGTCTCTATCAGCAAATGGTACTATTGTCTGTCACGTAGAAGTAACTAGAAATGAGTGCATGCTATAGTGGACTCATTCTCTTTAGTGATCTTCCCTGTGCTGAGGCCCATAATTATCAGTTATTTGTACGTAGAAAAGACAGTTACCCCACGTACAATTTCTTCCAAATAAAAGAAGCTTTTCTTTTATTTTCGCACTATGCTTGATATTCCAGAAGAATTAAATGATCCCTTTAATACCCAGATGATACACGTCGAAATATGTAAAATACCACATCCAAGATTATCTCCCGTATAATCTCTACTGATTGTATCAGAGGTGTGTCTAAGATACTAGGAAGAAGCTTTGAAAGTTCTACATTTGTTAGATGATCAGATTTGCATCTCTTAAGTAAATGTACTTCCAAGGAGGTATGTGCCTGTGGTGTTTTAATTAGTTAATTAATATAGTAATAAATACTATGTGGAGGTCCTTGAGCTTTAGGCAGTAAGGAGGATAAGCAGAAATGTAAAACTCAAATAATTAAATAATTAAATTATATAATTATATAATTAAATTAAAACTCAAATAATTAGGAAAATAAAACAAAAAAGAAAAAATTAACAGTAAAGACGATATCTATAAAATGGTAACAAGTGTTTGCCATAATAGAACCTGCTTCTGTCTTCGTAGCAGTAGCCAACCGGGTTGCCAAGACGGCCACCAGCCTGGTTAGCTGAATCCTTGAAAACACTGATGACCTCACAACGTCTGCTGTATCATGGGGACTTGAATGCGACGGCTCAAGACGAGCTCAAAGAGGACACTGTCCCCCACATTTATGTAGGCTAACAATCGCCATGGTGGCCCTTCTTTGCCACTATCCTCTTTTCACCATTATAGCCCTGGTCCTGGGATCTTTAATCTTTAATAAGTACCTGGGATCTTTAACAAGAGAGAGAAAGTAGGAGAGCTTTTGACATTTCTGGAGTCCTGGCTGATGTTCTTTTCTTCCTCTTGTGGGAACTGGCATCATGTGTGATGAGTGTCCTTAGAGAGATACAGGCTCTCACATGCAACCTGACAGTGCCAAGGATACTCACTGATGCCCATAGGTGTGATTTCTGGGAGACCAGCAGCCCCACACCAAGATGAGACCTACCCCAAGATTGTATGGGCGCTGCGTAACAAGCTAGGGAAAGGTGGAGCATTCTGTTCTAGACGTACAATCGGCATGGATCGCAGGTAACACAAGGCAGAACTTTGGAGAAGGTATTATCCATGAAGGCCCCGTGAAGGGAAATAAATGCAAATCACACCAGTGCTCGTTACACTAAGGAAACGCAGACTCCTAAAATATGTGTCCCTTAAGCTCAGTGCCTGTTGTAGCTCTGCTTCCTTTCATTGGCATGCCCCATTTTTTAAGCTTACTCAGTATTGACTATTGTAGATTTAGAGATGTGCGTTAGCAAAGCAATAGTATAAAAGGAGAATTTCCAAGGTGAGCCTGGAAGGATATGTAAGATTTGAATCGCTGGAAAGGAAGCAGGAGGGAGTAGAGGATCCGAAGTCAGTTATCTAGAACGTCATCTTCCGTGCCTAAGAGTTGGTACTGGGATCGTAACACTGGTGAAATCTGAAACCCAGGACCTGAGCAGATCAGAGGGCCATCCTGGAGAGAACAGTGTGGCTTTCCAGCAATAGGTTATGGCCGAAAGAACAGAGTGGGAAAATCAAGTTAGTAGCCAGAGTCAACAACATTAAGTAGAATCGAAAACCCAGGCAGAATTGCCGTATAGAGGTACGGTGGGGTGGAGGCGAGAGCAGAGAGAAAAGGAGGTGAGAGAACAATGGGAGCTGAGGGATATAAATCTATGGGCCAAAGAAACGATGGCGTAGTCGATGGACTTGGGAAAGTCAGAGTCGGAACTCATTGGAGAGCGTGGGAGAGGATGACATTAGAGCATCATCATCCAAGCTTGAGATGAAGCTGCGATATCTGGCAGGATGCATGTGAGGAGAGACGAGGGGGTACAGGGGATGACCCAAGGAGAGGTGCTACAGACAAATGGATAAGTCACCCCCACTTTAAAAGCCCTTAGTAAACCACATGAGGACTAGCTGCTCTGGAAATTGTTCGTCTGCCGGACAGTTCAGTTAAAATGAGAAACCAACCAAAACCAAAATACCCTGTTACAGGAAGTGTGGTTCTCACTGCTTCCAATGGGGGAAAAGTTACTGAGACTTGGGGGAAATTTCTTTTATGTTCCATCTGAATTTTTCATTTCCTTTTCTCTGTGTCAAAACGTAAATTCCTCCCCTCCCACACAGCTTTCCACCTTTAGTGATAGTTTACACAACCTTAGAGTAGGACATGGTTCCTTCTGTTTTTTCCAAACAGAGCAGGTCTTCGGTGTGGTCATTGCCTGTGATGACAAAGATAGACACAGGGGCAAGAACGTTCTGGACAATCTTAGTGGCAGTTTCTGTTTGACCTGACATGGCAGTATGCTCCCTGTTTCAGCTGGTGAACTTCTCAATGATCTTTATTCATATTAGTATTAAAATTGGTTGACATTCCCAGAACACACACCATTGTCTGGCTAGGGAGAGTAAGATGAGAAAGGAATTTCCATCATCCCAGCACATATGACAAAGCCAAGGGACACTAAAAATGAGATATGGTAGAAAAATGTTACCAGAGTCTGAATTACAATAGTAAATAACTATTATTGCTAATATTTTTAAAGCTCTTTCTAAGTTTCAAGCACTCTGCCACATGTTTATAACAGTCGGGACAACTGCAAGGTTTTTTTGTTTTTTTTGGGTTTTTTTTGAGACAGGGTCTCACTCTGTTGCCCAGGCTAGAGTGCCGTGGCATCAGCCTCACTCACAGCAACCTCAAACTCCTGGGCTCAAGCAATCCTCCTGCCTCAGCCTCCCGAGTAGCTGGGACTACAGGCATGCGCCACCACACCCGGCTAATTTTTTTCTATATATTTTTAATTGTCCAGCTAATTTCTTTCTATTTTTAGTAGAGACAGGGTCTCGCTCTTGCTCAGGCTGGTCTCGAACTCCTGACCTTGAGCGATCCTCCCACCTCGGCCTCCCAGAGTACTAGGATTACAGGCATGAGCCACCGCGCCCGGCCCAACTGCAGGATTTTTAATGACCAAGATAACAGACATTTGAAAAGCCCGATGGCATGTTTTGTTACTAGTATCTACCTTCTGTGAATAAAGTTAAGTGGTCCTCTTGTTTGTTCTGTGACCATTTGGAAGATCCTGGATCCTTGCCGTACGTCTTGCTAACTTGCAGCCCACGTTTTGAAAGACTCTGTTGCCCACACACAGTATATGAGAAACGTCCTGATGAGAAAAGTTTTAATCAATCAAATGAGGCTTGATTTAGTGGGATTTTGTGGACAAATCTTTGTTCTCAGCTGTATAATAATTACAAGCTGTTTTACCAGTGGATAAGGAAAGGATTATCCTCCTCTTTGAAAATGGCAACTTTATAATTACATGTATTTACTTGCCTTATCAGAATAGAACTCACCAGCTGAGACGAAGGATTATTTTTATTTAAAAGACTCTTGGGTGAATTGAACAGCCACATATTTGGGGGGAAATTTAGCCTTTGTAGACAATTGATTCTGACATGAATAAAGAACAAATTGTCTGGAATGAGGTTTTTTGTTTTTTTTTTTCCTCTTTTCTGGACTGTATACAAAACGTGGCACAAAAATTACCTAGATGGTTAATTCAGCCCAACCCATGATACTGTGGAGAAATGTACTTTTATTGACAGCTTCGTATATTCATCATACCTAATGTTTCAGCCAAAGTTTGGAATTTCTTGCAGGTGGTTTTACGGTTCTGTATCAGAACCCACCAATATCTTAAGAGAATTTTTTTTTTAATTCATTTTTCCTTATTACTATCCCACTTACATGTACAGCAGCCTTCTGTGCCTCCAATATGCCCGAAGAGGAATTTGCTTTTCTCTTAGGTGTTCATTACGGTTCCAAGTTGAGCTCATAAAAAAGCAATAATAATAAGCCTAGATAATTTGTAGTTCGGATCCCATTTCTCATAGCCAGATCGTCTCAGTTTGATTTTTCCACCCAATACCAAAAGGTTTGTTTCTGCAACATAAACATTTTTTTTCCCTCTTTTGCCAAATACCTTTAAAAACATGAGTCCTGTCCCTTTCGTTCATTTCCTTACTGATCTCTCTAATGTTCTCTAAACTCTCTAAAGTTGTTGGTAATAGAAGCGTCGTCTGTGTCTTTTACTTTGTCGACAAGGCACCAGCACCTCCTCTCGGTGGACACCTCCTTGTCCTTTGTCCTGGAAAACTGACAAAATCGCAGCCCCAAATGGAGGAATGCAAGTTAGTTTCCTTCTTAGCACAGACACAGTAGCATTGCCGTGTGATGCTTTGGTCCGCTGAAGGGGAAGAAGAAACCTACGGATACTAAGGCATTTAGAAGCAGCCACACAGCTGTGTCCCTACGCTTGGTGGCCGTCCATTGTGCCAGTCTTCATTTACACTAGGGCGTGAGTCCCAGATGAGATGCCTTTGTCTCCATCAAAAAGGCAGCCTCGGTAGATCGAGACTGACCAGCTTTGAAAGTGTTTTCATTCAGAACGACGAGCCCTAGGTTAGCTGCTGACACCCAGAATGAATGGCGAAGAGGCCCCCGGCTGAGAGGTGGCATGGCCCGAATACAGGTGGCAGGGTCCGGCTCTGTGTCTGACGACGCTCCGTGGCCTCTTCGCGCTTTTCCAGAGTTAAGCCTTCTCTCGGGTACTTGTTTCCGGTGTGTTCTCTGGACGGAGCTGAGTGTTCATCTCCTCTTCCTTTCTCAAGCCCTGCCTCCTTGCGAGGCGGGAGGACCTGCTCCCTGTCTGCACCGCAGCCCGACATAGTGTCTTTCCCTTCTTGCCACCGTTCGGTTCTGCTGCTGCTGCCATTGGACACGGGGCTCCCAGGGAAGGGTCTGAGGTTCTCCATCAGCCCACACCTGGTTTCCACCGTATGTCTGGTCCTCGTTGTTTCTTCTCTTCCGCGCCCCCATTTTCTGCGTGCTCTGTTCATCACCTTGCTCTCGGCCTCGGTCGTGCCCACTCACCTCTTTCCGTCTCCTCCCTCCTTCACTGTCCCCCGTGGGCATGTCTTCCCTGGCCCGATGCCACTTCATAGTGGCATGTGTCGCCTCTCCTGCCTTCAGTCACAAGCATCCTCTCCTCTTCCTCTCGGCAGGGCCCCCTGCCTCCTTCCTCCGGGCGTTCACCTCGTCATCTCCAGCTCAAGCCAGATCAGTCGCCCAGCCTCACGACCTCTCTGTTGTCCGATCGGCACTTCCTGGTGCTTGAACTTGGCCACCCTGAAAACAGGAGACCAAGCCTCACAGGACCTCTGTGGTGTTAGTTAGGCTACTTAAAGCTTTTTTTTTTTAGATCTCTTATTTCAATGTCCAGGCAAAATAATCTACTCTCTTTGGCACTCGGAGTTTTCATTTCTCCCCTAGGTAATGGGACTGAAATTTACGCCACGTGGGACGTCTGCCGCCTCACCCAGGAACAAACTTTCTAACGCCCCTCGGGAGAGTTAGATTGTGATTGCAGGACTAGGGCTCCCTGAAGGGAGACGGTCTCTGCAGTATTCAGAGTTTTTTGTGTTTTTATGTGTTGAGGTTTTTTTGGGGGGGGGGGGATGTAATGAAACAAAACTCTCCAACCGCCTTGATAAAAAGGAGGTTTATTTTAAGGCTGTAACAGAATCGAACCTAGAAAGCCTCCCGACTCTTGCCCCTAGCTCACCCTCTGGTGCTGGAGGACTTTCTCACTCCTTCGTGTTCTTTCTTGGTGCCTCTGCCTCCAGGCCTCTCACAAAGGCCAGTCTGGTCCCTCCGTGTTCCCGCGGGTGGCCGTCCATTCCGCTTACCCAAACAGCCCTCGCTCCTGCGGTCCACAGCCCATCCAACCAGGCCGTGGGGTCTTCGAGGGCACCCAACAGATTCTTCCCATTGGAGTTTTGATCCTGATGAGAAATATGAAAAACTGAGACCAAAGTATCACCTTCGACACTGATAAAAAAAAGAAGCTGGAGGGTGCACCTTATCGCGTGCCGACAGTGAGCTTCCTCACCCTGTACCCCAGAGTCAGGCAGCTTGACACACCCAGTCCCTTCACCCCCGGACCTGGGTGAGCCTCCCACCCCCAGGGCAGAGCCCAAGGAGGAGAAGTGGAGCTGGGCTCAATCTGAGCATCCTGTCCCTAAAGGGAAGTGCAGAGGAACGGCGGGGCTGTCCACGCCGACGTTGTCCACCCAAACACTCTAGTCCACTCCTTCTGTCCCACCCCCCTGCAGAGCCAGTGAAGAAGTGTCATGCTGATGACCTTCCTTCTCCAACAAGAGCCTGAACTTCCTCCAGTTCCGCAGCCGTGGGTGCAGCATTTTAATAGGGAGAGGCCTTAAACCTCGGCCGGCGCTAGGCCTGGCATGTCCCGAGTCCTGCTTTGTAACAACAGAATACTCACTGTCTGCTCTCTTAGTATTTCCTGAATGACCAGTCAGTTCATTTCTTCCTGCCTCAGTTTCCTCATGTAACATTTGAAATTTGTATTTGAACAGCCACCAGAGGGAGGGAGAGAGAGAACATTACTATCAGGGCGGAGACGTACAGGTGGAATGGGTCTGGATTATTTTCCAGGGGACAGGCGTGTCCCGCTAGTAAGACTCTCCCAGGGAGCACCTCCTGGAGGCTGTCCAGTGGCAGAGCTACCGAAGTGGAAAGACTCCAGGAGAATGTTCTAGAACAGGGAAGACAAGTAGCTTTCATCTCATGCCACCTTCTATTTATGGACAGTGGCTGCCCCAAGTCCTGTGCCAAGAAAGATCCCAAGGCTGTGTCCCAGCCCAGTGGAGGAGAGTTCTGTGATCACTGTCCGCCACAGCGCGGGAAAGGAGAGGGGCCTCTGAGCCAATGATTTGCCATTGTTGATTGAAAGAGACCAGAGGTAGGATTCTCTCCCGTAGAAAGGCAGCTACCCACTGCATGGGGACTAGGAAGTAGGGGCTGCAAACCAGAAAGATCAGAGGAGGCCGATTCTTATCTTCCACCTGGCCCTTTGGCTACAGAGCTAGAAATTGGATTGTATAGAGCAAAGGTCTGCAGACTTTCTCTGCAAAGGGCAAGATTTTAGGCTCTGTGGGCCACATCGTCCTGCAGTGAACACTACTAGGGAAAGGAATGGATGTGGTTGTGCCCCAACAAATCTTTTTCTTAACAAAAACAGGCAATGAAACAGATTTGGCCCACGGGCTGTAGTTTGCAGATCCCTGGTGTGGAGAAGGGGCCAGCAGCAAGACCTAGGGTTCCAGAAAATCTTCACATTATCTGTATCTAAATTTCCCTCTGTCCTGAGTTCGGTGATGTCTCAGGAGAGTGAGAATTTGGCAAGCAATATTCAGCTCCTAGATTCTAACTTCCTCTGAAGGAAAATAGTAGCAATGGGGTCAACTCAGTGTCATACTGTCAAAATTACCTTTAAGATCCCTTAAATCACCCATAAATTAGAATATACGTGGATTGAGAGAAAGGAGGAAAATTCAAGAAAGGCATGAAAGGAAAGTCTACGTGCAGATGTTTAAGCGTCTAAAACATCGTTCCTTTAAAAGAACTGTTTTATCCCTAGCAGGTGATGGGGGTGAGCACAGAATTTTAAGATGTTCTTGCTTGCCAGGGAGTTTATTCCATTACGGTTTAATATTAAGGCTCCATTAACTTTGGTTTACATTAAAACATATATATTAGTTTTTTGTTGAGAGTCAACATAGTTGAGAGCAAAAGCATAAGCACCTAGCTTAAGCCCTGGATGCATATAAGTTAGACTCGATCCTCAACCTTGCTTGTGTGATCAAAGCACATACACACCATTCTCTGAAACACATAGAGAAGAACCCGGCCACCGGCTTCCTGCCCTGAAGTGGGGGTCTCCTTATGTGATCGTCCGAATAACTATCACATTGACACCCCAGTTGTTGATTTCTTCTTATGCTGGGAGAAGAAATCATCGATGAAATTAGGTGTGGATATGATACAGGCACAGAGGGTATCTCATGTCATCTTTAATCTTTATAAAAGGCGAGAGATCCGAGGCATTTATTTAAATAAGGTACTCATCCGGGGAGAGATCTAAAGCCTCAAAACTGCAACCCCTTTCCCAGGTGTTTCACCTTCTTGGGAACAGAACCAGGCTGAAAATCTCAGCTTCCTCATTTGTAAAATGAGAATAAAAATATATGGCAACGTCATAGGACTGTTGCAAGGAGCAGATGAGTTTTTAAATCTCGGAACGGTCCCTGGCTCAATAAATGCCAGCTCTCCTTATGATCACCTGAGCTCCTGTCGACGACTCGATGGAGACCACATGGGGAGACCCTGCCGGCTCCCAGGCCGGGTGCTAGGTGTTTGGTGCACGTCGTCACGTCACACACAAGGAGGGCTGCTGACGCGGCAGGGGTTGGGCTCGATTCTCAACGAATTATTCCATTGCTAACGTACAGTAACAAGACAGAGGAAACGGGATAAATTACCTAAATGTACACATCACAGGAAAATGGGCCTTCTCTGATTGTCACTTGAAAGGAGAATAAGGGAGGAGGAGCAAGAGCAGGACAGAACATACCAGGAGGAATCTGCTGCTTTATAGGACTGGGCTCATTTCCACTGATCTCCCTCTCCTGGGGTGGGGCAGACTCCCTTACTTAGCGCAGGGGTTGAAATACTTTAGACTTTCTAGGCCATCCTGTCTGCATCTCAGCAACTCAGCTCTGCTGCTGCTGATCTGCAAGCGGATCATTTTGGCTGTGTCCCACGAGAACTTTATTTATGGAGACTGGGATTTGAATTTCATGTAATTTTCATGTATCACAAAATAGCCTTCTTGATTTTTCTTTTTTTTTTTTTTTGCCAGCTATTTAAAAATGTAAACACTCTTCTTAACTCCCAGGTGGTACATGAAGAGGCAGCGGACTGGATGTGGCCCAAAAGCCACAGTTTGCCAGCCCTGACCTAGGACACTAGACTGAGAATAAGACCTGTAGGGTTAACTGATCATTTGACCCAAGCAAATGATCTGACATCTCTGGGTCACGGTTTCCTCTAGCAAAGTCTCTAATCAAGAGATTTATCCTCTAGGATGCCTAGGATTCTTTCTAGCACTTAAAGGCCGGGCTGCATGGTTACGTGGCTTTGCGGTCGGAAGATCCTGGGTTCTAACCCTGGCTCAGCCTCTGTCTTGCTGGGGAACATTGGGCCAGGTCTTAACTCCAGTGCCTCAGTTGCCTCATCTTTAAAATAGGGATAAAAATGATGCTGAGGATTAAGTTTCAATAATACTTGTGAACCCCTGAAGTCATGTATCCTGACAAACATTTATTGTAACTAATATGTACTCGATAAATGCTATTATGTTCTTTATTAAAAAACCCGAATTTCTATTGAAATAATAATTTTAACACATCAACTGCCATATGAGTTGTATTTAACTCACACTAGCTTTGAGCCCAGGGCCTCACGAAGCGTATGTAACTCACGCATCTCTTGACCTTGAGCCAAGTTGTGTATAACTCATGCATAGAAAACAATAAAAAAATAACAGATTTTTCATTAAATTAGAAAGTATCATTTTGATTTTGAAGTTTTTATTCTATTTTCGTAATACAACGCCATGGCCCAAGGGAAAATATTTTTTTTTATGGTGTGGCAGTCAGTGCGTTAAAAAGGCAGTTTCTACACACTTGCAGTCTAGAAAACGGTTTTCTCCACAGCCCTGTGATAAGAGGCTGGCCTGAGTTGTGGGAGGGCCTTCTCCTTTTGAACAAAACCCTGTCATGTATGGCCACTACGGCTGTCTTCTGTCATGCGCAATGAAAGCAAAGAACAAATTTTGATGAATTAACCTTGCATCGCTGTGTACAGCTCTCTTACCCCACCCAGTGGCAGGATGTCACTGGTAACACGTGCCAAAGAGGTCAAGAATTTTTAAGATTTGAATAATTATTATTTTTTTTATGATATCCTCTAGCAGTCGAGCAAGATTTCATTTTAAACTCGTTCCCCTTCACTTGTCTTTGGTTTGCCATTTTTCAGGCCTGCGGTGGGTAGGTGACCGTTTAGCTGAGTGGCTCTCAACAGGCGGACATTAAGAAGTGCCTAAAGTTCCGCCAGCGTGAGCCGATCAGTTATCTGTACAGGTGGTTAGCAAAAGTGTTGTCCTGCAGCCCCATTAAAAAGCAACGCAGCGTTTAATAAATGTTAGAACATGTCAGGGGCACCATTTAAATGTGGGAAAGAGATGAGTTCCCTTTGTTAATTCTGTGCACAGACATCAACACTCTCTTCAGAGCACTTAATTCGTGTCGGAGTTTAAAGTATCTACGACAGTTTCTACTTAGAAGTAAAGGCAGGGAGAGGGGTGGGGAATAGACGTCAGACACTTGGTGAATCAAGAAACTAACCTTAAATACTCAGATAATATCATTAACAAAAGGAGCCGGCAAACTGGCGGTCATTTCCAAGGCTTCCTCTATTTCCCTTTTCTTTTCTAATGACCCGGGTTTGGTGACTGCTGTTGTCCCTTTGTGCTTGTATGTGTGTGAAACAGGGTCTCGCTGTGTTGCTCAAGCTGGTCCTGAAATCCTGGGCTCAAGCGATCCTCCTGCTTCAGCCTCCCCTCGAGTAGCTGGGACTACAGGCACGCACCACTAGGCCTGGCTGGCCGCTGGCTTCCTTTATAACCCCCTATCTCTGCGTGTCCTCACTTCCCCTTCCAGCTGCTCCCATAACGGGAAGGAGGAAGCAGCAGGGGAAAGGAACAGCCAGGGTGGGGTCCAGGGAAGCCAGGTGGAGTGCTCGGAAGAGAGAGAGCAGGGGCAGAGCAGGGCTGGCGCGTGGGCAATTGCCGTGGGCAAGTCACTTTCCTTTGCTCTCTCTGTTTGCCCCGTCTGTATCCGTCTCCTTCTTGTCGTATGTCTGTTCCTTTCTGGGCCATTCCCCATGACTCTCTTCATGTGTCTCTGTCCTCTCTCCCTCTCTCTCTTTCTCTCCTCTCCCTCTCTCTCCTCCCCCCACCGCAGTGTGACAGGGTTCCATCTGGTCACCGTGCCTCTACACGTGACCCGTGTCTCATCTGAGTCCTGTGCCTGGACTTTATATTTGAATACGAGAATTCAAAACTGCTCGGTTATGAGCATGCCTGGTACATGCTTAATAATTAAGGCTGTGATTAAAATGTAACTGCAAGTATAATTTAAATTCACTTTAGCGAACCCCAGAATTATGAAGCAATTAGGCATTTTGACACGGCGCCAAAGGATCCGCTGGGAGGAGAGAAGGGTCGTGTTTTTCTGGGGCCACTGCCCCCCTCCTGTTTTTTCTCCCAGCCTTGCCCACCGGTGTCAGCCTCTAGCGGGGCCTCTCTGGCGGGGACACCGGAGCGGCAGGCTCACTCGGGGGCAGTGAATGTAACCTGCTGCTCCAGGGCCTTTCCTAAGAAAGGGGCCACTACCAGAGCCCCTGGGGGACTCAGAGAGGGTTCAGAAAAATCTCTCCTTACGGTGCCACGGGCAGTCTGGAGTTTCTGTTTCAACCCTATAAAAACACCTTGTGGGTGTAAGGACACTGAGGTGACTCAAAAAATACCCGCCCACCCCTCTCCTCACCCAGCACGCTTTCTGTGCGGGAACGCATGCATCCAGAGTGTCAGCAAAGACATTGCTTGGTGATGGGGGTATTGTAAGACACGCCGGCGAGCGACCCTGACAAAGTGACGCGCGTGTTTAGTGGGGACAAGGGAAGGCGTCAGAAGCCATCCCAGCGGGGCACAATCTGTGTTACGATCCTGGAAGTCCAAGTACTCCGAAAGCGCCTTTTACAAGCGCTTTGGGGCACTGGGAGGTGGTGACGTGGAAGGCATCCCCAAAACAATGTTACTTAAGCAGATGCCTCATGAATGCGTGGACGCCAGCCCCGCAGAGAGGGAGGTCGGCCCAGCAGAGCTCCGCGTGAGGGCCCAGCACGTCTGCACGTTCGTGAATTTCCACGTCAGGTTTTTCTCCTGGCACTAAGTTGGGTGCCAAAGAGGATGTTAATTAAGGAAGTGAATTATTTAGACGACTTGGTTGCAAGGAAATACGAAAGTTACCTGAATTAAAAAAAAAATAAAGATCAGGAGTTCGTTTCATCCAAGCACATGGAAAGGAATTCGGGTGAAAGGGAATAAACAATTCTCAGAGTAGGTGGGAACTGTGGTAAAACTGAACCCCAGAAAAGTCAGGATCTGGGGCGGAGGAAGACCACACGGGCACCACTCCGTCACCTGTCTGGAGGTCTTGGAGGCTGTGTGTTGAGATTGGAAGGTGTTCAAAAGAGGAAGGGAAGAGGGAAAAAGAGACTCATCCATGTCTTTGTTGAGGAAGATAAAAATTTACACACACTTAACTTTCATTCACCTTCTGGCCCAAAGACTGTTTTGCTCCAGACTCTACTGTTACTCCACGAAAGCCTTGCCTGCAGATTAATGCCTGAATTCCTCAGCCTGGCAACTAACACCTGCCACTGTCTGATCCCAACCTCTGGGACCTTGGCTAAAACCTGACCAGAGGAATCAAAACGCACACCAAGGCTGTATTAGTGAAATGACAAATCCGTATGTCTGTGTTAGTTATCTAACAGTGTGCGACAAATCACCCCACAGTCTAGCAGCTTTTAACAAAAGGACCGTTACGTTTATTATCTCGCAGTTTCTGTGGCCAGGAATCCGGGTGTGGCGGAGCTCGGTCCTCTCACGCAGGACCCACCAGGCAGCAGGGAAGATGTCAGCCAGCGCTGCAGACTCGCAGCCTGGGGCTGGGGAAGGGTTCACGTCCAAGGCCACGCCCGTGGCTGTGGGCAGGACACGGCTCCTCGCAGGTTGTTAGACTGATGGCCTCAGTGCCGCATTGGCTATTGGCCAGAGGCCGCCCTCAGCTCCTTGCCAAGTGGGTCTCTCCGTTGGGCAGCTCGTGGCACGGCAGTTTGCCTCGTCAGAGTGAGCAAAGGAAGAATCAGAGTGAGCAAGACAGAAGCTACAGGCTTTTGTGACCTAGTATCAGAAGCGACATTCCATCACTTTTGCCATGTTCTTCTTATTCATTGGAAGCAAGGCACATAAAGAAGTGGAGGCTCAGAGGAGTCCAGTGATTTATTCGAAACTGCACAAGGAATACATAGATGCAAGCGTGGGGGTCTTAGGTAGCAACTTCCCCACCTTTTAGATTGTCACTTTCCGGAGAGGCCGTTCATCAGCTTCCTGTGCACAGCAGCAGGGAGTGAGCCTGAAGCCGGAGGCACAGTGCCAAGGGTCCCCTTCACCACTGCTTTGGGGGACCCAGGATCCCAGGAGAATTCATGCCACAGCTTCTTTTCGATCCAACTGTTCCCGTTCAACCCAGCCTTTGCCTTCTGACATGAACCATGCCGATTAAGCACCTCTTTTTCTTTGCATCCTTTGTGGTGAGGCAGGTTCTCCAAGGCCTATATGTGAAAGTCTGAGTTTGTAAATAGGCTCTGTCTTGCTAACTAGTTAAAAGCACAGGAAATAATGCGAGACAAGATATTCGATTAGATGCTTAAACTCTATCACATGCCTCCTAGAAGGCTGTTCACTCTTAAAAAGCAAAAAAGCAGCCAGGCGCAGTGGCTCATGCCTATAATCCTGGCACTCTGGGAGGCCGAGGAGGGAGGATCGTTTAAGCTCAGGAGTTCGACACCAGCCTGAGCAAGAGCAAGACCCCGTCTCTACTAAAAATAGAAAGAAATTAGCTAGACAACTAAAAATATATAGAAAAAATTAGCCGGGCATGGTGGCGCATGCCTGTAGTCCCAGCTACTCGGGAGGCTGAGGCAGGAGGATCGCTTGAGCCCAGCAGTTGGAGGTTGCTGTGAGCGAGGCTGATTCCACGGCACTCTAGCCTGGGTAACAGAGTGAGACTCTGTCTCAAAAAAAAGGGGGGGGGGCGGGCAGAAAAGCAGTTTGCATGTTGAATAGTCCCTGAAGCACACTTCTGGATGAGGTGACTTGGCTGGCAAATACTCCCAAGTCCCCGAGGAACAACCAAGAGATGTCATCAGAGACTGCATTGCTCATTTTCAAGGCCCAGCTCTTTCCAGCATATATAGCGAGGAGGAAGAGAAATGGGCATGTTGGATGCTGCAAGAGTCTCCAGCGCAGCGGGCTTGTGGGCACAGGTGTGCACAGCCTCAGCCCTGCAGATCTCAGATCAGGTCACAGCTCAGACCCCTGCCTTCCCACAGGTCTTTAAGACGGGTGACTTCCAGCATGGGCCAAAACCACATTAAATCCACTTGACTGTGGATCATCAGCAGTCATTTCAGTTTCTATCGGTCAAACATGTTTATTTCCCTCTCGGACATCCTTGCTTTCATCTTTTCTAGTTGGCCTACAGCTTGAGAAATGTCTTTCCTGTCAGTGACATTGATCAGCACTTGTGTTTGATTCATTTCCTGGTGAAAGGGTATAGACAGAGGAGTCTCGTGCGTTCTCGTGTATTACTCCAGTCCAGACAGTCCCCGACTTACCATGGCTCGACTCACAATTTTTCGACTCTGCGATGCTGTGAAGGTGATACGAATTCAGTAGAACATCAGTAAGTGACACGAGATATTCAACACTTCATTATAAAATCAGCTTTGTGTTTTGCCCAACTGTAGGCTAGTGTGAGCGTTCTGGGCTCGGTTAAGGAAGGCATTAAAGGCTAAGCTGCAATATTCAGTAGGTTCAGCAGGTTAGGTATGTGAGATCGATTTTCAACTTAGGATATTTTCAACTTGCGGTTGGTTTATCGGGGCATAATCTCGTGGTAAGTCTAGGGGCATCTGTGTTCCACACCTTCCCAACACCCCGCTCTGCCTTTCTCTTGTTCGTTTTTTCCATGAGACACTTTCTTTCCATTTTGTACTCAGACTATTCCATGAAGGGAAAACTCCAGAAGATTTTCCCTCCTTCAAACTAGTTGAACAGGTAGTTGTTAATCTTTCTTTGAGCATAACCTTAAAGGAAGCTCATTTCCATTTTTTTTTAACTGCCAGAGAAAATACAGGCAAGCGTCTTTATAATGGCAGATGACTTAAGTGAAAAGAAGAAAGAAAATAAATTTGTCTTCTGGGTATATCTGTCTCTCCAGATCTGGATCATAAAAGGCTGAGTGTGTGTCATAATGGAATCCTGTTAGTGTCGGGTGAGACCAAGGCATCCCGTGATTTCAGGTTGTACAAAACAAGGTCGCAGGGCGCTACCTCCAGTTGCAAATTCAGTGACTGTTGGTCATTCCACCTTCTAGGAACCAATGTCCAGGAGGCTCAGAGCATACTGAGCAGCAGCGGACTGCCCATCACCTCCGCCGTCGACCTGGAAGATGCAGCCAGGAAGGCTGTGGCCAGTGTGTCCAAGAAGTGACATCTTCGCCCTGATCCCTTGGGGGAGGAAGTCCATGTCTCCACCAGAAGGGATGGTCCTCTCATCACTGTGAAGGAAACGGTTATCTCATTGGGGGAAAAAAGGGGAAGGCATGAACAAGAATCACTGTATGAAATATCTTAAATCTGTATTTTCTTGAATAAGATATCTAGACAGCCTAAATCTGATTTTACTTAGAGTAAAAATATAAAAATCATGTCCTACGTTCTCATAGTTTTCCATCACGGCAAGCCTGCTCAGTAGGCAGTGTTTTGCCGACCTCGCGGAATAGTCAGTGTGACTAAATACTGTGTGAATGTACAGAATTTGAAATCAGGCCCTGGTTCATCTACAAAAATGTTGGTGAACATCTAATCCTATATAATAGAACAAATCACAGGCTACAAAAAATTCAGATAAGATGACATTTAACATATTAACTACCAAAAAGGCGCAGCTGAGACATTCGAGCAAAAAGCTATTACACACTGCAGCAGTTTTTACAAGTTTCTAATTCCAGCGTGTATTCTGCAGTGGAAGGTCTGCGTTAACATACCATATGTGCATTGTACCATTTGCCTTAATATCAGATGCACTGTTTACCTCACACTAAAAAGCCAGAAGCCTTATTTGTGATTGTGGAGGAGAAGTTTCCATCTTAATGTTAAAAGGGAAAGATGCTGGTTCTTACAGAAACCTCTGTGATTAAGTCATTTCAGGGTGAGACAACACTGAAGATCAAATTGTACTGACTATCAGCATCTCCTCTCCTCTCCCTTATCCCCCGCTCCTCACCCCCTGGAATTCACCAGTTTATGGTAGAAAAATGTATTTAAATGGAATGTGGCTTTTTATCATAGTGTCCATTTTTGTGGTGGGAAAATTTGCATTAGAATTTTGTTTAAATTTTGGTACATTTTTATCTGTATACAAATTTAAATAAAATCTTGTTTTGTAATCTCTAAGATCTGTGTGTATTGCCCATTTTAGTCCATTTTATTCCTCAAACAATGTTTCTTTGTGAACTAAAAATCTTAAGCTCCTTGCCCCAGCCAAATGAATGGACCCTCTCTTGTTCAAGGGGACCCCTCATCCCTCGCCAAAACAAAACAAAACCTTAAAGCTGAGTTGGTGGCCACGAGAAGGGAGGTCAGACACGCCTAGTTATGCCCTGTGCCTTTTGGAGTTATTTTCTGTAGCAAAAAGATACAAAATCATTAATAAGCCTGAGGCCCTGTAAGACAAAGGTTAAACCACACCTGGATGTTGTCATTTTACTTAACAGATCACTAGAGTCTTTTGGTATATGTCTGGTGGCTTCTCTCTGATTAACAGACTTCCTCGTGTTAAACCATTCCAAGCCTTTAGACAAAGCTTCATTTCTTTAACCAATTACAAATCAACCAATCTTTGAACCACCAAAACCTGTAATCCCCTGCTTCGAGAAATCCTGGCTTTTCAGGCCAGACCAATGTACACTTTCCATATGACTTTACATATCTCCCTAAAATGTGTAAAACCAAGCTGTAACACAAACACAGCAAGGCCACTTGCTCAAGGCTTCCTGGGAGTGGCTCTCCGCGCCATGGTCACACATTTATGGCTCAGAATAAACCTCTTTCAATTATTTTACAGAGTTTGGGTTGTTTCCTGTTGATATCTTTTACTAAGACATCAGCCTTAGTGTCTTAGGCACATCTCTAAAATTAGAAAATGTGGGTTGTCCTGCGGGTATTCCAGTTCCACCCAACTTCAGTAGATACCCATCTCTGCATTAGGAGAGTGTTCAGTACATAAAAATTACATACAAACCAGAAGCCCAGAAAAGAGTCTCCGATATCTGACGGGTTAAAGTGTGTGTCGGTCTGTGTAATGCTGAAGGAAACACACGGGTGTAAACTCTTCCGATTTAGCAAGGCTCAGTTGCCACCATTAATTTCGACATACAGATGTGTAGCAGACCAAACTATTTTATTTATTTTTTACCAGCTTACATTGTTCTCATAAATTTCACTGACGGACAAAATATTTAAAAGTTGTTATTGTATGGATCCATGTTTGCCATGGAGAAATAAACTATTTGATAGATCAGTCTTATATGCTTTCATAATGGCTATGCAATGAGTTAAAAATAACAAGTGTCTTTTTAGGTATATTTTGTTTTTTGATATTTGAATAGTTAGTATGATAAAAGAAATAACCTATATTTTATCTATTAGACAACAATTGGCATATTTGAATTTTTTACTCTTTGCAAAGAAAGACCTGTAAACAATCACTTGTAAATAATGATGTTTCTAATCAACACAGTTTGGAGGCCGGGATAAAGGAATTAAATCATTCATGTAATTATTTTTTAAAAGGGTTAAGAACAAGCAAATAACCTCTTATTTTAAAATAAGCTCAAAGTCATCAGAACTTGGTCCTTTTGCATCTTGGCCCAACTTTTCTCTGTTCGTTTTATTCTTAGGCCGTTCGCATAAGGTGGCAGAATGGCTGCCAGCCATTTCATGGACAGGTTTTCAAGCTTAGCATCCCGGAAAGAGAAGGAGAGAGGGAGAGAAAGAGACAAGGAAAGAGAAAATAAAAGAAAGGGAGTGAAGCTGGGAGGAAGGAGAGAGGAAGGAAACAAGCTTCTCTCTCTTGGCAACTCTAAGACACATCCCAGAATTGAGTCTTGATGGCTCTGATGGCCAAGTTTGGGTCGGTGACCTGGCCCTGAGCCAGTCCCAGCCAGGAGTTTACAGCGCTCTGAGGAGTCCAGCCCGGGTTAAGGACCCACCGTTTGGCCTAAGAGCGAGGCCAGCCTCACCCAAACTACAGAGACTGAAGGTAAAGGAGCGAGGGATGGGTACATAAGGTCAACTGGAGCCCTAACTCAAAGAAACAGTGTATTCTGGGATGGAAAAATAAGAAATGGATTGTACATCTTAAATGGGTGAATTTCATGGTGTATGAATTCTGTCTCAATAAAGCTGTTTTTAAATAAATAGCCTTGTATTAGGGATTGCATACAGTGATTCCCCCTTATTTGCTGTTTTACTTCCTGTGGTTTCAGTCACGCATGGTCAGCTGTAGTCAGGAAATAGGTAAGGATGGGACGATAAAACATGTTGAGAGAAAGAGCGAGACTACGTTCACATAACTTTTATCACAGGATATTGTTATAATTGTTCAATTGTGGTGGTGTTGTTAATCTCTTACTGTGCTTAGTTTATAAATTAAACTTTTGAAGGAGCTTAGGAAATTTCACCCCAAAATATGATTCCTTGGTGTAAAGAGTATTTTGAATTAAAGGCCCTTAAAGATCAAGAGGCTTTGGAAGAGGCTCTGTCTGCGCAAAAACAGACAGATCCATCAAAAATACAATTGCCTTTCCTTCCCCTTGGTGTTATCTCACTATATTGCAGGAAAGAAGACCAAGAATGCAACCAGACCTGGCC
>VBSM01002035.1:24334744-24347520 GCA_008086735.1 Cheirogaleus medius | reverse complement strand
CACACACACACACACACACACACACACACCAGTGGCACCCAGCCTCAGGAAAGGATTGGGATATGCACCTCCCTGGCCTCAGAGAGGGAGACAACTGATCTCAGATAAGGAGATCGCAGAGAATTTGCACACATTGTATCGTAACAAAGAGAAGGTAGACAGCTGCTTGTGTTCATCATGAGTGAGAAAAAAAGGAACAGCACAGTGTTTGTGTTATACAGTAAAGGAAAGGAGGTATGGGCTTAAAGACAAAAAAAGAAAAGAGAAGAGAGAAAAAAGAAAAGAAAAGAAAAGAGCACCATAGACAAATAATCCCTTTGGAAAAACATCTAACTCAAGGGAAAAAAATGTAAATATCCACAGAGGTGGAGAACCTGCAGCCTTGAGGCCACCTGCGGCCTTCTAGGTCCTTAAGTGTGGCCTTTTGACTGAATCCAAATTTCACGGAGCAAATCTTGTTATTAAAAGGGGTGCAGCAGAGAAAGATGAAGCTTTCCTTGCCTCCGTTGGTGTTTAAGAAAGAACAACCTTGAAATCAGAAGGCCACCGCTGCGAGTGAAGACCATTAATTCATTCAGTAAACAAAAACGTGATCAAACAGTGACATAGAACCAGAAGAAGAAGGAGAAAAGGGAGCTAAGGAAGCCAGTCGGACCCTAACTATATTGCAATGCACAGGGGAGCCCCACACCCAGTGAAGAGTGCGCTAGCCGAAACGTCAGTAGTGTCAAGGTCGAGAAACCCTAATTAAACTGCATTTACTAATTCACCATAGTAAATGTGGGTTATGGGTTTATTAAAATATAGATACCAAAAGAAAAAAAACTCAGAAACACATAAAATAAAGGATTGTATGATTGATTCATAATGAATGCAGAGGAAGAAATGAAATTAAAGGAATTAGGAGAAATAATGTGTAGAACAAGGGCAATCCAACATAAGAATAATTGGTGTTCTTGAAGTAGGAAAAACTAACAACTGGAAATGAAAATTATTTTAAAGATACAATAGAATAAAAATTTATTGAAATGAATGTGAAATTGTACCTAAAGATTGAAAAGGAACATTGCGTTCCAGGAAATAGCAATAAATTGATATATAAAGAACAGAGGTTCTCAATTTTTAAGGACAAAGAGAGAGTCTTTTGGGTGTCCTGGCTAAACATGTAAATGAGAAAATGCAGGGGAGAAGCAGTTATACTGGATTGATACTTCTCCTCAGCCACTTTTAATACCAAAAACAATGAAACAAATCTGCAAAATTCTTAGGGAAACAAAGCATTTCCCAGGAATATCATACACCACCAAATGTGCACTTTTATCACAAAAATTGGGAACAACTTCGATATCTAAAAGTAGTGAATGGAATAAATTATATTTTGTACAAACAGTGAAATACTATGTAAACATTAAAAATGAGAAAGTAAACATACACATGTGAAAAGGTGTTCATAATATATGCTGCAAAAGAGCAGTAAGGAAACAATACGTATGATCATTTTAAACATTTATGCATGTGAGAAATCTCTCTATATACACACATATAATTGCAATTAAGAATATAAATAAAAAGTGTGATAGGAAAATAATCTAACTTACTAGCTGTCAACTGGATGCAATTTTACTGCCCCTGGGGATATTTTGCAACGTCTAGAGACATTTCTGTTTGTCAAAACTAGGGAATGCTCTTCACTCCTTGTAGATGAGAGGCTAAGGATGCTGCTAAACCATCCTGCAGCACAAAGATCGCCCTCCACAGCAAAGAATGACTCTGCCCAGAATGTCAGTAGGGCCCAGGCTGAGAAACCTATGTTTAATTGTATTTACTAATTTCCCATGGTAAATATGGGTTACTGGTATAACAACAATGAAAATTACCAAAAGAAAAAGCAGCACATAAAGTGAAGCCATTAGAGAAGAGTTTGCTTATTAGATAAATGTTTTATTAAACTTAAAAAGATTTAAATTCATTTGTACATTCCTCTGTTTAAGATCTTGAATTAATTTGCAAATGTTCTATTATAGTGAAAAGTTGCATAAGTTTGACTGTTCTTTTAATATTCTATTTTGGAGGATAAATATTAAATTATAAGAAAAAATATGGTATCTACAAACCCAAGTAAGTTTGCTTTTAAGCTAGTCTACTTTAATAACATTTGAAAATCTCATTCACTTTATATTTTAGTGTCTCAATAGATGCTCATTTTAGTTTTAGATCTTTAATTGGAATAAGTAGTTACTGGTTCTCAATGAGTATATATTTCATGGATATACCACCCAATTTTGTCCAATGTACAGAACTTACTTTCTCCCATCCAAGTACTAACCAGGCCCGACCCTGCTTAGCTTCCGAGATCAGACGAGATGGGGCGCGTTCAGGCTGGTATGGCCGTAGACAGAACTTACTTTCTCTATAATATGAGTTGTAATTATTGATCACGTTTTTCATGTTGAGTCTCTTAAACCTTTGAAGTGCAGTGTTGAAACTTCCAGTATTTAAGAGTTGTGTTCCACGTTGTGTTCCAGTGGCGAATGCCCAGCAGTATGTCGGTCTCCGTGGAGGTGTTCAGTGGGGGTGAAACTTGCTGTTGAGCAAGAGGCTTTACTGTCGTAAGGACAACTGGCCCCTCGGAAACATCCCTAGTTCAAGGCAGTGTGGCACAACTTTGCCTCCTGAGTATACAAAAAAGTGTGTTCAAGCCAGTCAACAGCTCTTCCCCAGCTGTGATGTGCTAGAAGGCACCAGATTCTGCTCAACGCTGTCTTCCTACCGGTGCTCAAGTTGCAAATACAGCTGGTGAGTGTCAGGTTCTTGAGAGGCAATTGTCACCCTTTGAAGCCAAACCTTCAGGATCACTGTCTCAGGAGACACCATTGTAATGTAGGGCTTGGAAAATGTAGCTAATTAAGCTTAATTCAAACAAATGTCTACCAAACACCTGCTCTTCCTTGGCAACATGGCAGCTGCCGGGAGGAAACAGATGAAGACAGACCCTCTGCTTAAGGCATGAGTGACCCGGATGTGCTTAGAGCTCCTCACCGGAACTCGGCAGGACTTGGAGAAGCGATGGGAAATGAAACACTGGGAACACCTGGCAGGAGTTTCCCACAGGTGATGATCATACCAGGTGTTCATGGAACGTGTATGTCAACGTGAGGGATTTTGTTTCTTTGAGGGTAGATTTTAGGTATCGAAAAGATTTTTCAGAGGTTTAAATTGGGTTAAAAGTGAATAAGTTGTAAATTTTAAAGCCAAATTTCCAAACTTATAGATCTTCTTATTCTATTTATAAGTCATCCAATCTTGACAAATCACCTTTAAGGGGCCTTTGATTCATGTTTTCAGTGAAACTCCCATACACATTCAAATTGCCTGTATGAATTTCATATATTCCATTTTCTTTTTAAGTGTTTTTAATTTTATGCTAAGCCATGCCAGGCACTTAAGTAATTCTCATAAATTTAATTAAACTTAAAAGTAGTCATTCTTAAATTCTCTTAAATATGCCAATATGGTTTGTATACTTAGTAAGATTGCAACTTAACAATATCAAGTGTTCAGTCATATATGTTAGGTTGGCAACAAGACACTGACCTATTAATCTAAATGTTTCTCACACATGACAAATGCATAAAATACCAAACACAAAAAATACTGAACAGTGGAGGGCCTTAAACATTTCTATACTTAACTGTGAATCTTGCTGGGCTAGCTGAAGTTGTAATAGTTAGTTGCTTTGGCCTGGACCCTGACTACGATCTGACACTATTCTTGTTGGCAGCACAGATGGGCGTCACGGAGTCCTTTTTATAGGTGAAAACAATGACTTTACAACCTGCACACAGCTGTGATCTGGTGGCTCTCATAGCCCACACAGTCGCACTCAGATCTATTCTTGGAAAGTTTGAGTTCTGTTCAGCTTCTCATTCTGTAGGTTTATGTCTTTTGCAAAATGTGGTAAGTCTTCAACCATTAGATCTTCAAGGACTTTTTCGGGCCTACCTTCTTTCTCCTCTCCCTCCAAGAGTTCGGGGACACAAATGCTAGCTCTTTTGTTACAGCCCCACGGTTCCCTGAGGTTCTGATCTTCTTCTTTTTTTTTTTTTTTTGTCTATTTTCTCTGTTGTTTAGACTGGGTCATTTCTACTCTTCTATCTTCTAGCTCACGGATTCTTTTCTCTTTGCCTTCTATTTTGCTGTTCAGCTGATGCTTTTTTATAAAATTTCAATTGCTGTATTTTTCAGTTCTAAAATTTCCAATTGGTTCCTCTTTGCATCTTCTGTTTCTTAGCTGAGATTTTCTATTTTTTCCTGTGTTTCAGGTGTGTTCATAATTGCTCAATGACAGCATTTCTGTGATGCTCGCTTTGAAATATCCACTCGATAACTCCACCATCTCTGGCATCTCTGTGATTAGCATCTATGGATTGTCTTTTTTGTTATGATTCAGTTTGAGAACTTCCCAGTTCTTGGACGAGATAGTGTTTTTCGATTGAAACTGGGACATTGTGGATGTTATGTTCTGAGACCCTGGGTCTTGTCTAAACCCTGTTTGAGCTGCCTTCGTCTGGCACTGGTCCGGCAGGGAAGGAAGGAAGGCAGGTGCTGCCTCGTTGCTGCCAAGTGGGGTGGACGACCAGGTTCCTTACTTGGGCTTTGTTCTCACCTGAGGAGAGACTCTTCGTTACTCCTGGGTGGGGTGGGCGTTCTGACTTCCCATTATGCCTCCACCGATGGATGCCCCCTGGCTGGGAGGGTTAAGAATGCCTAGGTCCTGCTCTCCTTCTGGGCTCCACTGGCACCAAGGAAGTGGGCTCTGGCCTCTTTACCACTGGGTGGTCATGGATATCCTGACTCTCCGCCAGGCCTCCTTTGGCTCCATGTCAGCAAGCAGTAGGAGGATGCCCCCTTAGTGCTGAGTGCAGGTGGGAGTCCAGGACCCCCAAGTGTTCTCTGATGCCTTGTTGGAGGTGGGGAGTTTCAATATCACCTAGCAGGACTGACAGTCCCAGCTCCCTATGCAGCCTTCCCTGATACCAGGCAGAGGGGTTGGTGCCTCCCTACAGGCAGGGGAGGGTAGAAGTCTGGGTTCCCACTTGGCCTTTGTGGGCTTAGGGACGGGTTGGGTCACAGGTCATTTCTCTAGTGTTTCGTTGAAGTCGAGCAGTTATGGTATAAAAGCTTCCTGCATTGCTAGGTTGCCCCTTCCTGGTCTTTTGGCTAGAGAGAACAGGCTTTGTTGAGGTTTTCTTTGTCTGTGTCCATTGGCATTTCTGGGATGCCAATTTCTTCAGCTCCACGTCTGGGATATATGAGACAGAAAGAAAACTCAGAGAACTCACTACTGTCTGGTTCTTTATTTCCTGAGGTTCCTAGGAGATCTTCTTTTCTTCACCTTTCGGAATCATCTTATGTTTGCTTGATATATATTATCTAGGAACTTTAGTTTACTTATTGGGAAAAGAGAAAACTCATCTATATACTCCATCTTCCCAAAAATAGAAGTCTCCCTTCTCAGACTTTTGAACTGAGTTCATTTAAGGGTGAAAAAAAGGTCATTTTTCTCTATGATCTTTTTTCAAGTTAACCATTTTTAATCATTTTTCAAAAACTACAGTCATGCTTTTTGTTAAAAATTTTAAAATTATAAAAATGTGGAAAATAATCTTTCACAATTTTACTACTACTGTTCACATCTTGGTATGCTTCCTTTCACTGATTTTTTTCAATGTGTAAGTAGAGAGAGATGGATAGATTTGTTTTACTATTTAGGATTGCACTATATGTGGCTTTGTATCATTTTTCTCTTAACATTATATTGTGGGCATTTTATAGCCATCATCATCTCTTCTTTTTTTGAAAAAAAAAAATCTACCTATTTATTTATTTATTTTGAGATGGGGTCTTGCTCTGTCTCCCAGGCTAGAATACAGTGGCACAATCATTGCTCACTGCAGCTTGGAACTCCTGGGCTCAAGCAATCCTTGCCTCCCTAATAGCCTCCCTAATAGCTGGGACTGCAGGTATGCACCACCATGCCTGGCTAAATTTTTCTTATTTTTTTTGTAGAGATGGGGTCTCACTATGTCACCCAGGCTGGTCTCAAACTCCTAGACTCAAGTGATCCTCTTGTCTCATCCTCCCAACGTGCTGGGATTGCAGGTGTGAGCCACGGCCCCTGGCCTCTTCTTTAATTATCTTCTGAAAGCAGCAACCCACAAATAGAAGTGAGATGAAAATCCTGACAGTGAGATATCAAATGTGCTCTCTACCTGGACAGTTCTTTTGAGAAATATATTATTGTATAGTGGTACAATATGGGAACAAACATTTCTAGGAAAGAATAAAACTTTGCTATATGCTTCTACATTTTATTGACTCAGTAAAAACCTTATATTTGAAAGAGTTAGCATTAATAGCCATGGGGCCTTTAACCAACCCCAAATTATTACACATCTGTGAATTTCGGACCTTTTGAGAAAATTGAGCTCTTATTTTCCTCTATCCAGAGATTTATCCCAATGAATAATATCACAGCGTTCTAACTTACTTATTTTCTGTTTTGGTTGATCAAGAAATGCTCAAATTTAACCCATATCTTTGGTTGAATTTGTTGGGAGTAGAACCTGAAATAGGTATTCTTATGTAAGTGGTTACTGAGGTCAAGTTCTCAGGAAAACTGGGAGGGGAATGAGGTAATGGATTAATGCAGGGAAAGGGGGTTTTGGAAGTCTAGCCTAGACCTGATCTCATGAGGAGCTCAAGAGCATCAGTTAGACCACAGAGGCTGTCTCTCTCAGAGGCAAGCAGGCTGGGTAGTCAGTCATTGGCTGTGGGCTTCCTCTAGAGGAGAGGGCTAGCTTGTGTAATTTCTCAGGTATTTGTGAACAAGACTCTCCTGCCATTCCTGGGCATGCCCCCCGAGAAGGCTGCAAGTGTAAATTGTTAAGTCATCACGCACAGAAGGTGGAGGATAGATGCATCTGCTACGACTTCTGTGTTTATTCAGTAAAAATGAATGCCGGTCACTGCATTGGGTACTGAGCGCCTAATCCACTGTGTTAGGAAACAACGGAGAACCAGGTAACAGCTGCATCCTCTAAATTCTTGGAACTTGCACTTTAAGGGAGGAGACAGACTTACCTATCACAAAAAACTAGAGTATAATTAGTTAAAAGACATCAGTCAGAAGTGCTCGGATATAAAGTAACATGAATATATTGTAAAGAGAAGGGACTTACTCTAGAATGGAAGGAAAGGCTCGCCTAAGGGAGCTACTACTCTTGGGCTAAGAACCGATAAATAAACATATTTCAACTAAGGAACCGACCAAGGTGAGGGGTCAGGGGCAAAGCATGAGAGACAGTTGCAGGCAGAGAGAGAATAGCATATACAGGGTCCCGTCCTGGGTACACGGCACCTTCTCTACATAGGCAAGTCTAATGTTGCTGGCGTGAGTGTAGAGAACAAGAGAAAAGCGTTGGAGAGTGTATCAGATCGATTGCCACAAGAATACTGTACAACACATCATCTCAAAACTTAGTGGCTTAAGACAATAAACATTCGTTTTGCTCATGAGTCTGACAGTCAGTGATTTATAATGGGCTCACTGGACAGTTTTCCCTGTTGGTTCGGCTGGCGGTGGACCTGTCTGCGAACCAGCTGGCGGGTGGTTGGGTTTGGCTGGGACACTTAGGCGGCGTGGCTGTGTTCTACAGGTCTCATCTTTCGGCAGCCTAGCCAGGGCTTGTTCTCCTCACAGTCACAGAGGAGCAAAGGCAAAACCGAAAACATGCAAACACTTTTTAGACATCTGCTAGAATTACAACCACTAACGTCCTGTTGGCCAAAGCAAGTCACATGGCCACACTCAGACTCAAGATACCCCAGATATATTCTACCTCTTGATGGGAGTTGCTTGGTAGGAGTTGGTAAAAGGCAAGGCATGGTTACAGGAAAGGATGCCAGTACGGCCATTAATTTCATCCATCTAATAACAGAAAGGTGGGCAGGGGTCAGACCATTTTAGACCCTGTGGGCTGTACCGAAGTTGCCGAGGCCCGCACAATGGCCCCTTTTCAAGTCTGGGGTAGAAATCTGCCTCATCTATCTCTTGAGCCCTGCCTTGGAAAACCACCCATCCCACAAGTAGCATCATTTTCTTCTTTTAACTGCAGGCTGCAGTTGTATTCCGCATCACCCCCGTCTTAAGACATCCCTAAGTGCTCTGTTCGTGATTCACAGTTTCTGTTTCCCTTCCCATACCACTGGACTCTGTATTTAATGTGCATTTTGCATTCCTGGGAGGAACTCAAAGTGATTTATACTCCATGCATTAACTAAGCTGTCAACTACTCCTTAGAGACAGTTACATATCACAATAGATGGCAGAGGGCACTATAATAGAAAAGTATGATCACCACTTATAGGTGCAGCCCAGAAAGGTGCCAAAAGACACTTGAGTGATTTTTTTCCCCCAGCATCTCAGAACAAGTCTAAGACTGAACAATCGGACCCAAGAGCCCTGACTTCTGGTCTAGGCTCTATTATACTCACTCTGTTCTCTGTTTTATAAGAAAATCTTGTGTGCAGTTGCCGTTTCTATCTGGAAATAAGAAAACCCACCTGTTTTACTCTGCCTTATACAAATGTCAGCCATCTGAGGGGACCATGAAGTTGTTTTCCTAACAAATGAGGGAGAGACGGAGGGGGAAAAATGTGTAATCCTCAAAGCAATCTCCTCCTGTGGGAGAAGAACCTGAAATACAATGTGTTTCATCAATGAATAGGAGTAACAGGCCCTTAAGGCTCCCATAGTCTTGTATGTCTACATATATTGCAAGAAAAAATCGTTACAAGAATCTGACTCCAGTTACTGTTAGGGAGAACAAGGAAGGTGTATGGACTTAAGGCAAGAAACAGAAACCTCAAATGGGAATTTTCCTGGATTCCAAGAGCACGTCACTGACCACAGTGTGAACAAGTATGCCATTGGTGTTTTTTTTTTTATGTTAAAGATTAATTTTGCTAGGATACTTTTGCTAAAATTGCTTTTACAAATTAATGAATATTGTCACGAAATTGTTTTTTACATTTGAGTTCAGCTGCCTGCTAATGTAATTGGAAATGGAAGAGCATGGCTTATACCTGTTCAATCCCTAATACTGTTTTAGGATTTTGTCTAGGTAGGTAAGGTGTGCAAGAAATATACTTCTTTAGACCAGGCGCAGTGGCTCACGGCTGCAGTCCTAGCACTCTGGGAGGCTGAGACGGGAGGATCATTTGAGCTCAGGAGTTTGAGAACAGCCTGAGCAAGAGGGAGACCCCATCTCTACTAAAAATAGAAAGAAATTAGCTGGACAACTGAAAAATATATAGAGAAAAAATTAGCCGGGCATGGTGGTGCATGCCTGTAGTCCCAGTTACTCAGGAGGCTGAAGCAGGAGGATCGCTTGAGCCCAGGAGTTTGAGGTTGCTGTGAGCTAGGCTGTTGCCACGGCACTCTAGCTGGGGCAACAAAGTGAGACTCTGTCTCAAAAAAAAAAAAAAAGAAAGAAACTAAATTTTTATGATTCCAGAGCATCAGATCGGAACTTCTAAGTCTTAGCAGGAAGAAGATACTGAAGATGCAGGTAAGAAGGGAGTGAATAACTGATAGAGGAACACCTTAGAGGCTATGATACGAAGGCACTGTGGGAGATGGGCCATGGCCTAAAGGAAAGATGTGTCTTTTTTGGAGACAGAAGAAGTGGAAGAGAGAGAAGGCGATATTTTAGAGAGATCTTGAGGAAGAGAAAATGTTGGTGGAGAAGCTTAGATTGATATGTAAGTTGTTATTCAATTAGACATTGAAGTTTTCCACTTAAAAAGGGCAGGGTTACGAATATGAAAGGTGAACATGTAGAACCATCACTGTGAGAGATTTGATAAGGAATCTTAAGAGAGAATTATTAATTGAATTCAACTTTGTAAATTAAATGCACCCAAAACAACACTGTGGAAACCTGGATCCAGGAAAAGTTATTTCTCAAGTGTTCCTTCTCTTTAATGCTTCGGGCAAGTCGATGGGAAGAATTGTTGCCAGATTAGACACAATTGCTATGGCCATATTTGTCTACATTGTAACTATTTTCAAAGACCTAAATTACATACATATTTCCCTCTATTCTTGGTTTCCTTTACTGCCTAATAATGACAGCAAGAGTTGGAGTGACTACAGAACTCAGTTTGACTAGGGTGATCTTAGTAAGCGTAAAGAGTAAATACAGAATCTGAATCTGTGTTTGCTGGGACAAGCAAAGTTATAGATACGAGGAGACTGATCAAGTCATCAAAACAGCAAAACATGTCTAAAAAGTGCAACGATAAACACTGGAAAGTTGGATTTTCTAGGACCTATGGATAGCCCGACACTCAATGTATCAACAATTTCTTAATAAAATAATGCCATAAAATAGTTTATGCTTTTTATCTTTTCCAAATTTCAACTTGTAAGCTAATTGTGCTTTCTCAGAATAAGACATGCAAAATAAAGTCTGCAGTACAAAGTTGAATTGTGTTGTTAAGGGCAGAGAAGGGGGCAAACTACAGAGGCATCGTGCAGAGTTGCATCCTCATGGCAAAAGTGGCAGAGTTAGTGAGATACTTACTTGGAGAGTATATAATGCAAGCGGCATACATTGGGGTGTAGAAAGCACACTGAGTTGGCAGGTGCTCTGCATCACATCTGGATAATGTGTGTGGTGTATCTAAGACAGAGAAATGCTTAATGACTTTTTATTCTCTTTCCCATTGGGCATCCATTCTACAGAAGAGATATTTTGTTTGATGGTCGATAGAAAGCTATGAGGTGGAATAGGAATTGCATGTTGCAATCAGTGGTGAAGGAGCACCAACTACATATGTTGCAATGAAGGACTTTGAATTAGAGGGGTTGAGCATGATTATCGATCCAACACTGTTATTTACAGAGAATAAAGTAGTCAGTGTGTCTCCGGATCTTGATTTAGTATTGAAGAAAAGTAGAAGGTATGAATGTTATTAAATCATGGCTATTGATTTTAACTCTTTACAGAGTACTGTGCAAAGGAATATGTAGCAATTTCAAAGTTCTACTTTTACACAGTGCTATTGAGGGAAAAGATGCTCAAATTACCTGTAAAGATGAGAGATGGGATTTAAAAATCACATTTCTTTATTACACTGATGACGCCAGTAGAGACTGTTTCTATCACTTTAGATGGTTTGCTCAAGTGGCAGATTTTAGTGATTTATTCAGAGTCTTGAATGCATGCACCCATCACTGCAGAGAAACATCGTCATTATTATTTTTCATTGTTGGAGATAAGACATCAGGATTTCTTAAGAAGAACAAATTGTGGTACAAACACCTCAGTCTTTGCAAATGTGAATTCATTTCAAATGCTTAGTGTGTTTCCCCCTCCCCCTCCCACTCAGCTATGAAGGGAATCATTGGCGTGTGTTGGGAATGATTAAACACCCATCCAAAATCTGCAACAGCAAAAGGAAAATGGGTTTGTAGAGCTGGAGACAACCAAAGCTGATTAGGATTCCGTTCACTGTGATCCTTCAAGTTCCAGCATTTGAGTGTGATATGTGGTATGATTATTATCTTCAGTACAGATAATGAACTGACATGGTCTTCAGTGAGGAATTCGCCAGCATCTGGGTCTACACTTGGCCCAGATGTCAATTTATGGAAATAAGGGATATAAAAATAATAAACTGAGTGGGTAAGGCACCTATCCTACCCGTAATGTTACCTATCCAGGTGGCTTTATATACCTTACTTAGTTTATGATATTAGCTTACGTCATTAGAATGTTACAAATGCATCTCTCTCATTGACATGTGTGAATGTTGCCTTCTTACTATATTTAATATATTAATACAATGTATGGCAATGTGCATGTCTGAAAACCTGTTAGTTGATCTATAGATGTCATAATTTGAAAAACACTGGTCTAAGTCTTAAGGAGTAGAATGAATCAAAGTCTGCCCAGTGAAAGCAGACAAATACAAAAATAAAGTGAAGCATTTTCAAACTAATATAAATCAATAGTGAATCTGGAGAAACACCTCAGGTGCCAAGTGAGCTAAACTAATATTTTAAAGAATCAAGTTTCCAAATGGTCATTGCTATGTACTGAATGTTTAAGTCTCCCCAAAATTAAATGTTGAAGCTTAAATTCCCAATCTGATGATTTTTGAAGTGGGAACCTTTATTAGGAGGTATTTAGGTCATGAGGGTGAAGCCACCATGAATGAGATTAGTGCCCTTGTAAGGAGTGAAGAGACAGAGCTCTCACTATCTTCACCATGTGAGGCTACAACAAGAAGATGACCATCAGTAAACCAGGAAAAGGGCCTTCTCCAAGAACCCAACTATGCTTGTACCCTGATCTCAGACTTCCAGCCTCCAGAACTATAAGAAATAAAATGACCATTGGAACAGGACTGAGAACCCAGAAATGAAACCATCCACATATTGTCATCTAATCTTTGACAAAGTAGACAAAAATATACACTGGCGAAAAGAATCTCTTTTCAATAAATGGTGCTGGGAAAACTGGGTAACTACATGCAGAAGATTGAAACTGGGTCCCCACCTCTCACCTCTTACAAAAATCAATTCACAATGGATAATAGACTTAAACCTAAGACATGAAACCTTAAGAATCCTAGAAGAAAATGTATGGAAGACTCTTTCAGACATTGGCCTAGGCAAAGAATTTATGAAGAAGACTCCCAAAGCA